>CM070572.1:23625000-24050311 GCA_036346355.1 Rhipidocladum racemiflorum
CAAAAGAAAGCCAAGCTCTTTTCCCCCCCTCGGTGACTAATTTCATGATTCCTTCAAATCAAAGCATCCTCAGTGTACCCTGAACATGTTCCCCACCTTCCTTGTAGCTCAAGTAGCCGAGAACACCGCCGCCACAATCTCCTTCTTCCCCGACCATGGTCACCGTCGCCAAACTTCCTGGTAAACTTCCACCGCCGCCAACCCTCAAAACGAGACCCATCCACCTCCTAGATGCTTTCCCCTCTCTCAATTTTGCACCATCACCCCTATATTTCCTTCTCCACTGCCTGCTATATACGATGCCATGGAGCTCAGTCGCCAACCTTCTCTGGCCAACTCCGGCCACAGCCGACCACTCCCCTAGCCTTCCCTCAATCCCTTCTTGCTAACCCAAGCACCCTCACCACATAAGTCACCACCATTCACCGTTGGTAGCTCTGCCCAGGCCGCTACTCTATTCAGAGTCATTGACAAGCGGGCCCCACTTGTTAGCCACCCACATCTCCCTCTCTCTCACACCCAATCACTGATAGGCTGGCCCCACCTGTCAGTTCTCTTTTTAAAAACTAGATTCAAAAGATGAGTCATTAACATGTGGGTCCTAGTAAAATTAATAACCTAATTTGTAATTAAAACCAGGATTTAAGCATGAGTCATTGGCATGTGGATTGCATATATAGTCCTTTTGAAAAATAAATAAAATGCTGACAAATGGACCCCATCTGTTAGTTTCAGTTCAGTAGGGGATATGCCTCCTTGGTAAGGAAACGTAATTTCTAACAATACGTTTTCGACGTCACTTTCTTTCTCATTTTAGGTAATTTTCAGCCGATTTAAATTTAAATACACATAACTTTTGCAAATAAACTCTAAATGATTGAAACTAGTTTCTAAATTTTTATAAAATAATAATATTTCTGATTATACAAGAATATTTAAATTTGGTCTTTGTTTGAATTCATTTGGTTTTTATTATTTCTTTACGATATACTGCGTGTAGATACCGACGCTCCGAAACCCTCCTCATCAATCTCAAACTAACTCAAGAAATCAATGAGAAAGGCGAGCACTTCTTTTGACCATATTGATTCTAATATTTCACTTAATCTATATTGATTTACCAATTTGTGTACGTATATGTGTACTTTCAGTAAAAAAATATTATATTATGGGTATTGGTAGATATTTCTACTTGTTGTATGGAAATTCCTTGATAAATACGTAAATGTTACCATTGAAATGCATAAGGTAGGGATTAGGCAATAAATAATGTCAAATTTAGGTATACTTGAATATTTACATTTATGCTTAGCCATGCCTCCGACTTGGGAGAACAAATGGTTGGTTATAACATTTGTTCGGGAATAAAATTCTTGACATGTTGAGAAAAATATTCTATGTTATTTTAATATAAAATCAAAAATAAAAACTAGATTTTGATGTGGACGAGTTATTTATATAATCTTTGAAGTGCATAGATTTGCATATAGTATAGGGGGATCTCGCCTGGGTCGATTAAGGACCATACGTAGTGTTGTATAATCTATGACATTCTGTGCAACCACAAGTGTTATTATGGGGTGACCTTAACCCATATAATATAGCAAGGGTCAAACATCATCGTGCTGGTGCCAAGTTAGGTCTAGGTGATGTAATGGTTCTTTTCTTAATCTCTCCGCTACACACCAAAAGAAGTATGAAAATAGCAGCAACAAGAGTTGGTCATATCTTGTGGTTAAAGCTGTATGCCTCTGTAGAGTGTAAATCTTTTAGAAATAGCCATGCTTGTGGTCATAAAAGATTTGATGCACTAACACTGGTTAGCTTTTGGACTTATATGCAAAAACTTGTGTTGGATAATTGGTGGGTAGCCATGTTTCAAATGTTGTGATAGGTATGACAGAGAATGGATCATCGATCGCAATCATGGAGGATTTTGAGTTGCTCATATTTATGCTATATAATTATTATTTACATACATGTCAACTGCTCTTTACAAAATTCGTTTGCAATCTACTACTTGTTATTATTGACTAAATCTCACTTTACACAAAACAATATGGTAGGATAGCCATTTTGTTTGATATAGCCAAGTATATACTTATACTTGTGATATACTGTAAGTCTTGTTGGATACAAATGTACTCACTCTTGCTTGTTGATATTCAGTGAGTGAAGAAACCACAGTCCCCGAAGATTCATACTTTGCCTCATGATACGGGAAATACAACGATGAGTTTTTCTAGGCTTAATCCTTGTCGATTGCATGTAGATATTTTATGATGAGGCATACCACTGGACTTGACTTTTATCCTACTACTTTCCTGTGCATTTTATTTGGCCAAAGGCCCCTTTTGTTGTAATAACAATATTTCCTTGTATAAATGCGTTTTATATCAATATTGTGATGTATGGATATAATAACAATACTGTGAATGTGCGTACTAGCCACTTATCTTAGGACTAGTACGGTATGCATATGAGGTCCCATGATATTCTACACCAGGAGGGGTCTCGACAGTGACAGTGACAGTAATGTATTGTCCAAGATCAAACTTACGAGATTATGCAAGGCTTGTTTGGATTAAAGGGAAAATGAAGGAAGAATGGAGGAATGGCAATCCAAAGAAACTATGGAAAGTTGCATCTTCTTATGGTTCTGGAGCAAAAGAAGAAAGAGGTGAAAGCCCACGGAAAAAATTCCTTAAAAGTTCCAATGCATCACCTGTCATAGCACCTAGCACTCACCCTTAGCTCTGATACCAATTGTTGGCCCAGACACTCACACACGATAGATCACTAGTAACTCACCACACACCTTTGTTTTGTGGCACTGGTCACTCAGAAGAAAGAACGAGCATAGGAGTACACAGCACTCAAGAGACTCACTTTATGTGAAACACTAATTAATTACTCACACACAAGCACTCTGAGAAGAAACGTACAGCACTTACTCACTCCCTTGCACTCTCTACACAGCACAACTAATCAGACTTTTATAGGTGGATGAATGCTATGGCCATGATCATGATCTGCACTACACTCACGGACAGATCCAAATAACCCGGTCTAACATTGCATGCATGCCCACGTACTGCACCTCCGTGCTTGATCCTGAAGACTCGCTCCTTGATCCTGAAGACTCGCTCAGCCCCTTCGTGCTCACCAAGACTGGCTGGCCTCTCATCTCCAAGACCAACGCATACTTCCTGACGTCACCACACCCTTCCCCACGCTAACCACCAACTCATGCATGCAAGTCTCACTTACTTGCACGCACACACAGCCACTGACACAAGCATGCACACCATGCTTTCCTTGATCACACATACACTTAACACTAAACAAATCAAGATTAAGTCTAACAAATCTCACTCTTCCTCTCTCTCTCTCTCTCTCACACACACACATGAATGGATTTAAAGTTTCATGAGTTCTTCCCTTCAATGTATTCCTACATTACTCATATTATTTATTCCTGTGTTCTAAACACCTATTCCTATATTTTCCCTTAGTTTTCCAATCCTCTGTTTTGTCACTGCATTCATATGCATTTCCTGTGTTTGTCCCATTCCCATGTTCCAAACATGCCCCTAAGCAAGATGTGATGTAATGCATGCTTTGTACTTGTGCAGTAGACAGTTTGGTTTATGCTGATCGAGACCAGAATAGACTGTCTTCCTCTGTAGCAGTCATTGTCTCACTCTCCGCATGTTGGTAAACTAATGGAGTAGACTATCTTACTTAGTGGAGAAAAACATCAGCTCACTTTCCATCTCTCAAAGATCAAGTTAATTCTCTCTCCTGAAGTTTAGAACGCTCAACAAACAGCGTACAGTTGATCCTTCACCGTCTGAAAGGGGAAAAAAACATGACTTTTAGGTCTGGGACGCTGGGGTTGGGTTGGAGGCTTCAAACTGTGGACGGTGGTTCTCCGGCTCGGAGCCGACGGTCGGATGCTTGCCATGGCCCATGGAAGCGAGTGAGGCTGGCACACGCATGTCAGTGTTTGGAGCACGCCGGCGTTTGGACGCACGGTAGACTGCGCCGAGCTTTAGCCCAGGGCCTGCACGGCAATGAGGCCACCGTGTGCCTACGGACAGCCTGACATAGCAGATTGGTGGCGTTGGGCCTCGGAAATGGGATTAGCTTAGGCCGACGCCCAGGCAAGGAAAGGGAGCTGGACTGACACCACCGCGGGTATTTGCACTTCGCGGTGGCGGACATGTCCGGTTATGAACTCCGTTCTTGTAAGGCAATCACACCGGTGAAAGTACAAAACCGGAAGTTTCTCATAAATAAGTGTTTACTGCTGTATTATTCTCCAAAACAGCGATGCTAAAGTTTATACCTCTAAAAGCACAAAGAATCGGGCCATCAAGAAAGCCTGGACAATATTGTCAAGGAGAGCAGGTGCTCGCTTCTACAATGAGAACAAGAGTTACGTGTACTCCGTGGTTGAGATTATTATATAATTATTTGCCTAATCTAATAGCATGATATAGACTTGCCTCGAAAACTCCATGTCCAATGAATTGCATAGTCCAACAGAGCAGCTGAGCTACCAATACCACCTGTAACAAAAACTATGAATTAATGTTAATGTTTGAACCATAAACAAAAGGGTTACATTTCGGTGGATATTCAGTGAATTCACAGTTTCACACGATTGCCTTTAAAATATATTAAAAGCAAAGTAGTAAACAGGATAGAATAGTATGATGAAAGCGATAACTCTCTTAAACGGTTCTTATTAACTATTTTTAATTTCTTGATTACGTTAATCATGATCTTTAGCGATTGGTGAGACCAGCAATTGCCGAAAACTTGTTTTCAATGACTGTAATATCCTATTCAGTACTCACCATACCTATCATTATTTTGTTTTTGAAGTAGCTATTCCGTCCTCTTAATTTTTAAACAAAAAATTTTATCGTCTCCCCGGACAGTTCGACCTGAAGGAAACACTCATCTCATGTTCAAGGCTCTCTTTTCCCATTGCAGCCTTCAGTCATACCAGGTACTTTGATGAGAATCACTTGGAGTAAAGACCAAGTTTTTACAGAAAAACTATTTTATTCCACAAAATAATTTACATATAATTTTCCCTTTCGAAGACCCGAACGGTTTAATACAAAGAGAAAATTACCTTATAATACCTTTATAATTACAAAAGACCTTACACACTAGACTAATTTCTTAATGCTAACGCTAAGCTAATTCTAAATACTAATGCTTCTAGCTGGTGGATTTGGTGGAGATGGTGACTGGGCAGAGCTTTCCTTCTCTGTGTTCTTTCTAGTTGTGTGTGTCTCCTGAACGAATGAGTGCCTCCCCTTTTATAGAGGAGCTGGTTGTCTTCAGGCTTCGAGTCTGCATTATTGATCGTTTCTGTTGAGAGTTTTTTAATTATTATTTTTTGTTAATGATGCCTTGCTGGCATCAATAATTATTTTTCAATTATTGAGGGTGTTTTGACAGCGCTTTAATTCTTTATTCCAATGATTGTCTTTCACAAGAAAACTGCCTATAGTATTCTCTCTAGAAAGTAGCCTTTATCTTTATTTCTTGTCTTTCTTATTTATGCCTTTTCATGATATTTTTTCTTTTCAGGAATAATTATTCCTGTCTATCTTTGTCTGTATCCAGCAACATCCATATCTTCTTCACCGAGTGGAATTTCAAATTTATCATTTATTATCTTTTTTATCTCTTCAAATTTCTTTTCTATTTCTTTCTTCAATTCCTTCATAATCTCATCTTTAATTCTTTTTTCAATTACGGAGTTATTAGATCAAATTTTTCTTCTATCTTCGGTCTATATATTCTCCGTCTAACGAGTCTGCATCTTTTATAAGACATTCTTTAAATGTAGGTTTTTTTTTTTTTTTTTTTTTTGCTATTTCTTCTTCATTTAAATCTATTATTGGAGCTGAAGATATTGCTTTTTTATTTTTTGCTATTCTATAGTTTGTCATATATTCTCTAGCCAACGGCTCTATATAATAATTTGGACCTAATATTTTTTCTGAATGCTTCTTCAATATCTCTATTTTTTTTTCATAATATTGTTTCCCATATCTTTGAGTCTATTTTTACATTTACAAAGGATACATACATACATACATACATACATACATATATATATATATATATATATACATATATATATATATTGTTTCTGTTCTATTACTTCTAGTATTTCTGTTGTTGGAGCTATTATTTTATTTGTCATATAAAAATATTCTACCAATCTATTTAATATTGACAATATGTACCCTTTATCCTCTCTTTTAACGTTATATTGGTACCAAAAATTATCCAATATACATTCATGGACTTCATCTATATCTATATGGTCTTTGGATTTAAATTTAAAAGTATTGGGAGGAAATATTCTTAATTTATTTTTGAGAAGATTAATTGGGTTTAAGCATCTTACAGCTCTAAGGAAGAATATTTAATATATACACTCACACACGGTGGTGCGATTCTACTCCTAAGCGTAGAATACTTATTCTGCGCTTCTATCGGAGAAGTGCATGCAAAGCACACCGTACTAATTGCTATCAATTCGGTAGTAAATCACGTATACATTTTACTATAGAACAACGATGTAATTACTACCAAATCAATTAATAGCTAATGTGTTGGTCAACCCGACGAGTTAATGCATATTCTAGTTTGTACATGAATCTGTTTCTTCTTTATTTTAGCCATATCTTTTTATTGGTAGCTCGGATTAGTAAATGGTTTTCACTAGTAGCTGATGATGAGAGGAACATAATGATATAAGCCTCGTTATTAAATAATAATTTTTTAAATGGTAACAGAAATTACTATATCTACAACATAACATACTACATCTACAACTAGAAATTACTATCATGCAGTGTAATAGAAAAATCCTACACAGATTAGTCATTTGACAGTAAAACTCCCTGAAAACTATATGTACAAATTCTGAAAAATTCTCAAAAAATTACCATACGTAGGGGATGTGAGCTTCTACAGCTCAGTAAAATTTGAATACCAAACACAGCCACATTTGAAGCATATGAAAATGACAAATTTACTATTCATCACTTATTAGCGCTTGCCAATTTTGTATATTCAAAATCAGATTGATTTTGGTCCTCAAATTTTATAGAGATGTAGAATCTCCCCTCCCCCACTTACAGTAATTATTTTGATAATTTTTCAATCATTTTACTAAGGGGCCGACAAACAAAACTAAATTATTTTTCATGAAAATCATATGTACAAGTTTTAAAAAATTATCAAAAAAATATATATCATAAGTAGAAGAGGTAAGATTCTACGTCCTGTAAAATTTACGGACCAAAATCAATCCAATTTGAAAGATATGAAATTGACAATCGCTAATCGGTGATAAATAGTAAATTTACCATTCTTATATCTTTCAAATACGACTAAGTTTGGTATTCAAATTTTACAGGACTGTAGAATCTCACATTCCCTACGTATGATAATTTTTTGACAATTTTTCAAAATTTATACATATAGCTTTCACACGCTTATACTGCCAAATGATTGTGTTCAACATAACTTATATTGACTACTAACATACATTACTAAGTAACTGTCTCTGTCATACAATATTCCTACTACAACTTATGTTTTTTTACTATGTTAGAAATGAGTTGAAATAACTCATGTATAGGGCTCAATCAGTAGCTAATAAATTTTGTATAAATTAATTTTTACTACCAAAATGAACATCAATTTACTACTAAAATGAGAATCGTGGCCAACTAACTATTAGTGCCGATAAGAGGAACAAAATGATATAAATCTCGCTAATAAACGTCGCATAAATTAAATTTTACTACCGAGTGAACAACACTTTCCTACTGTATGAACATCAATTTACTACTGAAATGCATTGCTACTGAAATCGGAACCGTGGCCAACTAAATAGTAATGTGTTTACTAGTTCATACACGAATCTGTTTTTTTCCTTCTTTTAGCCATAACTTTTTATTCGCAACTCTAATTGACAAACAAATTTCACCAGTATATGACTGCCAACGAGAAGAACAATATGATATAAATCTTGTTAATAAACGTCGCATAAATTAATTTTACTACCGAATAAAGCATCACTTTCATACTGTATGAACATCAATTTACTATCATGCCCAAGGGTTCAGCAGACCATACCGTTCATGTAGTAGTAACATCCCATTATACAGATAGTAAATTGATGTTCATTTAGCGATAAAATATGATTCATATGACTGGGCCAGTGTTTTGCTAGCTTAATTAGCTTCGCTTGCCCGGCCGTGTACTGCCACCAACTATTCGTGTCCATCGATCATCTCGCAGTCCCGACGCCCGGTTAAGGCGAGGAGATGGCCAATGTGCCGCTGCTGTTGCAATTCGCCTGCTTAGCTGCTGGCGGATACGATGCATGCATAGCAACAAGAGCTAGATAATTGCATGCATGTGTGCGATCAAGAGATGCAAAGATGTATGCTTTGGCCATCTAAATTAATCGATTGGGTACTAATAATCTCACCATCAAGTGTGCTGCGATACGTACGCAGCTTGTTTCCGCAAGCATATATGGCACGCACGTATACTAAATCGATAATGCAAGCTAGGCTTAGCTTTGACAATTGATCGATTGTGCGTGGCTGTGCGCTCAGACAACTATTTATGCAAAGTGCAACGACAATCTGCAACATGTGCATATACTAACTCGATTTTACTATCAACCTATATAGAGTTTACGATCCAAATACTTTTAAAATTTACTACTACAGAGACTACACAGGCTTCGGAACCCTCTACATGATAGTAAAATCTATGTATAAGGATAGTAAAATCTGTCACTGGATAGCAGAAATAACTAATTCATTAGAGACTTTTGTCATTTTGTTCCTCTCATCGTCAGTAAACTATTGATAAAAACCGTTCATGAATTAGAGTTGTGAATAAAAAGTTATGGCTAAAACAAAGAAAAAAATTCATATACAAACAAAAAACCGTATTTAAACCGCATTTATTAGATGGTTAGTGGGATGCATGGTTCGGTCAGACTGGGTTAACTGACTGGAGAGTAGAATAAGCTATTCTACACGCAGCTGTAGAATAACATTTCTATATATATTTCTAATGTTAAGAAAGAAAGAAAGGAGAGAGAATGGAACCCTATGTAAGCACCTGCACAGACTGACTATTGAAATTTGAAATCAGTGACCTAGGCCCACTGAAGTTGGTTCAAAAGAACTATCAACTTATGTGCAGCAGAATAAGTTCATGGGCACAATCACCACGTAGCATAAAACATGCTGAACTGCCTTCTTGCTGTTACAAGTAACCATATGCAGAGAAATAGTTTATCAAAATCATGAGCGGTGATATGGTGGTGTGGCAATTAGCAGTGGATGACATAAACATGTCGTACGCCTTCTTGCAGTTACAGGTAGCTCAATGCAAGGAATTCGTGCGTCAGTTAGGGTGCGTTTGGTTCGCCGTACCAGGGTGAACCGAACCGTTCCGTACAGGATTTGACCTTCGATACTGCGTTTGGTTCGTTGAATGGAACCATCTGGTACGGAACGGGGTTGTACAGATTCCTGGAATATTCTTTGAAGATGCTGTACCGATTGATACGGAGAATTCGGCCGAACCATCTGGTACAGGACCGCTTCATTCACCTCGGCTCACTCGCATCGCTCCTTCTCACTCGCATCGCCGCCTCGCCCATCGCTGCCTCGCCCCTCATCGCCGCCTCGCCCATCGCCCCTCGTCGCCGGATCCGCCTCGCTCGCACTTGCACGGGGGAGCCGGGCTCACTTGCCTCACTCGCCTCCACCGCCCATCGCCGCCTCGCCGCTTCGCCCCCTTCTTCCATCGCCGCCTCGCCCCCTTCTCCTATCGCCGCTTCTCCCATCGCCGCCTTGAATCCCCTCATCGACAAGGTGCCGACTCGGATTCGGCCATCGCCCGTCATCGCCGCCTCGCCCCTCATCGCCGGATCCGCCTTGCGACAAGGTGACGCCTCTCCTTCTCCCTACCCTTTCCTCTTCCCCCGGTTAGATTTGACCCGCCTCATCTTGTTTGGCATCTTGTAATTTTTCTTGTTTGGCATGCAGTAGCACATCATGGTTCTTGTTTCAGAATGAATGCAAATAAAACTGAATCCTTGTATTTGGCTGCTCACGTTCAATCGTTGTAATCTATTCAGTGCAACTAAATTCTGTCTTCTGTCATTTTGCCATGCAATCGGTTGACTCATGGCCATACAATTGGTTGTCCAAGCATGTTTGGCAGTGGAAAAACAAGCTGATGGCCATATGCACTGGAGCTGCATTTTGGTATGGTACGTTTTTGGTTTCTGGTATGGTATGAGTAATTATATGTGACGTTTTTCTGTTGTTGTAAGCTAAACAAGTAGACTGAACAAATGAGTTGATGTTGATGTTGTCCTCACTTGATAAGTACAAGTAGCATTTGTGTCCACTTTAGCTAAACAAGTAGATCAACAAATGTTTTGTGTGAAATCTTTTAACAAGATGTGGACTGGAACAACATTTCTCTGTAGATAACAGTATGTATGCCCATATTCAGGGGCAGCATAACCATATGTATGCCCAAAAGACACTTGTATGCTTGATAAGAATAAATTTAAACAAATCAAATAAGGAGCTGCAATTTATAGGAGCTGTAAATACTTGGTCCGGTCCAGATGCTCAGTCTCATATTTCCTAAGATGTTGATGCAAGTTTCCATTTCCTTCATGTAAACAGCCCACTTGTTTTCGTACATGTGCAGTGGAAAATATTGAGGGACAACAAAGCTATAGACGAGGCCGTCAAGGAGAATGCATGATTGGGGCTGTTAAGAAGATCGTGTTTGGCAAACTTTTGTTCCTTCTCTACTGATGTATGCAAGTAGGCTATGGTCATCGTGACAATATTGCACTTTTGGTACATTGTAATAACCGTTGTTGAGATGGTGACCTCATGGTAGAATGTAGTTTATATTTTTCTACACGTTTTGTACTTTGTTTGTGGTTTCTTGTGGTACAATGATCTCTTGAATGTATCGATCAGTTTTGAAATTTGGTATTCATAGACAATTTCAGATGGTGTCATATGCAAGTTTCCTGCTTGTGTTGTTTGGGCTCATGAGCTGAATTCTGGTTTGTCTTCAAGCTGTCATGGTTTTCATATGCAAAATGTAGTGCTTGCCTACACTAAATTCTGGTTTGTCTTCAACTGGATGTAATATAGTTGCCCCTATATCCTTGATCCTTCTCGTAGAACAAATAATGATGCTGATGTAACACACTCCAAATAGATTTATATATGTACTCAGAGATTTGATAAATCCACCGGCCTAGGCCAGAACGCCGCCAGCAAGCTTCTCTACAAAAACATCACTTTATATGCAAGCTTGCTATGAGCTACTTGCATACAAACATCACTGTATATCAACCTCATCCTTCAAACCAAACAGCATCTTGAACGATCCAGGATCATCCTATTCAGGCAACCAAACAGAATCTTGTACCATCCCATTCAGGCAACCAAACACTCTTCCTGTATCATCCCATCCAGGACCATCCCATCCATCTTGTATCATCCCGTTCCGTTCACCCTCGTACCTCCAACCAAACGCACCCTTAGTGATCTGATGGCCCAGCGGATAGGTAGAGTATGAGCAATATATGACGGCAACATATCCTGTGCAATTAAGTTTCCGGTGTAATTATCGTGCAACTGAACTACCAAATATCGTGAAAAATTCTTAAAAAATTTGTAGATGTACTCTTGAACATACTCTACCTTTGTGTAAAATTGCAAGTTCAAATTCATTATATATTAAGAATTATAAAAAAGAGAAAAATTTGACAAATTTGAAGGGCTCAAAATTGATAGAATTTGTAACTCTCAGTATATAATGAATTTGAACTTGCAATTTTATACAGAGATAGAGTATGTTCAAGAGTACATCTAAAAATTTTTTCAGAATTTTTCACGATAGCTGGTAGTTTAGTTGCACGATGATCGCACTGGAAACTTAATTGCACAGGATATGTTGCCATATATGACATATCCATCCTGTAGTTTATATGCAAGTAATTTGTACGTTTGCAGGAGCGGAGCCAGAATTCGCCCATGCCCCGTTCAGCCGGGTTGGGCCCTTTGTACCTTCTAATTCTTACAATTTATCTATGGAGCTTAGTGGGCTTTTGGTCCTAGGAGATCCGCACCTGTACGGATGATCTCCTGTCTGAACTAAATATTTTTGTGTTACAAAATATAAACCTTTTTCTGCTCCAAGATATGATCATTAAAGTGTATAATCACTGACAATCTCATCTTATGCCAGGAATTTCATGAAGGGAAACAATGACTATGGCCTATTTTGAAGTGAATGTGTGTTATAAAATTAGACATTTACACATCAGTGAATAAGTAGCAAGCTAGGAACTTTATGTTAGCATGCTTCTGCTTCAGCTACTCTATATCCCCTATTCTGCCAACGATTTAGCCAAGATGCAATTTATACTAGCTGGCCTTCAGCAAACCACCTGCACAATCTTAAAATCTCCTTCCCCACTAAGGAAAACCAAAACAAAAATCCGGATCAACTCAATTGAGATTTGAGAATTGATTCATTCTGTTCATAGGCTATCACCAATACACCAAACCGGCGAACTAGATCAAAATTTGTCATGGTATCATCCAATAAAGTAATGCAAAAATTTCACCCTTAATCCAACTGAAAGCATCAAAACTAATATATCACACTAGCAAAAGTTCCCCACGACATCAACGAGTAAACAAAACAATTCGGTAGACTATCACCATGTTAATCGAACGAAGTTTCTATGGCCTAAACAGAGCACCAATCGAACTAAGAAATCAGCACACCTAATCTGGACCACCAAAGCACCAGTTACTAGTCACAAACCACGAGCACTAGTTACATGCCGGTGACTAGTTACATACCGGTGCGTTTCTACGAAAAACAAAATTGATAACGAAAAATAAAGATTAAAAAATAAAAAAAATTATTTCACAAGATCAAACATCTATCTTTAACGCTTCTGTCGACGATTGGAGAACGGGCTCCCGTCGAGCTTACTTGTTGAATGGGGGATCAACAGAGCCCCGTCGTACGGATCGAAGAGGGCGTTCGAGCGATGCGAGGTCGGGAGAAGAAGAAAAGGGGGACACGGTGTTTTATCCTGGTTCGGGCCTCTCACCGTCGAGATAATAGCCCTACTCCAGTGTATTGTGTTCTATCTTGGTGTCCCTCCCCCGTTACAGATCTTCAGGGGGGTTTAAATACTACGACTAGAGATACGAAGAAGGTAACTACCTCCTGGGATCACGCTATGTATCCATATCCGTGACCCGCTGTCCTTGATTCCCGCGTTATTTGAATTTCGGGTATGATCTCCCTTGATCTCTGGCTGATTGGTTGGCTCCTTCCTTTCTTGTAGCGTTCGCTGGGCCCCCCGACCAAACACCCGAGTAGGTCGTGACCTTTACGAGCATGCTTGCTCGTGGGGGGGGCGTGTTTGGTGCTTCTGCGAACAAAGGCGCAGACGCGTATGCTCGGAGGAGAAGGAGGGATGCTCGTTTCGTTCTCCCGAGCATCTTCTTTTAGTACCACAAGGTCGGCGGGTTTAGCTTTTTACGGGGGTACCGTGGTCTTTTGCCAGATAGCCAATCCCCGACAGCTAGCCCCCGAGGTTCAAGTGGGGAACCCTCGGGCTTCCCCTTGAGCCTAAGAAGACTTGAGGGGGGATTGAACTTCTTTTGATCGTGGTGCACGACCATTTTATGCCGGGACACGAGCTTCTTTACCCGCCGTGCGCCTGCTCCGCGCGGGCGCGTCGTTTGGTTGTTCTACGGTTCCTTCTCAGAGAAGCCTCCTCACCTGCAGTGCTGGCGATTTCTCGAAGCGGCGCTTTTTCGGCCAGTGTTGCTACGTGATAGGCGGCGATTTTTATCCCGCCCCTTCACTGTCTTTTTAACCCTTTCTACCGGGAGAGGTCGGAGTTACACCGTGTCTCTTTGCTCGTCTTCGGCCAAAAATCTTCCAAGAGCCCTAGCGCCCAAGAACCCTTTTCGCTCCTCTTCCTTCTTTGGCCATGGCGCGCTTCAAGGTCAGCGGATGACCG
The DNA here is from genome assembly GCA_036346355.1 of Rhipidocladum racemiflorum. Classification (NCBI taxonomy): domain Eukaryota; kingdom Viridiplantae; phylum Streptophyta; class Magnoliopsida; order Poales; family Poaceae; genus Rhipidocladum; species Rhipidocladum racemiflorum. The sequence continues at coordinate 23,639,171 of CM070572.1, forward strand.
AAGGAGGCTCCAGTGCTCACGGATGAGGGTACGCCGACCCAAGCTCGGGTCGAGTGCCGAAGCGACGCGGTGCCGGCACCGCGGGAGACGGAGATCGTCTCCTGTGAGTTGTACGCCATCAACGGGCTTCGTCTGCCCGAGGGCGACTTCCTCGCCTCCGTGCTTGCCTTTTGTGGGTGCGAGATCTCTCATCTCCACCCCAACTCTATCCTTTCTCTCGCAATCTTCTCCCATCTTTGCGAGGCGTACGTGGGCGTAGTGCCCACGGCTAGCCTTTTCTTTCACTTCTACTCCCCCTTTCGCACCGGCCGGGACGGCTCCGCCGGTTGCGTTTATCTCCGCCTCCGGACCAACCGACCATACGAGTATCCTCTTGTCGCTTTGAAGGACTCGGTGTCGGGTTGGGCCGACCTCTGGTTCTACCAGAAGAAGGCGGAGGGGTCCCAGTTGGTCTACACTGGGGGACGCTCGCCCTCTCGAGGACGGCGCCGCCTTGCAACCTCGAGGAAGAGCGGGTGCTCAGGGCGATCGATGAGCTCGCCAGATGGGGCTCACTGGTCGAGACATCGCCCGGGATTTCACCTTCAACCGGGTGTCCCCCCTGAGGCGCCGCGAGCACCCCTTCTTCGAGGTGACCGGGTGGCATGACCTCACCCGTGAGGACAACGCAGGTATGTTCCTGGACTCCTTTCCCGAGCATCGCTGCTTTCTGACGATCGGTGCTATATACATACATATATCTTTTGTCTTAGTCTTCGGTTGTGACGCAGCTCCGAGGACGGACTGGGTTGACGAGAGGGTCGCCGAGATGTTCGGTGCCCCGAAGGAGAAGGAGCTGACGCCCAATCGTCAGGTCCCCAAGAACATCTTTGACCGCGGCGACGCGGTAAGTACATCTTTCTGCTTCCGCTCGGGGGCATGTTTTCCGAGCTCATTCCTCCCGATTTCTGTTTGCAGGAGAAGGTCGCCCTTGAGCTTGCGGTGTCGAGCGCTGCAGCGCTGCCGCAAGCCAGCACCCCGGCCAGGGGCTCCCGCAAGAGGACGGCGAGTCGAGGCCGCCAGGCATCCGCCTCGCCTCCCCGCGCCAAGCGGTCGAGGCGCCGAGCTTCGACCAGGACCCCCACGCCGCACCTTGAGTACGCCGACCGCCAGGAGGTAAGCGAACTCCGAATTTGGTTTGATGACTTCAAACGGAGGAGGCCGGAGCTGATGAGCCGACTGGAACAGCTCGCCGAGCAGGCGAGGAAGGCCGAGGAGGAGGCCAGGTCCCTCCCGACCAAGGAGCGGCTGGAGAGGCAGATCAAGGCCCTCCAGGACCAGCTTACTCGGGTGGTCGATGACCCCGAGGAGGAGGAAGAAGAGGAGGCCACCTATGCTGCAGTCGGAAGGAGCAGGAGGTCGACCTCTCAAACAGCCTCGGCCGGAAGAGGTCGACATGGACGACGTCGACCGGCGATGGCACGTGCCCGATGACGCCGCGGAGGAGCGCGTCGTGGTCGTGGCCGAGGCCTACGAGGCCGCCGCGGGCAGGTCGCCCGTGGCCCGAAGCGAGGAGGCCGAGGAGGATGGCGCTGCTCGCCGGGCAGAAGGTAGGTTCCTACTTCATTCTCTCATTCCGTTCTTGTCTTGCGATTTTCTTCGGGCTAACCCCACCCTGTTTGGCATGGGCGTGATAGCTCGGATGTCGTTTTTGGACTTCCGCCAGATGGCTGAGGAGATTATCGACTCTGCAGTTGACGCCGAGCTCGACCGCGTTGTCGACCAAGTGATGGCCGAGATGGGGGAGGAGCCGGCGCCGGCTACGGACCCAGTGGAGCCCGAGCTTCCCCCGGCGGGGCCCGAGCTTACTCCAGCAGCGGAGGAGCAGGAGCCGCAGGGGGCTGAGGACCAAGAAGCCTTGGCCTTGGTCCCTTGCGAAGGGGTAAGCGCAAGCGAGCCCCAAGCGTCGGGCTCCGACGGTCAAGGGGTGGTGGCTTTCGCCCCACCGCCCTCGGCCGTGAGCCAAGAGGAGGAGCCGGTCGCTGCCGGCCAGCCACCTCCAACTGCGGACCAAGGGGGAGATGCGGTCGTGATCGACCGTCCACTCCTGGCCGCGCAAATGATCGCCGAGCCCGACCGGCTGCCTCCGTCCGTGGGCCACGAAGAGGAGGTGGTCGCTGATGACCAGCTGCCTCCGGCCGCGGGCTACGAAGAGGAGGTGGTCGTTGATGACCAGCTGTCTCCGTCCGCGGGCCACGAAGAGGAGGTGGTCGTTGATGACCAGCTGCCTCCGGCCGCGGGCTACGAAGAGGAGGTGGTCGTTGATGACCAGCTGCCTCCGGCCGCGGGCTACGAAGAGGAGGTGGTCGTTGATGACCGGCCTCGCGCCAGCTACGAAGAGGAGGTGGTCGTTGATGACCAGCCTCGACGCGCGGGCTACGAAGAGGAGGTGGTCGTTGATGACCAGCTGCCTCCGTCCGCGGGCCACGAAGAGGAGGTGGTCGTTGATGACCAGCTGCCCCCGGCCGCGGATCACGAGCCGGAGGTGGTCGTCCTCGACCAATCGCCTCCGGGCGTGGAGCTTCCATTGCTTCCGGCGGCGGAAGTGCAAGGGGCGGGCGATGGTCGGCGTCCAGCCCCCGGGCACAGCGGCCGGGCAGGAGGAAGGCGGCCACGAGCCGCCTGTTGATGCAGAAGACCAACCTCAGGGCGTCCTGGGGTTGGTCGAAGGCGGAAACGCCGTTGCCCTCCTGGGAGCACCAGGTGCCCAGGAGGGGCAAGATCTCGATGTCTTGGCTCGGGATCGGGATGGCCTGCGTGGGTTAATCCCTTTTTCCGAAGGTGCTACCGACCGCCCGCTTCGGAACAAGCTGGTCACCGCTCTTCTCGTAAGCGCTTTGCTTCTAACTTTTTCACGAGGCGAGCAATCTTCAAGGGTTCTTCTTGACCTTCCTTCCCTTTCCTTCTTTTTGCTCCAAGTTTGCGCGAAGGCTATGGAGGACATCGATGCCTCCGCAGTTCCAGAGAGGAGTTCGGGCGTACCATCGCGAGCAAGACGCCAAGATCGCCGATCTCGAGCGTCGGGTCTCCGAGGTGCGCGAGGCCGACCTGAAGGAGCTGGAGTCGGCGAAGAGCCTCGTCGTCGGACTTCGGGACCAGCTCTTTGAGAGCGAGACGGCGAAGAACACTTCGGAACAGAAGTGTGCCGACCTCGAAGAGGAGCTGGGGAAGTTGTGGCTGGAGGTCCCCGACCTGCGCGCCGAACTCCAACGAGCTCGGGAGCGCGAAGAGGCCCAGCTCAAGGAGGTGCAGCGCCTTCGGGACAGCGCGGCTGAAGGTCGTGCCGCTCGGCGGAAAGTTTTGGACTTGGAGGCGGAGGTCGACTCCCTTAAGGAGGAACTTGCCGCCCTTCAGGTCGAGCGTAGGACTTAGCTCTTTTTTATTTTTAGCTCATGTAAACCCTGTAAAAAAAACAACATTTCGGATTAAATGAGCAAACTCGCAGGTGTTTGGTCCTTGCCTGTTTTTCTCGAGTTCGCCTTCAATACTTGCTTATATGATCCCGGTTCTGCAGAAAAAGAAAATAAGTCCCTGCATAAGAGCATATAGCATAGATACGAGCAAAGGATCCTTGGAAGAAGGGACGGAACGTTCCTATCATACGGAGCCCCTGCCATGGACAAAGGTCGTGCCCTTACTGTTGCGAGCACGAGTTTGTTCATGGGAAAATTTAAGGGTCGCTTTGGTCGTGACGATTTTTTGAATGATATAAGTAGGTCGGTTGCGTCGAGAAGAAATGTGAGCACAGAGTAGACGAACTTTAAACCAACATCACGTAGAGCCACCATACCCGAATGGTCACTGAACCGGGCTTAGAGTGGATGCTCGCGCCCGACCACGCATACAGTGAAAAGCTACTGTGGAAAGTGAACGATTGGGCGAGCATCCGGCCGGGGGCCAAGGGAAATGGTGCGCACATACTTGTCGGATAAGTTCGTCTGCAATGCTGCTAGACGACGATGCTCGTTCGACAAAGCGAGGACGAAACACGAGAAAGAGGGAAACGTTTTATTGGAAAGAACGCAAGGGGCGCGAGATAGGAGTACTCGTCTAAACGTAGAATTTACGCAGTTGATCGATGTTCCAGTCTTTGGTGAGCTCCCGACCATCTGGCATCGCGAGGCGAACAGCCCCCGGGCGCGCTGTAGACACGACCGTGTAGGGTCCTTCCCACCTTGGGGTTAGCTTGTTGGCCTTCGACAGGTCTTGAACTCTTCGTAAGACCATGTCGCCGACTTGCAGGACCCTAGGTCGGACTGTCTTGGCCGCATGCCTACGAAGAGCCTGTAGGTATACCGCAGACCGGAGCAACGCCCGTTCGCGTGTCGCTTCGACGAGGTCCAGGTCGACGAGGCGCTCAACCTCTTGATCGACGGAATCGATCAGTTGCACCCTTGGGGAACCCAGCACGATTTCGGCAGGCAGAATGGCCTCCGCACCGTAGACGAGTCGGAAAGGCGTTTCGCCTGTGGCTCGACTGGTCGTGGTGCGGACAGACCATAGAACGGCGGGAAGCTCATCCACCCACTGCTGCTTGTGCTGGTTGAGGGTCTTAAAGACCCTCTTTTTTATGCCCTGGACTAGCTGCCCATTTGCTCGCTCGGCTGCTCCGTTACTCTGTGGATGTGCCACGGAAGCGAAACAGACCTTGGTCCCGACCTCCTCGCAGTAACTTTGGAACAGTTCGCTGGTGAACTGGGTCCCGTTGTCTGTGATAAGACGGTTGGGTATCCCGAACCGAGTTACCACATTACTGCGGAGGAATCTCTTGGCCGCCTGGGCCGAGATGGTCGAGACGGGCTCGGCCTCTATCCACTTAGTGAAAGTGTCGATGGCCACGAGCAAATACTTGCAGCCTTTCTGACCTCGGGGGAAGGGTCCAAGGACATCGAGCCCCCAGGTTGAGAACGGCCACGAGAGTGGTATGGTTTGTAGGGCATATGCCGGTTGACGGACTTTTCGAGCATGAAACTGGCATGCCCGGCAGGTCGTTACGATTGACCGCGCGTCCGTCAAGGCCGTGGGCCAGTAGTATCCTAGTCGGAAGGCCTTGCTCACAAGCGTCCTAAAAGACGAGTGAGCTCCGCACATTCCTTCATGGATATCACGAAGAAGGTACTGGCCTTCCTCCTGAGAGACGCATCTGGAAAGGATCCCTAATGCGCCTTTCCGGTATAGGTCGTCTTCGATCAGTCTGTACTGAGAAGATCGCCTTATTAGCCGGGAACGCTCGGCTTCTTCCTCGGGCAATGTCCCATGCGCAAGATATTGGATGAATGGCGTCATCCAATTCGCACTTTGCTCGAGGAAGGAGACCCTACCGCCGGTCTCTGGTGCCTCTTCTTCAGAGGGAATGGAGGGCTTATGTAGGTGCTCGACAAGCACCCCCACCGGAGCGGTGGTTTGAGAGGAACCGACCTTAGACATTTGGTCGGCCAGGGAATTATCCTTCCTGGGGATGTAGATTACTTCGAAATTCTTGAAGTATTTCTCCATCTTCCTTACTTCAGCCAGTGCATGCGCCATTGAGGTATCGAACACCGATACTCCTTGTTGACCTGGTTTACGACCAACTGTGAATCGCCCTTCACAATGAGCCGTTGGACTCCTAGCGATTTACATGCCCGAAGTCCGGCCAAAAGGCCTTCGTACTCCGCCGCGTTGTTAGTCGCAGCGAAATGTAGTTGGATGGCGTACTGAAGTTGCTCCCCATCCGGGGAGACCAAGACGACGCCAGCCCCCGAGTGCTCGTATGCTCGGGATCCATCAAAATACAAGGTCCAGGAGTTTTCCCTCGAATCATCGGTCCCGCTGGCCGGTGGTGCCGAGCCGACCATTCTCGCCACGAAATCAGCCAAGACTTGTGATTTTACCGCCGTCTTGGGCTGAGAACACCAATCGAACTCGGCGAGCTCCATTGCCCACTTGGCTATGCGACCATCACGTCCTGATTTTTCAGGATTTCCTGAGTGGGAAGCCGGTCGGCACCACGATCTTGTGTGCTTGAAAGTAGTGACGCAACTTCTGGAGGCCATCGGCAATGAGTACAGAGTTTCGGACCTCGGGTAACGCTCCTTTGGTCCATGAAGTACTTCGCCGACGTAATAGATAGGTCATTTGGGTACCATTTCTCTCATCGCTAACACCGAGCTTATCGCTTGCGGGGTTGCTGCCAGGTATAATAGCAATTCTTCCCCTACTGTGGGTGTGACGAGGATGGGCGGTTGGGAGAGGTACTGTTTTAGCTCTTTGAACGCGCGATCAGCTTCCTCCGTCCATGTGAAGCCATCATGCTTGCGGAGGGCTTTAAAGAAAGGTAGTCCTCGCTCCCCCAGCCGGGAGACGAACCGGCTTAAGGCGGCCATTCTTCCGATCAGAGCTTGTACTTCCTTTACGCATGTGGACGACCTCATGTTCTCAATGGCTTCGATCTTCTCCGGGTTAGCCCCAACGCCATTTGGCCCGACCATGTAGCCGAGCACCTTGCCAGCCTTTACGCCGAATACGCATTTCTCTGGATTTAGCTTTATTCGATGCTTATTGAGGTTACAGAAAGTTTCTTCCAAGTCAGCAACGTGACCCGAAGTACTCTTGCTTTTGACAACTATGTCGTCGACATAGACCTCCAAATTTCGACCTATTTGGTGCAGTGAAAGTCTTCTGCATGAGGCGTTGAAAGGTTGCTCCCGCATTTCTCAGACCGAAAGACATGGTCGTATAAATGTAAGGTACCGAACGGGGTGATGAAGGAAGTCTTTTCCTCGTCTTTCGCGACAGCCGATCTCGATGATAGCCTGAATAGGCGTCTAGGAAGCTCATGGTGCAGCTGACCACTGCCGTCGCGTCCACCAATTGGTCTATGCGAGGCAACGGTAGTTGTCTTTTGGGCACGCCTGCGTTCAAACCCGTGTGGTCGACGCACATGCGCCACTTGCCTCCTTTCTTCCTGACCAACTGGATTGGCTAGCCACTCGGAGTGCTCGATCTCTCACGATGAAGCCAGCTTTTAGGAGTTTATCAAGTTCCTCCGGATGATTGCCTGTTTTCCGGGAAAAGCGTCTAAGTTTGTCTCACCGTTTTTTGTCGGTGAACCGCTAGCTTTGTGCTCGACCACCTCCCTTGGGACCGGGCATGTCGAATGGTTCCCAGGCGAACACATCCGACCTTGCCCGGAGGAAGGTGACGAGCTCGAGTTCCTATTTGGGATCTAAGGAAGATCTCAAATGAATGACCTTGGCCGGTTCCGACTCGTTGAGCGGAACAGCCTTGGTCTCTCCTCCAAGCTGGAGGGCAAGTTTAGGCCGAATGCTTCGGCTCTTGGTCGAGGACCGCGAGTGGGTAATCGACCGACCATATCTAAGGCTCTTTAAATTCGCAATTGAGTGCGGACTTGTGGTTCCTTTGATGGTTATAACCCCGTTCGTCCGGAATCTTCGTGCAGCGACACGCGTGGTGAGAGGCGGCCATGAACTTGGCCAAGGCCGCCTAGAGGATGGCGTTGTAGGCCGACTCAAAGTCTACCACCTCGAAGGTGATTAGCTCCGTTCTGAAGTTACTTGGGCCGCCAAAACTTACGGGCAGGACGACCTGCCCCAGAGGTTTGATCGAGGTGCCCGGGACTATCCCGAAGAAGGGCACGGCCACACTCTTGATTTTGGAACGAGGAATCTGCATCTCGTCCAAAACCTTGGCTGAAATAAGGTCCAAAGAGCTCCCGGAGTCTATGAGGACCCGACCGACGACGGTATTGCTGATGGTGGGGTTCACGACCATCGGAAGCCTCTGGGGTTTGGTCATCCCAAGGGGACAATCATCTTTGGAGAAGGTGAGGGATACCTCAGACCATTTCAGCTGCTGCACCGGAGGCTTACCCTGGGTAACCTGGTGCACTTCTCTTGCGGCGTCCTTTAAGTCCCGGCAGGACTTGTAGGCGGAGGAGCCCCCGAAGATGACCGCTATGTGATTCCTTGGTTCTTGGTATTCCATGTCATCCTCACTTTCCTCGGCGGGCTGTTTTCCTTTGTCATTTTCACCTGCTCTGAAGCGTTGGCATGGGACCCTGCCATTAAAAGCTGCTCGAGCGGTAGGTCCATGTTCGGCAATTCCGTAGGTCGTGCCCGTGCGCCTGGTGAAGCGGACAGTAGAGGTCGCCCTGTCGGTCCGCTTGGTTGCCTCGTCGGTCCGCTTGGTCGCCTCGTCCTCGAGGCCTGTGTGGTTGTCCTCTCCTCGAAGGCGTTAAGCCCCGGCCGCTACCGGGTTGCTCGGGTTGTTGTTGTTCCACCGCGGCTACCATGGTCAAGTAGGGCTGCTTTTTCTTCTTTTCTTGATCTTCTTGTCTCTGCACTGAGCCCTTTTTGCTAGCTGAGGTCTCTAGGCCAGGTTGAGGCGGCAGCTTCCCTTCGTCCAGCATCTTCTTCCATTGGACGGCTTCATCTGCGTTGGCGTATCGATCGGCCATTCGGAAGAGCTCGTTTCGTTAGATCCGGTGGATCTCTGTGTCTGCGTGAAGCGCACGTCTCGTACCCCGAACTTGAAAGCTCGGACGACCGCCTCGTCCGATATGTTTGGGATCGAGTTCCGGACCTGGATAAATCTCTGGACGAATTGTCGCAGGGTTTCCCTGTCCGTCTGTATCAAGCGCTCCAGGTCGCGCTCCTTTCCCGGGCGGATGTAACAGCTCTGGAAATTTGCTCGGAGCGCGGCGCTGAGCTGCCCCCAGGACCGTATGGAGCCTTCCTTCTGATTAAAAAGCCACGTACGAGCGGCTCCGTCCAGAACCGTCGGCAGGTAATTTGCCATCACCCCCTCATCGCCTCCGGCGGCGAGGATGGCGGTGGTATATATTGAGAGAAATTCGTCCGGGTTCTGGGTCCCGTTGAACCTTTCGATATGGCCGGGCTTGAATCTGTTCGGCCATGCGACGTTCCGGAGGGAGCTCGTGAAGGCCTGGCAACCGAAGTTCGGGATTTCGCGGTGAAATCCTCGGTCATAGCGGCCTCCACGCGGGTCTTCCACCCAACGCCCCGTGCGCGGGCCGAGTCGGGAGAAAACCTCATGCGACGGTCGTGCTGACGACCGCTTGGTCGTGGAGCGTTCAGAGTGCTCGTAATCTGGGCGATTATACAGATATCGCTCGAGGTCGCTCTGTGGATCGCTCCGGCCTTTCCCGGATCAGGTTAGCGATCTGGGGCGATCTCCGAGCATGGCTCCGAGATTCACCTCTGTGCGAGCGCACGGGGGAGCGTTTGTGATGGTCCCGGGAAACACTCCGGGCATGTCGGTCACGAGGAGGATCCGAGACTTTTAGCTCGGCGGCAAGCCTTTCCAAATCTTCGGCTACGACCCTGCCCACGGCCTCTAAGTCTGCTTGCTCGGGGAAACTACGCAGGTCACGCACGCATCAGCCGCCAAGGCTCAGTAACCGTTCCGTTCCGGTGAATCGGCGGTGGCGAGCTTTGGCGACGCTCCGGAGCGCGATCGGGAGTTCGGTACCCACGAGAGTTCCTTTCCGTGGAAGCGCGCCCCCCCTTTGCCTGGCGGCGAATGCTCGCGAGGGTCTTTCCCAAGGACGCCTCCAGGTGGAGTCTGGCCGCCTCGTAGGGGTCGTGCTTGGCAGCGTCCGAGGATCCTTCTCCGGGCTCCGCACGGCTCCCGGCCACGTTGACCCGACGAGAGCGGGATGAAAGTGATGGGGACATCATTGTATCCCCTTGAGATGCAGTCTCTCGGTCGAGCTCTAGGTCGTCTGGTATGTCCAGGCCGTCGTAGAGCTCATCGCAGTCATCCTCGGGGTCCCCGAGGGTAATGTCTGGGGGATGGAGGCCCTGCCCTCGCATTCCCGTGTCCGGGGAAGGGCTCCCAGACTCAGTGTGACCGATAGGATCGGTCACCCTGGCCACGTTGTCGGCGGCGTAGTACACGTCGTCATCTTCAACGTGGTCGAAAACACAAAGGTCCCGAGTGTCTCCCGAGTTCGGCATCCTCGAGGATCTTGATCTGTACGGGAATCAAGCTGTCGGTCCCCACGGACGGCGCCAGCTGTCGACGATTGGAGAACGGGCTCCCGTCGAGCTTACTTGTTGAATGGGGGATCAACAGAGCCCCGTCGTACGGATCGAAGAGGGCGTTCGAGCGATGCGAGGTCGGGAGAAGAAGAAAAGGGGGACACGGTGTTTTATCCTGGTTCGGGCCTCTCACCGTCGAGATAATAGCCCTACTCCAGTGTATTGTGTTCTATCTTGGTGTCCCTCCCGTTCTGAGATCTTCGAGGGGTTTAAATACTACGACTAGAGATACGAAGAAGGTAACTACCTCCTGGGATCACGCTATGTATCCATATCCGTGACCCGCTGTCCTTGATTCCCGCGTTATTTGAATTTCGGGTATGATCTCCCTTGATCTCTGGCTGATTGGTTGGCTCCTTCCTTTCTTGTAGCGTTCGCTGGGCCCCCCGACCAAACACCCGAGTAGGTCGTGACCTTTACGAGCATGCTTGCTCGTGGGGGGGGGGCGTGTTTGGTGCTTCTGCGAACAAAGGCGCAGACGCGTATGCTCGGAGGAGAAGGAGGGATGCTCGTTTCGTTCTCCCGATCATCTTCTTTTAGTACCACAAGGTCGGCGGGTTTAGCTTTTTACGGGGATACCGTGGTCTTTTGCCAGATAGCCAATCCCCGACAGCTTCGTTTCTTACGAAAGCTGGCTAATTAAAGCAACGCTTCGTTTCTTGCGTAGAGCAATTAAGCAGGGCAATTAAATAGAGCAATTAAGCGATAATTAATGGCGTGGAAAGAACGGACCACTGCCACCAAGTGCTGCTTTAGAATAGTAGAGATAACCTAAACCGGACCCAAAATTCCGTACGCTATGACCAAATCGGCAAACAATTACAGAGACAAAACACTAAACTCTCACCGATCACACAGGCAAGCCACAAAATAGAACTCAATCCAAGCAAGCTACACAAGACAAGTCATCCGACACGCTCAATCAAATAAAATATGCTAGAAGGGGGCGCGGGTGTTCCTGCATCCGGTTGAGAAGCCGAGGCGGGCGGCGAGGGCGGCGCTGGTGGCCCAGCAGAGGAAGCAGAGGAGGGCGGCGAGGGCGCCCGCGCGGCGGTCGAGTAGGAGGTAGAAAGCCCCGTAGAGCACGGCGTGCGCGAACGGCGCGATGAGGTGGAGGAGCAGGACGGCGGTGAGGAAGATGGGCCAAACGAAGAGCGCATGGATGGCCACGTTGACCCGGTTGCTGTGGTACGCTCCGTAAAAGGCTAAGTGCCTATCCAGGTTGAGGAGGCCGCCGCCGCGAGGCTTCGCCATGTATTAGCTGGGCTGCTTTGGTTTGTTGCGATGAGGACGAGGTGACTTGTCATTCGGTCTCTCTCCATTTAACGCTTAATTCGCTTCTCTTTCGATATTTCACACCAAAACCATTAATTTCTTCGCTTCATGATACCCATCTATTTTTCTTAATTTTTATTTTTCTTTTCTCTCTTTGTAATATGTTTTTCATGTGCTAGGACCGAGATTTCGGATTTCGGACTGGTAAAAATTTTGAAAAATAAAAATTCTCGAGATTTCGGTCGAAATCACCGAGTTCTCGTCGAGATTTTGAAAGGTAATGTAGTATTTTGAATTTTTTAAAATATTTTTACCTAGACGAGATTTAAAATCTTAGGGGGTCCGAAATCCGAAATTTCGCTCGAAAAATCTCGGTCCAAGCATATGAAAAACATATTACAAAAAGAGAAATGGAAAATAAAAATTGAGAAAAATAGATGGGTGTTATGAAATGAAGAAATTGATGGTTTTGGTGTCAAATACCGAAAGGCAAGCGAATTGGATGTCAAATGAAGAGAGGTCGATGAATTGAGTGTCAAATAGCGAAATTTCCCATTTTGGGCTCTGGTGCTGTGATCCGTATGGTTAAACCATTTGTAAAAGGTAGTGGTTCACCGATGATCAATCAAGAATTATCCCTCTATTGCAATCGGGAGGATTGGAGCTTAAGGAGGATGTCCAGTGTCACCCCACCGATTTTTCGAAAAAACCTCTCCATTCCTTTAAATTACGGATAGATCCCTATAAATTATGAAAAGGTTCTTTGTGATTTTTTATAAGAGCAAGAAAAACTTTTCTAATTCGCGTTTGGGTCCCTCGCTCGTTACTTTACGGTAAAAGCCCCCCGTTAAATACAAATCGCGAGCGAGCCCTTTTCTACTTTTTCGGAATAACGGTGAGGTCCAAAATATAACAAACGGGTCCCCGTTTCTTACATCTAGGTTCTTTCTCCGTTTTCCCCGGAAAAAATATTTCCGTTAACAGAAATATGTGTCCTTTTTTTTTAACTCGACCTCTAATATTTTTCGGGCCTCCAAAAATTTGAAAAATGCATCTAGATCTATTTTGCGCTTATTAGCTTAGTGCGCCCATATAAAGAGAATTCCTCTGGAGCTTTGAAGGTCCTTGTCTTTAAAAAAAAATCAACCGTTGATCCGCACACAGACAACTTACAAAGAGAAAATATTGTACATCCATTCAACCAAACTGCGAAAGGCGTTGTGTCTTGATTGGCCGTCCCCATCTTCATCGGCCATCTCTTGATCAGCCCAAAAAACTGAATAAATTACTCATAGACCTCGTAAATTGCTGTCATTTACTCTGCCACGCCTCAACTCCTCCGTCCATGTCTGTCGGCTCACGCCTCATCTCCTCCGTCCATGTCTGTCGGCTCACGCCTAATCGCCCCCCCTGCCTATTGGCTCACCCGCATTCCCTCGACCTATCCCTTTGGCTAATTGGGCACAGTGAGCATCTCCAAGAGACAGCCCTAAAAATGAGCCTTAAATTTTAATTTAGGACCCCAACTAATTAGATTTAGGGCTCCAACGAAATGTTCACTCCAGCAATTACGCCCTAAAATCCAATGAAGATAGGGCTCACTCACAGAGTTGCTAAATATAGCTACTCTCCTAGGGGCCCTAAAACAATTTGCTAAATTTTAACAATTTAGGGCTCTTGCTGGAGTTAATCTTTTTCTCAAAAGCCCTATAATTCAAATTAGGGCCACATTTAAGGCCCCTCTTGGAGATGCTCTCAGAGCATCTCCAGGGTCCCTAAAACAGGATCCCTATTTTGGATTTAGGGACTTACCTTATTTTTTGAGGCCCTGTTTTCAGAGCACAAGTCCAGCAACAGCCCCTAAATCTCAGCCCCTATTTTACTTTTTCTCCTATTTTGACATATCCGCTATGTATAATCTTCATTTGACACCACTAAAATTCAATCAAAAATATTTGTAATACATAAAACATAAGCATATTAACATTTACAATTTAAAAACATGATATTTCAAATTTAAATTTAAAATTTTCAAAACATGATAAAATTTTCGAAGCCTCTCGTGTATTTCCCTATCTTCAATAATATGGGTTGTACTCGTGTCCCTGGGAATTGGGGCTGAGGAGGCAAATTTAGGGGCCTCCTAATTTTAAGGGCTTGAGTTGGGGGCCCCTGGGAATTGGGGCTGAGGAGGCAAATTTAGGGCCCCCCCTAATTTTAGGGGCTTGAGTTGGGGCCCTGCTGGATCTGTTTTTTTTTACTACACTCCCTATTTTAAGGTTTAGGGGCTAGTTTAGGGGCTCTCCTGGAGATGCTCAACGCTGCAGCCCCCCTTCGCTGCTAGCCTAGAAAATTTGAAAAAAAAATGACCGTTGGTATGCAGCGAAGAGGGGCCGTTGTAGCCGGCCTGCATCGCCGCTTCGCTGCAGAGGGTTATATTCGCTATTTCTCCTCTATTAATGTTATTTTTGTAAAAAAAAAAATATTTCAGGAGTTAGTACAGCAAACATTTCACGTTTCTTGCCCTTCACCGAATGGCTGAATATATCCTTTGCATGCCGCTTCTGCATCTCTCATTCTGGCCGTCGGCCATGCAGAACAAAAATATCAATATGCAAATTGGTAGGTTTGCACAATTAGAGGAACATGTATTTTTACCACTTTATCATCTATATCTATATCTATACTAATTGGAGGCTCTTCTAAAAACTTCCACGTTAATCCTATAAATTCTGATATTAATCAGAGAAAAAGAAAAAAAGCTATAAATTACCATATTAATCAGAAATGAGGTATTTCTATGCTTTCTTTTTAAAAGTTGCACAAATTTTAAAGCATGAATGAACAATACGTAGATGGTGATTACTTACTTCTTCGCTTGCTTTAAGATTTGTGTAATTTGTATTGAGAGGAAAAACATAAAAACATTGCTCATAAAAAATATCTAGTATATCATATAATTACAAGAATACGAATAGAGAGAACATACAATATAGAGAGGGCAAAGTATTTTTCTTTATTAGATTAATTCTTTTTGTACGAAGGGGTGTCTAATATATAGCAAAATCAACAAGAGATAGATTCAGATTCGTCAACAATACATAGAGTATTTTCAAATTTGGATTGGGATTCAAATTTGGTCCCGGCCGACCGGTCGGTTACCCTCCCCGTGTTGGGCGCACCTTGTGTGCCCGCCGCCCGGCCCCAGCCACCGTCTCCCCACCGGCGCCATGCATCGCCCGCTGCCCTGCACCACTCGCCGCGCCCAGTGCCGCTCGCGCGCGCCCCTATCCGTGCCGCCTCGGTTCCGGCGCCGTCGCCCCACCGCCACCCCGCCCTGCTCTCGCCGGCGCCTCCATGCGCACTGAGGAGCCATGGCCTCCTCTGTTTCTTGGCTTGAGGAAGAAGCATCACCCAATGACAGGAGGGCTCCATCTGCAAGTGTCTAAGGAAAATCAGAAAAATCCAAGAAAAGAAAAGATTCCAAAATATTCTTCGATTTCTCAATTGCCAAATTTGGAGAATTCAAACGCTCATAACTTTGTCGTCCGAACTCCAAATTGACCCATTCAAATTTCTAAATTCATATAAATTCAAGATCTTTCTGCCGGTACAAATTTTATAATTTTTTACATTTTATATGTTTTATTTTATTTATTTGTGTCTCGTTTTGCGCGTAGCCGAAGAATCCGCCGAAGTCACCGACGCCTTCGCTGAGCATCAGGACTTCGATACCCTCACCACTGCTGAAGGCAAGTCTCATTGACGCACGTTGATCCTATGATTTGAAAATGTTTTACAGTGCTTTATAACATGCATTGCTATCTCTATAAAAGTGATGTTAAATTCAGGATAGTAGTTATTTCGAATTTGTTGTTACCTCCTTGATATTTATGTCCATGTACATTTGTAGCCCTAGGACACTGAAATATGTCATGTTTACATTATATCATGATATATGTTGTTTAGTGCGATAGATGGCTTAGTTGCAAAATTGGTCGAAATACGTAAGGGTGGGATTCTTTGAAACTATGATTTAAATATGTTTAGAGAACTGTAGCTATGTATTTGCTGCGGTAATTTGCAAAATAAAAATGGTTTAGACTTCGGCGGAATGGTATGTCAGGCGGGTGCGGATGGAGCACTAGTCATTGTTTGTGTAAGTACCGCCCCAAGTCAATTAAGGACCGGCGCTTATGATTGTCCATTCCAAGCATAACCGTACAACCACAAGTCTAAATGGGTATGACCTGGCTGAATAATTTGTATAAGTCTAACTTAGACTCACCAGATGGTGGAATATGGGTGCCGGATGGAGGCAAGTCGTTTTTCCCACATGGCGCAAGAGGGGGCTTCTGTACTGGGTGGATAGAACCCTAACAACGGTGAAACCTTAGCGGGTGGGTCGGGTTAGATCAATAAATTATAAAAGCCTTGTGTTGTTTTACTTTGTCGCACGCCAAAGGAAGCGTGTAATGGCCGACATCAAAAATAAAATAACTCTTGTGGGTAAAGCTGTACATCTCTGTAGAGTGTAAAACTATTCGAATAGCCGTGCCTACGATCAAGGGCAAGCCAAGAATGCTTTCATATTGGTAGACTTGGTTTTTGGTTTTAAAAAAAACTGGTGTTTTGGGATCCGGGAGTGGTTAGAACTCTTGGATGTGTATATGGTGGATTGAGTCAGTTAGGTGGTCAGAACCTGTTTTAATTCATGATGGATAACCTTGATCTTATAAAATGTGCGGATAGAGCCTGTATACTAGTGATGTTGGATAGAACCTTCACTATAACTATAAATACTTTTTATTATAAAATTAATTGTTAAAACATGCTTTGTGAAAACTAATACTAAGTAAGGTCTATTAAAATTAGCTTTGTGCAAAAGAACCATAATAAGCCATCCTTGGAAAGCCATGTATGATGCATGTTTTCCCAGACTTGCTGAGTACGTTTGTGCTCACGAGCTACACATAACTTTGTCATCAGAAAATTTTCAAGATGCCGTCGAAGATGATGAGTACTTCACCGAGGAGTTCAATGAAGGTCATCAAGATAACTAGGCGCGTGTTCCCAATCGTCTGCCTGTGGCGTCTTCTTGGCTTTACTTTTGTTATTTGTTTCGTTGCTGTTAGCTTTGGTCACGTGACAGCATATTGTAATAAATGGTCTTTTCGCTGGTACTTAATATTTACGCTATTATTTCGTTCAAGTTCAGTTATGATTCATCACTGTGGACTATGTGTGCTAGCATTGATCTGAGATTAGCACAGAAATACATAGGGGATTCCGGAAAGCAGTTCCGGGGGCCATAGAATGTTGGAGCCAATATCTGCTATAGAATAAAGGGATATGTCCGGTATCGGATAAAGAGCATGCAGCTTTCCTCAACATGTGGTTAGACCGATACCTATTCTGCAGAGCTTCATTAGGACCAACACATGTATATCAAGTCTAGCAGAACAACTAGCAAAAGGACATCGGCTAGCTCTAGGTAAGATGTTCCTCGGCGACTTCTACCAAATGATGCATATCATCAGAAGCCGGCTGTTCACAGGACAAGGACAGTATCCAGTCGGTAATGTTAGTGGTGCCCTCTGGTTCCTACAGAGCGGGCTATATTGTGTGTTCAGCCGACAGTTTAGCATTGACAGCACTATAACTACCAGCTTCCACAAAGAGGAAACACCAGAGGGTCAGGATCAACAATTCAGGAATAGCCGATCCTTCGGTGAAAAGTACCACCTGTGTGATAGCGATGACTACTCCAAACTAAGTCTCGCTGGAGTAAAGAAATTTATCTCTTTCTTCTTCTTGCTGAGGAAGTCAAATTTTCCAAACAATGACTTCTTCTCCTATTAGGAAGCTGACAGTTATCCTTATCCGTCTTTTCTGGAATTGGCAACTGACAATGGTAGTATGTCTGACGAGACAGTCGAACCCTTCAAGTTGTACATAGCTCCAAGTGTTTTGATTGTCGATCTTCATAGCAAGAATCGGACTTTCCTCCCATTGTATGAATTTTACCATCCTTCGGTATACGCGCG
Organism: Rhipidocladum racemiflorum; assembly: GCA_036346355.1. Lineage (NCBI taxonomy): Eukaryota > Viridiplantae > Streptophyta > Magnoliopsida > Poales > Poaceae > Rhipidocladum > Rhipidocladum racemiflorum. Next base: position 23,656,596 of record CM070572.1, read on the forward strand.
CCAGCTCGATTTTGGATAGGTTATCCCAAGCCTCCCTCTACTCAGCCTAGTAAATCCAACGGAGTGTAAGACCCTCACTTTTATGCTACAGTGCAAACATAAAAGCAAGGTTCTAATGTGCAAACTGTGCTAGTCCCATGATCAGTAGCTAGCACGTACAAACACAATTTGGAATCACAACCATACAAAAGTTTCATATTTTATTACAGCGGAAGTATTGATACAATAGGACCGACAAGGTCGACTAAACATAGCAAAAGAATCAGATGACTTGTAGTTTGCCACATAATCCACAGGCAACTGACAAGGTAAAGCCTTAGAAAGAACTGTCGTTAATAATCCCGCAATCCTGCGTCAAAGTAAAGTTCATCGGACATACCTGCATCTTCACCTAAAAACAATAATGATAGCAAGGGTGAGTACATTTCGTACTCAGCAAGACTTGAGTTGTGTGCTTGGAATGCAGGCTGATCCTAGAGTAAAGCTTCTACGGTTATTCTTTGCTTGGAGCCAAATTGAAATATAGATACTGAATAGTAGAGTGAAAGCGAAAATTTGTAAAAGTAAATAAATAAGTAAAGTAACAAGTATGTACTTAAAAGTAATAAGAAGAGATAGATAACTCACAACCCTTCATGAATAAAATGTAACAAAATACCCACAACCCTTCATGAGTGATAAAACGTCCAGTCCCATCATATGAAATATTGTCTGAAGATTAAAGTTTTGTCCACACAGGGCACAACAGCTGAATTCAACCTTGCCAACGTAATGTCAAGTATTGAATCATCTGTAAGGGTAAGCTCACCAAAACATTTTATAGAAACAGCTAACTAGTGCTGGTTAGCCAAGTCATCCATGACTGTGGATACGGCTATTCGAATAGTTTTAGACTCTGCAGAGTTGTACAGCTTTACCCACAAGATATGTCCTCCCCTTGTGCAATCGATATAAGACACACTTCCTTTGGTGTGCCCGCAAGGAGTTCATAACGAAACCGTTCGATTACTTGAACCTAACTTTGCACCAGCGACAGTGTTTAACCCTGATTATGATGGAAGCTAAAAAGGTAAAAGGGAATTCCGGAGTCAGTGACCCACCAGGAATAGAAATTCCGGAGTCAAAGACCCACCAGGAATAATAATAGCCCCAAATTCATAACCAGGCGTACACCGTACTTCTGCCTACCAGAGTACAAAGCTAGTTCCAAATAATTTAATGAGTTAAGACTGTCCCAGTTCAGTACTTGTGGATGTACGGTTATACTTGGATCATGCAACACTATGTTCGGTCTTTAAAGTGACATGGGCGATACTCCACCCTAACTACGTACACGTTAAAATATGTACATCCGGCTATTGCCAATAATCACCCACGTCGAAACCATAGTTTTATTTTCAGAAAAAGAAAGTGTCAATAACCACATTATTCCAACAAGTTCAAAATTAATGTTCATCATGTCCAACAATTTTAGTTCATCACGAACAGTATAACCATCCGTTCGTGTTCCCAGTCTAAAGCAGGGCTAAGCATATGCATGTAATAATCGAATATACCCATTTTGTGTATCCATTAACCATCTAGGGTTTCATCTATCACTACTGATAATGGAAAGCCATCAATAAAGGTTATATCTACCATTCTTCCCATAATATAGCAGTGTATGCAAAATATAGCATATGTATGCAAGTTTTAATTAGATTTTTCTTGTTAAAGAAAATTGGGATCTACATGAGTGCTTGCCTTGCTATCCTTTGTTTTCAGTGGCGATTCGAAGACGTAGTCTTGAAGTTGTCGAGGGCGAAGTCCGAGACGTCGGATTCTATACGTCGCATAACAGAAAAGATAGCAAATAGCAAATAACACTTTCAATAAGGGCAAAAGGAAATCAGATGGGAAAATCAAATAAAATCATTACATAAAATAGGCAGGTAAGTGAGTTATTTTCATGTTATAATCTCCTATTATTGATTAACGGTTTTAGGGGTTGCATTGCATACGATATCTATTCTTTATGATTCATTTTATTTTATTTTACGAATTCAGGAAGCTAAGATTGTAAGATTAAATATACTAAAATTCATTGTCAGGGTGTGAAGTTGCTTGTACTAATACTAATTAGTACATAAAAATTGATGTCACTTTATTTGGGCATATCATGAGCGAACTATGGCATCATTGGACATGATCGAAATGATGATGGACTAGGTTTCATTTATCTAAAAGGATTTTAATCCTAAAGAATATATTTTATATTTTATATTGTTATTATTTTTATTCTACCATCCTTTTCTCCTCTCCTCTCTTATTCTTTTCCCTTATTTTTTTCTTTCTTTTTATTTCCCCTTTTCTCATCCACTCGGCTGAACCCATCTTCCAGCTTCTTCTTCTCCTCTTCCATTTTCTACGCCTCTCCTCCTTTGCCTCCCTGCTTAGCCCCCGCTGGCTCTTCGCCGCCTGGCCCCCGATCGGTCGTCACCTCGAGCGCTCCGGACTGACTTCCGCCCGGCGCCGCCATCAACCTCTTGGCTCTCTCTCTCGACTCGCCGCCCCTGGTTGCCTTTGCCCTAACCACCGAACTCCCCTCACGGCGGCTCCTCCGGCTCCTTACGTGCGCGCCGCCCCAATTCTCGAGCGCCACCAGTCCCTCGGATCTGCTGCGCACACCCCGCGCTGGTGCTTCGGTTCATCGCCGCCATTCGATGCCGAATCGGTTTGCACTAAATTTTGGCTAGGGTTTGGTAATACACAATCTCGCCCTTTTCTTCCTCCCCCTATTTTTTTCTGGTTGCCGGCTTCCTGAGTATATGATTATTGGTAGCAGCATGATGCTTGTGATCTATGATTTATACTAGATAAGTTTATACTGAGGTCATACTTCTTTGATATGTGATGTTGAGTAGATTGAGGGGTAACATCTGTACTGAACTTATGATGGGATGGATGGGTTTAGCACATACTAATTTAATGCTAAGCCATTTCTGATTTTTTTCCGATGTCTGATTATGGCATAGAGTCAGATGATAGAGTATATACTTCTTGATGGCCTAGATTGTTGATTGCGCTTGGGTTATAAAGGAATGGAGGGGCTTAGTATATGATGAACTGACACTAGGCTATGCCTTGCCAATCTGAATGCTGAGTTATAGCATGATAGCAGTGGTCTCCTACTGTCTTAATTACATGGTAAATGATGAACTTGATACCATGCTCTATGAATACTCATGGATGGTTTTTGCCATGCTCTGTTCATGGACAGTTTGGCTTAGTGAATGATAAATGATTTGATGCTAGGCTGGGCTGGATGATTCTTGAATGTCTAGGTAGAGCATACTGAAAGTGGCTCAATGATTCATTTGTATGAACTGATGCCCTGACCTAGGAATGAACTATTTTTCTTTGGTCGATGATGAATCGAGCCCTAACCATTATACGAGTTGGATGGTGTCGTGGCGAAACCCTTGATTTGCAGTACGCCGGGGGAGTATTTGCAAATCGGAGGGGACGTACAACACAACCCTCGTATTTTATTCTGGTTATGCATCCAAACTGAGGCCAATTTGGTTGTTTTACTGAAAGAAAAGATTTGGAGGGCTTACCTAAATAAGATGATGAAGATGCATAATTAGGAAGGTGTTGGCCGTGATGCTTGTTGTGCTTGTTCTGGTCTCCTTCTGGTTCCTAGGATTCAGTTCTCCTGGCTCCTGGCTAGCTATTCCTTTTTCTGCCGGCTCTTGGTGACTTACTAAGAAGGGTTTGCTTTGGTCTTCTGAATAGAGCTTAGCTAGATTATATAGCCATGGCAATGGCGGTATGAGCAGGGTTTGAAAGAGAAAGGGCTCGGTCCAGTGGTTTTTGCGGCTGGCATGAATACATACTCTTTAATCTTGTCAGTGCATTGATTTTGGTAGCCTGAGTAGTCGGCTGGCTTATTCTACGCATGTGGCTTAGTTTTAGCCTTGCTCGGCCGGCTGGAATTTCTCTGGAGGTTTCGGCAGGACTTGGTTTACCTTAATAAACAACGGCCTAATCTGGTGGCCGATTTAGCCTCCTTGTGGCGGTCGGCCTAGCTTGGGAAATAGCTATGATTAAATTTTATTTTAATGCTCATACTCATATTTATCCTTTTGCTCTGAGCATTGCCTTACACACTTGAGAAGATGGATATTTGCATTAGTATCGAGACTCTGGAAACAGTTGGATGTTTCGGCTGGACTGTTAGCGTGGCCGGTTGGGCTCTGAAACGGGTTGAGCTGTCCTGTGGGTACTGTGCCGAGGCTTTTATCCCTTTTCACTGTGGTTTTACTATTTATTGTGGTAAAATATTTTTACCCTACGATATTTTCTAAATATTCGCGTCTACGGCTCAACAGGTTTGTTTAATGCCGAATGATGCAAAATCTAATCGCGAGAGGAGCTAGATTGGCCCCCGGACAATCTACGGTACCTCACTGAGCGATTCAAACTTAGCTGACGGCAACTTTTCTCTTTTTAATTTATTGTATTTAATTTATCGCATTGACTCCATTCTTATTCTTATATGTGTACCATTTAATTTGCAGGTCCTCGAATGCAAATCAAGCTAGTACAGGAGTTGTAGCCTACAGTTTTGTAATTTACTTTTGGGTTGTGTAATTATGATTGGATATGTAATCCTGCAGTTATGTGAGTTGTAATTGTAATTGTATATGTAATTGAACGATTGTAAGAGTTGTATTCCATATATTTGTTGTATGTCTTTGTAAGAATCTTTGTATTTCCTATGTATTGTAAATGTAAATTACCGTGTATCAATCAACAATGTTGTTGTTTAAACTCATGTAATGAATGATTTGGATCAGGAATGAAAATAAATTTACTTTATCTGTTGATGTACTATTTCTAGTCAAAGTCATTAATTAAAGTCGATCATTCATGGTTCAAGGGTGTTCACACTACTCTCTTTGACTAGTCAAGGAGTTCTCAATATTAATCTAGTATTCAAGATTTATGTTAGGCTACTTTATCTTCTACAACTTTTCCCTTCTCTAAATTCAGGAATTCACTGATCTTTTAACAAAAGCTTTTAAATTTGCAGAAAGATAATAATAAATCAAATTCACATTTTAATATTTTATTTTATCTGTTTAGTAAATTCAGGGATGTTACACGGAGAGAGTCCGCAAAGTAATCAATGCAACTATAGTTTTGAGTATAGCCGATGAGCTTCAACTCCAGAGCCTCCCTAGATTTATTCTTCATAGCCGATGCTTGCTAGACTTCCAATGCATGGTGGAGTGAAATATCATCGGCAATTTTCCCGGAGGAGTTATCTTTACCTGTGCTCATAGCCAGTTTTTGTCCTGGGCTACCAGAGTAATCTTCATCTTCTGAGTCGAGCACTAGCTCCTCGAGCGATGTAGATTCCCAAGGATATACTAACACAAGCCTAGTCGATATTACCGGTGAGTTACTCAACTAACGTAGAATCCTTGTGCTAACCTTTGTTACTTCATTGCTCATATTCTAATCGGCTTTTCCTTGTTGGTTCAGACCAAGACATCCGACAAGAGACCCCTGGAGGTCCCATTCGACGCCGGCCAAGCGAGCAAGAGGCCATGCTCAATGGGCAAAGTGGCTTTGTCTGGCTACACATCAGGATCTCTTAGCCTCCAGCTTCCTTCTCTCTTCGATTTGGAGAAGAAGCAACCAAGTTAGTTTGCTATATCGGCTATATCATACACATTTTTTTCTCTTGCATGTCCTCACAACAGATATTCTTTTAAGAGCCAAAGCGAAGTCGCCCATACAAAAAGACTACAAAGAGGAAGGGAAAGCCAAGCCAATCAGCTCAAGAGGAATCGATCGAAAGTACACCTCACATTTCGGCCGTAGAACATGTAGTCATTCATTTCTACTTCCCAAGGTTCTTAGCAATATTATACGGCTAAGACCCTTTTCTACAGTCCAGCAACTGCCCTCTCCTCTGCCGCCTGCTCCTCCAGCTGATGTCGAACCATCTACAGGAATGAGTAGCCTTCCCCCTCCTGCCTCTCAGCCAAAGCCGACATCCTCCAAAGCCATCATCAAGCCGACCTACTCTCTTGGGAACCTGCTAGGCTTTGACTTTTTTTTGACATCGAGTAGGAGCAAGAACATATTTCGACAGCTATCGACAAGATCATCGAGGAGGCAGAGGGTGCATCGGCTCAAGTTATGGCTACTCCGGGCTCCAAAGACTCACTGCAACATCTTTTTAGCCTGCTTCACGGTTCATCGACTGCCCTTGTGGACAACTCTCAACCTATCAGGAAACTTGTGTAGCCCTTCTTTAGGTTTACTTCCTGGACAATAAAAAATAGTCTATCCAAGAGGCATATGCCAGGATCAAGCTCCGATAGACTCAGAAAGAGGACAAAAAACTCCTGGACCGGCTTGTAGCCGATGCTAAAACAAAGAAGGCCCGATATGATGAAATCCTCCAGGAGCTCATGGCTGCCAAGAATCTAACTGAGCTTGAATCGACCAAGAAGTCCTTGGAGGAGAGCCTAGCCAAGATCAAGACCCAGATGGCTGATTCTGAAGAGGTAGCAACTCATTCTGCTTCAGCGGCCAAGACCCAAAAAGCTTCACTTACTGAAGTAATGAACGCAGCCCAAACCCAATCGTCGAAAGATGTCGACGTTCCAGGGTCTCAACGAGAAGATGAAGACATCATCTACGAACCAGAACGGATTATGGCTCATGCTACACATGGGACTGGGTGTTGATTTAAAGATATGGTTTATTGATTACCATTCTATTGTACTGAGCTTGGCACCTATTTTCTGAACTCTGGGCTGTATTAATGGTACAATGTTGAATTGGTTTGTTTTCCTGATTCTATTTTTGCGTTTTTCTGTTTGCTGAGGACGATGTGCATCATCGTCCGTATGACCATAATCAACTATGCTAAGTCAATTCGGCCACTCCAATCGACTAATGCGAACCGCTCGATTGCATCAAGTCGATTTTTCACAACTTAGGACCCTATCCATACTCTAGGGTAATATTTCTTCAAATATGTCCCATTAATCGCCTTAGTGAACAATACTCCATACAATGTTTCCAAGATATAAGAATTACCTTGGATCGGCCGATTAATTTTATACAACACTTCCCACGTTGGAGACCATTTCCCATATCGACTATCTTTCGTTCCAATGGGCAAAATAGTTTTTCATACCAAGTCATTCTCCTCAAATGACTTCGACACGACTTTCTTATTGTACGCCCTCGCGACTCTAGCTTTGTTCTTCTGAATTCGCTAAGTGCAACACATGCACTCGACTCCTCCTCAAATGCAACACATGCACAAGAGGGCTCTCGATCCACTCCTAATTGCAACACATGCAGTTAGTCTCAATCTTGAGCTCAAAAACAAATTTGAGTAGTTCAACATAGGCACAAGCCTCCCACACACTAAAAAGAACCAACAACTTCCAGCAAATGCCCCCCAAGAGGTCCTTTGATAGCCCACACAAGAAAACTAGCCGTTGGGGGCAAAATTCTGGAAAAATCGGCAAACCTAGCACTACCGCCCTCATAGAGCCGGTAGTGCCGCCCTCAGGCCCAATAGTCGGCTAACGGCTATAAATCCAATGCTACCCATGCAAAATAGCCGTAGTACCACTCGAGCGGCACTACCAGTGTGACATCACGGGATGTGACATTATGGAATGTGACTTTATAGATTTCAGCATTACGGTACGACTGTATATAATGTTTTTGGGCCGTTTCTGGGTGTTTGGGCCCTTCCGGGGGAGTTTGGGCCTTGGGAGATCAATTTGGGCCGTTGGGGGAGGCTCTTGGGCCATGTGGGGAAGATGGGGGGGCAGCAAAGCCTGCCCATGCGCCCACCCTAACCCTAGGGCGCCCCCACCTCCTCCCTTCCCACTCCTAGACGCCACCCCTCCCATGCGCCTCCACCCCTTCCCCCTTGCTCCTCCACCTCCCCTAGCCGGCCCTAGGAGAGAGGTTTCGTCTTTCGAACGGTTCTTCGAGGGAGGTAAGAATTGGTAGATCCTTTGGTAGGGTTGTGATGCTGGTTAGAAGGAAGATTTCATGCCTTAGATCCATGTTTAGGTGCTGTCCCTAGATGAGAATAGGATTTTTGCAATGCTGTCCCACGTTCTGTCCTCGAGCAGATTTGCACCCTGACCTAGAGTTTGAGTTTTAGCAATTTTAGAGGTGTTTTCTGATCGGTTGGCTGTTACGAAAGTTATAGGTAATTAATTTATATTTAATTGTACATCAAGAATGTTAAATTCAGTCCAGCCATGTGAAAGTTATGGTTGTTTTACCGAACGTTGTCAAATCTGTAACGTGATTGGGACAGATCGTGTTCATCTGTAGATTAGACAATTTTAAAGGCCGATTCAGTCTTCACGAATACTTAGAAAAATCTAGGAAATTTCCTAAGCTTCGAGAAAATATACTCGTTTACTTGATTTGGAGTTTTATAACACAAGTTATGCCAGTTGGAAGCCCGCTGTCCCAACGGGATAGATTCCCTGTTTTCGGGTTTTGAGTGTGTTGTACCTATGTGCAGGTGGTGTGACCCCGGGAGTTCCCTCAACCTCTCGCCACTCCGTCGCTCACGGTTGAAGGGAAGTGTATTGTGATGGATTTGAGTGTTGGGTGATTATTAGACTTGCATAGGTGCAATATGGTTACATGATGTGTTAACTTGCCATGCTTGATATTTGCTTATGATATGATGAACATGGTTACATATTGGCTATGAAATTGTTGTATTAAATGTTTATGCAAGTTTATACATGTTCATGTCATATGTGCATTCATAATGGAAGAGGCATCCCATTCTGATGCGGGCATCTGTGTTCACACGTAGTGAACACGAAAGACCTACCTCGTAGTCCCATCCACGGTTGTGTATGGGAGTGAGTCAGTAAGAGTAGGCACCCTCCATCTACGGGACGAAAGGGGAAAGAGGGTGCAGCTGACGGGTGTGCACTCGGCAATACCGGTATGTGCTTCGAGGAGACATGTGCATTGCATTGCATACATGATGATGTTAAATAGATGTATACAATGTGAATATGAAAAGATTATGATGTTGAGTATGAGATGTAGTGATGATGGTATTGAAAACTGTGTCCTTATTCCATTGCAATATACTTGCTGAGTGATGAACTCACGCTTGTGTTTTATGATGTTTTTAGGTACCATGAAACCGGCATGCGGGAAAGGGACTTAGCGGCACACCTTCACATAACTTCAATCACTTAGACAGCAATCCTTTTATCATTCATAGTTGCGAAAATAAGTTTATTGTCTTAACTGTGTGCTTGGTTATGTCATTGGCTTTATCATAACTCATGAAGTGGTTGAATTCGTTGTTTTGGACTTAAACTGTTGCTATATCTCTCGTTATTGCTGTTTTAGATGCCATACATTATGTTATATCATGTTATATTAATGCTGTTGCTTCAAATCATGGAAAAACAAAGGAGATGCTGCTGAAATTTTTGGTTAAAGCATTTATGCCCATGCTGTAATTTAATCTTAATTGTGGTATTTAGTTGCTATTTATTCCATATTTGGGGGCATCCAGGGCATACTAGATGCCGGGGTGTTACAACCAGCCCCCACGGGTGGTAGTGTCGACCTCAGGGCAAACTTCAGAAAACACCCCTCTCTAAAAAATAACTACCGACATGTAAATAGCTGTAGTGTCGGCCTCGGCTGGCACTACCGTTCTTTATGGGCGGTAGTGCCGACCTCAGGGCGGCATTACCTCTCTTCAGAGGTGGTAGTACCACATTTTTCAGACTAAAACAGTCATACTTTTTTACTTTGAAGTTCGATTTAGGTGGTCTTGGACTATATGAAAAGCTTATAAAGAGGACTACATTTTCCACTCTTTTTTAATATTTAAGCAATCATATATATTTCCCAAAATTACAAAAACTCTAAAGTAGCCACTTAAGTCTAAATATGATTTTCTTGAAATCCCTCACATAGACTTGATCAAAAGCGTGACTACAAACTAGCAAGAGTCAACAAGATTAATCTTAAGCCATGTGATCATCAACTCATGATCAAAATAATTTGCAAAATACATTTGCAAATTATATGTTCAACTTGTTTTCCTTTCAAATCTGCTGATATCTTCTTCAATTGAACAAAACTAGAGCTCAGGGCATATTTACTTACTCCCTAAATCCTTATTTTTTCTTCATTGAAGATCTTCATATTTTCTTTCATTTTATTTATTTCTTCTTGTGTTTTGGAACCTAGCTCTATCAGCTTCTTCTTATCTGCTTCTCCTTGGGAGAATTGGTGTTTCTGGGCATTTATTATATTTGTTAATTATGACAAAACAAAAACAAGATTAAAATTATTACTTAAAAAAAGGGATAGCAAAATGTTATCAGGTCAGGAAAACTTATTTTTCACTTCGGTCTCCTTCTCGAGAATGATGACTTGGAGTTCTTGGCCGAGCTTCTTCACTTGTTCGTCATTTTCCTTGAAGGCATGTTCAAGTCTGGAGTTCTTTTCCTCACTAAGTTGAAGTTTTTCCTTCAACTCGATGAGGTTAAATTCATAGCCCTTGGCAGCATTCCGAGTCACCAAGAGCTGCTTCTTAAGTTTAGTTATTCTTTCTTCTGATCTATTTTTGAATAGATAAAGTTAAAATAAAATCAAGAAACAAAACACAAGAAAGGAGTTCTAACCAACTTACTTTTTTGTAATTTTTTCTAATTCAAATTTTGCCGAAGCCTGAACTTGCTGACTTAGTAGGTCGGATGCCTCTTGTAAAAACTACAAAAGCAAGAACAGAAAATAAATTAAAAAAATGCTCTTTCTTTCTCTTAAGGATTAATAAAGAGAAGATAAGAAGAATACCTTAGAGAGCAAGTTATTAAAAACTTGCTCAAAATTCCTCTCCTGATTAGCAACACCAGAAGAGGACATGATTGAACCGACCTCATTGGTCGTGGTCATTGTTGTGACCATGTCCACTGGTCTCTCCTCTCTGGTTGGAGCAGTGGCCGTCTCTTCGGCCACCCCGACCTCTTCCTCTGCCACCTCGGGAGATGTATGAACCTCCTCAGCAGCACTAGATGCTTCGCCAACCAAAGGCTCATCTCCAGAGATGGAGAGATCCTCAGGCTCGGTGTTGGTCGTCTCCTCCCCCGTGCCTTGTATAGAAACCTCTTCCACAGATGCCAAAAGTAGCTCCGTACTGGTCAGTGCTACACCAACCAAAGGATCCACTTCGTGATCTACTCTAGTTTCAATCTGAGGTGTGGCTGGGGGGCTAAAAAATAGAGAGAGCTGATACATTAAAAATACAGAAAAAATTATACTAATTCTTGAGACTAAAAATACCCAAAACCAAAAAAAATTTACTTGAAGGACACTCCCAAGTCCATATTCCAAGACAACCAAGGAGTATCAGTTATCCTGACGTTTGGAATAAGGGTCCTCTTTCTTTTAAAAATGTGGAGAACATTGTCCTCCTCACCTCCTCTTCCTCACCCTGAATATATTGAAACAAGGGATAACTCTTATATGGATTATTCCAAGTATTATATCTTTTTTCAGTTACATACCTGTAAGGAAGTCCTCTTCTGCGTTACCACATAAGATCCAGCCCTATGCTCCAGAGCCTGTGGCTGATCGGCAACACGTTTAGAACGTGCTCCTTGTACTAGATCAATGCTAGTCGGCTTAGCATTAGTCTCTGAAGTGGAAATTGAGACCGCCATCTTTGAGGCAGCTCTACCCACATACCTCTTTTTCTTCATTGGAGGAGCTTGGGCAGAAACCTCAGACTGGTCGGTAGCACGCTTCCGACCATGCATGTAAAAAAAAGAGAGGTTGGTTAATAGAACAAACAACGACTTGATTCTATGACCAAATAAGTTGCTTGGTACTTACATCGATGCGTTCATTGATGAACTCATCACTTTGTTTGATCAAGCTAGTTGGCTTCTTATCCAAGGCAGCCTTATCAGATCCGTTTGAAGGAACACGCAAAATTTGTGCAATCTTCACACGGGTTTCCCCGACGATCAAAACTATATATAGAAATATCTTAGAAAATTTTAATGTATTTATATATCTAAAAAAGAGGTCAAAAATTCAGAATATCTTACCTCCAGGTTCAGCCTTGGAAGGATCTTGGTCACCCTCAATCCTCCAAACCTATCTGCATCACCTTTTTAGGGGACTCAACTTATGGTACAGAAAATCATAAATGATTTTCTGACCTGATAAGCCCCCTGAGACCAATTTGGAGATGGCTTTCACTATCTTCTCCTCCTCCCAGTTAGGTCCAAAGAATCCTTCTCCTCTTTCGCTTTCGACCTTGTCTAGGTCGGAGCAACTTTTCCGGTGAACTGGAGGCGGCTGCCCCCAGGAATCTCCGAGTAAAACCACTCCCATTGGTAATCTTTCCATATATCCTTAGTCGAAAGTGAATGATGCTGGACACCCGACCTGGAGCTTAAAGTAAATGCTCCCAACAACATATTGAGTTTTGTTATTTCTGGTATACTGAAAAAAGAGCAAAAAAGATAAATAGTTGGAGGAATACCAAGAAAAGCTTCGTAAAGATGCGAAAAACACTCAAAATCAAGATAGAATTTGGGGGGAAGATGATGTAGATCGATTTCAAAGTGATCAAGCACATCAGTTAGGAATTCGCTCTAAGGGAGATGAAAACCTAACTTAGGGAATGCAGAAAAGAGCACAATATGTCCCTCCTGAGGGATGGTTTTGTGTCTTCCCCGCTAGGATCCCAGTGCACCATCTTGTGCGATGGAACCAAGCCCTGCTCCTCGAGTTCTTGGATTTTGGTCTCGGTGAAAACAGATTTCTCCGTTGCAAAAGTGGAAAGAATCCGAAAGATAAAAAAAATGTTGACAATTGGGGAGCAGGCCCCCGCCGAGCTTACTTAGTTGATTGGGGGATCAACTCCGTCCCCTTCTTGCGTGAAGGGCTGCTTCCGAAGGATGCACGGTCTTACCGAATCAAGCACACTCAAAGAATGACACAAGGATTTATCCTGGTTCGGGCCTCTCACGAGGGAAATAATAATCCTACTCCAGTGTGGTGTGTATTGTGTATGTATATTATGCCTTGTCCCTCTCCCCAATGTCTGGGAGGTATTTATAATTTACAAAGGATATCGTGTCGGTTACGGCCCGTGCCATGAACGTTTGACCATGTCTGAGGTGATCGTAACCGAATCCTAAATTCATGCCACGTCCGCGTTATGGGCGCAACGACCCTTTGAGGTGGCATAATTATTGCCATTCCGGTTGTAGCCGTTATTCATGACTGCTCGGTCATGCGGCCCGAGCACGAACTGGGGCCGAGAAACTTTGGCCCTAAGCCAAGTAAGTGCGCCCAAGCAACGTGCTCGGGCGCTAGCCAGGCATCGAGCTTGCACCGAACGGTACCAGGAGCTGGTACCACACGGGCAGCCCGAGCGGCGATGTTCGTCCTTTCTTGGGCCATCCTCGGGAATGACCTCCGAGGTATGTAAAGTTGGGACGAGTCCGACCATCGTGTCACGATGGTAGTTACGATAACTACCCAACCCCCGACAAAAATCTTTGAACTTTTTTCTAGTTTTTAAGACTTTTCATCGCCATTTCTTGATCAAACTCCTTAAATGCAGAAAAAGAAAAAACGAAAGATGAAAAGCCTCAAAAACCAAGAAGAAAAGAAGCAGAAGAACTCAAGTGAAGTTTTTTGTGCTCAAAAGTGTGAAGGCATGAAGAGTTTAAGGGAAGCCTCACCCCCTCTATTTATATTACTACTTTAGGACAGTTATCCTGTCAGTTCGGTTACCAAGGAAATCACAAATAATTTCTCTATCGGGAATCGAAACGGTGATATGATTAGTGGATGCCCCCATGATGTATCTTGAAAATTGAAAAGTATGTACTAATCATATCACAGGGAATTACATTCCCAACTGACATGAAAGTGCTTGAATTGGGGGGCTTATGATGCAATTACAATGATTAACGTGTCCTTAATTAATTTTGGGCCTACGCACTTATAATTGAAAAAAGGCCCATAAGGTAAAGATATGGCCCAAGGTCCATTACCTCGTTATGATTTCAATCAGAGCTAAATATAGCCACGTGAAAATATCCCTTACCAGTTATACATAAGCTGGTCGGAATAATCCTAACTAGCATACAGGTTAGGAATGTGATAGTCTTCACCCCGACCTGGTCGAGGTCAAAGAGGAAGTTACTTCCGCATAAGACTTGCGTGCGGGAGATGTTTTCTCTGACAGGTGCAGACAGCCGTTAGGAAGTTACTCTCTACAATGAGACACATGACGAGAAGACTCCTTTTGACGGGAAGACACTTCTTAGAAGATGATAAATTGTCATATCTTCGCATGCTATAAATAGAAGGCTTCCATAATGACTCACATCATGATAATGATAACCAGGCTCAAGATTAAGTATTAGTGATTAGCATTAGTTTTCTTATTCATTCGAAAAGTCTGTACTATGTGAAACACACGTGACTCAATAAAAAGAAATTCCTATTTTTTTACACTTTTCAGCATTGATTTCTAGACAAAGCCAATCAAAATTACATTCATAAACTCGGTCTAGGGTCTTTTGAGTCTTAAACATCGACAATATTTATATAAAAAAAGTTACATGGCTAGATAAATATAGTATTCGAAAACTGACGGTTCACATCAAAAGTGATGAGCTATATATAGAAAAATTCAGCTCCCTTTATTACGAAAAGTAGACATAAAAATAAGTTAAACTACAATTTTACAAAAAGAAAAGAAAAAAAAAGTTACACGTACAACCTGCACGACGAGTCGACGGCCCTTCTTCTACTAGCAGTCTGGCAGGTAGAGTGATTGAGTGAAACAATAGTAGCAGGCTAGCAGCATTTGTTCCAGGTACGAACGAATCTATGCAGCTTTCTTACTGCGGAGCAGCACATCCTTGAGCAGATTCTCTAGGTTGGCCAAGGACTTGCCACTAGGTTGCATTGGCCGAACACCGGTCTCCTTCCACTTCGCTGCCCTTCGCTGCATCTCCCTCCCATTCTCGCCTCCCTTATCCTCGCCTCGACCACCTCACGCCGCACGTTGTTACCGACCTCCATGCCCACGCCCCACTCGACACACGAGTACCAGGAGTTGGTCTGCTGATCGCCGAAGAACGGCCAGCACAGCATCGGCACCTCGGCACTCAGGCTCTCCATCATGGAGTTCCACCCGCAGTGCATTAGGAACACGCTGACCGCCTCGTGCCACAGCACCGCCTTGTGTTTGCACCAGCTCGCCAGGAGGCACCTGCCCTTGGTCGCCTCCAGGAATTCGGGGGGTAGCACGACGGTGTCACCCTTCACCAGGTTGTTCCTCACGATCCATAAGAAGTCGTAGCCGCAGTTGGCCAGCCCCCACACGAACTCCACCAGCTCTTGGTTGGACATGGTGGTTATGCTCCCATAGTTCACGTACACCACGGACCGCGGCTTCCTGCCGTCGAGCCACTTCAGGCAGGTGTGGTATTCTGTCCAAAGGCTGGAGCGTGTCGCGCCGAGCGGCGGGCCTTCCGGAACCACCTGCTCGACGAGGAGGTTGAGAGGGCCGATGGTGTAGATGGGCGGGAGGATGGCGCGCATGGCGTCGAGCGCAGGCTTCTCGAGCTAGTCGAAGGTGTTGAGGATGACGGCGGCCTCGTGGTCCGTGCGCTCTACCTCGTGCATCATGAAGTTGAGCAGGATGTCGCCGCGGTCCATCGTGCAGATGAAGGTTGAGAAGTCTATGAGCCGCATGTGCTTGCTCATCCCGCGAGCCCTGTGTAAGTTCAAGCTCTACTGGTTTTGGTGTTTGGTTTATATTAATGCTTAATCTGTGTTTAATGACAAATCCAATCTTATTGAGACTAATATGTTTTATTGAGTTATATTCAATAATCTCGTATTTGGATGGAAAATGAAAAACCCAAGGTATGTATGCATATCCACTCTAGTATAAATTGCATAATTTGGATTCAAGTTTAAGTGTGAGTTTCCCTATTGTATTAACCACAAAATGTGCATTATGTTTTCCAATCCATATATTACATGGATGCACATATTTAGGGGGAGTTCACACTTAAACTTGATGTATCGATGTATTGATCTATTCTTCACTCCACATATAAAGGATCAATACATTGAAACACATCAATTTAAATGAATGTTTAAATTGAGTCCATTTACATTCTAATCATCAAATAATATTTCATCATGTGTTGATGATATTCTTGTGGTTGATTGAGGACAAATGGAGAGTTCTTGAGTAGTATGAAGCATTAGTTGCATCATGTGCTCAAGACACATCTAAATTCATTGAATTGATTTAGGTTGTGCTCAATCGATGTAAGTGGTATCCATTATGTGTTAATGGAGTGCTTAGATGATTGAAACAACCATGCATCTTGGACTAACCATTTTCATAAGTGATGATCAAATCAGGTTAGATTCATAGATAATTGAGATGATGAAAACGGGACAAGGACGACATCATGAGGTGATGGATGTCAAGAGGAGATCCCAGAGAGAGATAAAAGAGCCAGAGTGACGATCCCGGAGGAACAAGATGATTGAAGATCATAAAGACCCCAAAGGGGGTTGCTTGCAGTGGCTAAGGTATAACTAGATAGGCTAAGGATCTTTCCTAGCTTTGAGTCTAGTTTTAGCGCCGTACTATTAAGAGGGGCTGAGTATTTGCTTTGAGCTTCATCATGTGTTGGTGATCTCAATCCCGTGTTCACTCGAGCTCAAATCTTCTTGATTTGGTTTTTGCATGGAGCTAACCATTTGGCATGTGTTGCGAATAGGTGAAGCTCGTGCTTGGTTTTTGCATAAAGCTCTATTTGGCATGTGTTGCAAATAGGACAATCTTATGCTTGGAATTTTCGCATTGAGCCTTGATTTGCATGAGTTGCAAATAGGATAAGCTAATGTGTTGGCTTTTGCATGAAGTTCATGTTTTGCATGTGTTGCAATAGATGAAGCTTCATGCTTTGCCTTTTGTTTTTAAACCAAAATCTTATTGAGTTTATTTGGTATTGCTTAGAGCGATGTTTGCACGGGTTGCAAAAGGAGAGAGCTGAAGCAAGTGTTTGGTTTAGTAGTTGCATGGAGCTAGAGAATTGCAGGAGTGGCAATTAGAGAGCTTATGCACTCTGATTTGATTTAGTTTGGTGTTTGCATGAGGCTATGGATTTGCATAAGTTGCAAAAGGAAGATAGCTAATGCATTGAGATTTGATTGTTTATTTGCAAATTCGTTATGCAAACAAGCGAGGGTTATAGGTTTCGATCCTGAGAGCATGTGATACTTGCACCATGGTTTTTGCAAGTCAATTTGGTCGTGGTTTGACCATCACATGGCTAGGAGGATCAAACTCATTGTCTCGTGGGTTAATTGCTTAATGGGTTTTTGCAAATACATCTTTGAGAAGTTTGCGAAAGGTGTTTTCGCAAAGTGTTTGGAGTTTGATTGGAGCCAAGCTTTTGCATTTGTTGCAAAAAGAGAATGTTCAAGCATATATTGGTTTAACTGTTTATTTGCGAGTTCGTTGTGCGAATAAGCGGGAGATCTATGGGTTGCGGTCCTGAAAGCATGTGATACTTGCACGGTGGTTTTGCAAGTCAGTTTGGTCGTGGTTTGACCATCACATGGCTAAGAGGATAAACCTTATAGACTCCGGGATTTATTTGCTTAATACGTTCTTGCAAATATAATCTTTGAGACATTTGCGAAATAAGTTCTTCGCAAATTAATTTGGAGTTTAGTTGAATTCTTTGAGCATAGTTTAGTGGTGTTGCAAAGGTGTTTTGCAACTAAGTGTGATCGTGGTTTGATCACCATTTGGCTCAAAGAAGTGTTGGTTGAGGTTTTTGGAGAAAAGATTTTTGCAAAAATCTGGTTTTTCTCCTGAGGCTGGCTTATGGGAGCGGTACTGCCGCTCAAGACGGCACTACCGACCCTAATACGGCGGTAGTCATTTTTCAGAGAGCAGTGTGCTTTGAAGTCCTGGTCGCCACTACCGCCCAGGTGGGCCGGTACTGCCGGAGGTGCGGCAGTACCGGGGGTTTAACCCCAGTAGTTATTTAACAGAACAGGGTGTTTGTGTTCTGCCCTAAGGCCGACAGTACCGCCTAGAGGGACCGGTACTGCCGCTCGAGCGGCACTACCAGCAGTTTGCCTGCGGTAGTGCCGGGAATATAGCCGTTAGCCGACCGTTGGGGTTGAGGGCGGCACTACCGGCCCTATGAGGGCGGTAGTGCCAGATTTGTCGATTTTTCAGGGTTCCCCCCCAACGGCTAGTTTTGGCTTGGGAGGCTATATAAGACCCCCTTGGGGGGCAAGGGCATGTTGTTGCTGGTGTTTTGAGTCCTCTTGAGCTTTGTGTGAGTTT
Source organism: Rhipidocladum racemiflorum (assembly GCA_036346355.1). Classification (NCBI taxonomy): domain Eukaryota; kingdom Viridiplantae; phylum Streptophyta; class Magnoliopsida; order Poales; family Poaceae; genus Rhipidocladum; species Rhipidocladum racemiflorum. The sequence continues at coordinate 23,675,056 of CM070572.1, forward strand.
GTGGGAGTGGTTTGCATGGTTTTGCTTCTTCTCATTTGGTTTTGAGCTCAAGAGTGATCCTAGTTGCATTAGTTGCATCTAGTGAGGATCGAGAGGACCCTAGTTGCATGAGTTGCATTAGGTGATCACCGGAGACGCGGAGGTGCAATCGGTGAAGCTTGAACGGAGTGCTCAACCTATTGCTCTTGGAGGCCAGTGCCTCCTAGACAGCGTGGGTGCGTCGTGCGCGGGAGCTCTCAAGATTTGTGAGAAGCCCCGACGAAGGTTGTGAAGGTTGGACTCCTTAGTCTTCCACTTGCGCATTTTATTCTAGGTTTTGACATAGGGTTGATTAGGATGTAATCCTCGATTAATAGTTGAAGATTTTTTAGGCTTTACCGCTTAGAGAGTAAAAATGATGGAGACTAGAGGTCTAGTGCACTACACCGATCCACTTGTGCTATTTGGCTCAAATTATGCTTCATGGAAATTATTTATGACTTCTTACTTTAAATCCATGAGGCCACAAGTATGGTGGATCGTAGATGTAAGCTTTTCTCTTCATCTAAACGAAGTTGCTCCAACTAAAAGAGAGGAGAAATGCTTACATCTCGACGTTCAAGCTACTAATGCCTTATTTAGCTTTGTGAGCGTAGATGTTTTCAATCTCATATGCAACCTCTCGAGCGCCTATGACATGTGGATTAAGCTTCAAGAAGAATTTTAATCATCCACATTAATTGAGTATTGCATTGAGGATGAACGAATGTCGGTTGATGAGGCTTCAACTTCTACATCAATTGATGAAGAATCGAAACGGTTCCAGATTCTAGTAGAAACGGAAATGGTTCTAGAGTCTTGGTAGAAACGTTTCAGGTATGATTCTGTTAATCGGGTGGAATGGGGTTGAGACCAATTTAGCCACAGAGTGAAATAAGAAGAAACGATCCAAGTAGAATCGTTTCGAGCTTTAACCCATTTGATTGGGTTTCTTCCAGAATCTAGTAGAAACATACATGTTCCAAGTTGCTAAACGGGGTTTTATTCTACTGGTAGTCTGGCAGGTAGAGTGATTGAGTGAAACACTGAAACAATAGTATCAACATTTGTTCCAGGTACCAACGAATCTATGCAACTTTCTTACTGCAGAGCAGCACATCCTTGAGAATATTCTCTAGGTTGGCCAAGGACCTGCCACCAAGTTGCGTTGCCCGATCACCGATCTCCTTCCACTCAGCTGTCCTGCGTTGCATCTCCCTCCCCTTCTCGCCTCCCATCGCCTCCCTTATCCTCGCCTCGACCACCTCGCGCCGCACGTTATCACCGACCTCCATGCCCACACCCCACTCGACGCACGAGTACCGGGAGTTGGTCTGCTGATCGGCGAAGAACGGCCAGCACAGCATGGGCACCCCCGCGCTCAGGCTCTCCATCGTCGAGTTCCACCCGCAGTGCGTCAGGAACACGCCGACCGCCTCGTGCCGCAGCACCGCCTCCTGCTCGCACCAGCTCGCCAGGAGGCACCTGCCCTTGGTCGCCTCCAGGAACTCGGGGGGCAGCACGGCGGTGTCACCCTTCACCAGATCGTTCCTCACGATCCATAAGAAATCATAGCCGCAGTTGGCCAGCCCCCACGCGAACTCCACTAGCTCTTGGTTGGACATGGTGGTTGTGCTCCCGTAGTTCACGTACACTACGGACTGCGGCGTCCTGCCGTGGAGCCACTTCAGGCAGGTGTGGTCTTCTCTCCAAAGGCTGGAGCGTGTCGTGCTGAGCGGCGGGCCATCGGGGACCACCTGCTCGACGAGGAGGTTGAGCGGGCCGATGGTGTAGATGGGCGGGAGGATGGCGCGCATGGCGTCGAGCGCCGGCTGCTCGAGCTCGTCGAAGGTGTTGAGGATGACGGCGGCCGCGCGGTCCGTGCGCTCTACCTCGTGCATCACGAAGTTGAGCAGGATGTCGCTGCGGTCTGTCGTGCAGATGAAGGTCGGGAAGTCTCTGAGCCGCATGTGTTTGCTCATCCCGCGAGCCCTGCCCACCGGCGTGTCCAGGTACCCGTTCGTCAGCTGCTCTTTGTCTGCTCAAACCGCACAGAAATAGAAACAAACTTGTTACAAAATAAATTGTGCGTACCACTCGTGACTACTCGTGTCTCTTGATTAGTTGATGTCTACCCACTCAACCTCACAAGTTTTTTATGGCCAAACATAAATTTCGATGAGATGTTTCTATATCTATTCTTTTTTTCAATTACATAAACATTAAAATATAAATAAAAGTAGATAATAATTATTTATCATTTTTTACTTTAATATTTATACAACTTATATTAGGAGGAAAAATATATAAAAACTACTCAAATGTTTAACTTGTTATTGATAAAAAATCAAAACGTTTAGCGTACGTTCTTTCCTTAGATCCCCTATCACTCCGACAGTTTTGCGAGTCAGAATCGATGCACGCAGTTTTTAAGAAATTTTCCATGCATTGCTATCTAAACTAGCAAATTTACCCGCGCAACTGCGCGGTTAGATATTATGATACAATTATCTTTGATATATAACTATATTTTTTATAATTGTGCTTTTTAATATATAACTCTAATATCTATATACCATTAATATGCACCGTTATAATCTAGTTCCACCAAAATAAGTGGTGGAGATCCTTAGATTCTTTCTTTTAATCTAAGCCATTATAGTTCGGGTCCGCTAGATAGACGATTAGATATTTTTTTTAAATAATAATATCCGATGACAATTGTAATAAGGCCAAATATTTTGCTTTTATTTTGAGAATTTGTAGCTTTCTTTTAGCGTGAGGGCTTTTAATATATCATAATAACTAGCAAATTTACCCGCGCAATTGCGCGGCTAGATATTATGATATGATTATCTTTGATATATAACTATATTTTCTATAATTGTGTATTTTTTATATAACTATAATAGATTAATATGTACCGTTATAATCTGGTCCCACTAAAATAAGTGGTGAAGATATTTGGACTCTTTCTTTTAAATTAAACCGTTATCGTATGGAATTCAATTTCTAATTTTTTAGCTATTTATGTAATGTAAATGATACAAACTCTTTCTTTTAATCTAGACCGTTATAATCTAGATCTTTTATTATGCAATACACAAATTCTTTCTTTTAATCTATACCGTTGTAATCTGGACTCATCACAATCAATGGTGTGGATTTTTTTTCTCTGATTAATGTGAAAATTTCTAGTAGTGAGAGCGAACATGGTAACTTATTTTATCTCTACTTTAATATTATAATAGATAGGCAGACAGATGGTACTACTACTGAGTACCGACTAAACGATACCTCTGAGGGGGGCAAGGCCCTCATCGATGAGGAATTGGAAGTGGCGGCAGCCCATGTAACCGCAGGCACCGGCCGTCCAGAACAGCGCGCACGGAACGCCGAGCTCCCTCGCGGCGTCCACGCTGAAGCTCATGACGTTGTCCGCCACGACGCAGGTCACGGGCGGCACCCCCGCTGCGGCGCTGTTGAAGTCGGCGAGAAGATTCTTGAAGTGAGGGAGGCACTTGGTCATGGTGGAGTAGCAGAGGGACGGCGGGTCCTGCATGGCGTCTGCGTCGGACGGGGGCAGGCCGTCGGGGATGGTGGCGAAGCGGAAGTCCGGGAGGCCCGCGACTGCGCCGGGGCCGCGGGAGCGGATGAGGCGGCGGTGGTTGTACTCGGTGTTGACGAAGGTGACGTGGAAGCCCTTGCCGTAGAGGACCTTGGCCAGCTTCATCATCGGCGTGACGTGCCCCTGCGCCGGGAATGGCAGGCACACCGCGTGCGGCTTCTCGTTGGCCGGAACAGCAGCGCCGCCCATCTCGTTGGCCGCTGTAGATCTCATATCGATCGAGCTGTGCTTCTGTGGAGGAGATGCGGTCTTCGTGTTTGAGTTGCATTGTGCATATATAGTGTTGATCGGTACTAGGGGGAAAGGGGTACGTACGGTTCGGGTTGACACTGTACCTAGACCGCTATCTCTATGGAGATTAGCTGAGGGTCAGGGCCGGACCGCCTCTCACTTCTTCTTGGCCCAAAGATGACAGAGAGAACGACATACAAGACCAACCGGCAAAATAATCAATCAAAATGGTTGGAAATAGAACATAGTCTCACATGTGGTCCAAAATGAATTTGCTGAAATTCTAAATAAGTACATATTAACAATACTACTAGCTGTGTTTACAGGATTTAATTAAACTCTGGTCCATTTTAAAATAAAAGGGAGGAGGTGATGTTACATATTACTATTTTGCAAAGATGACATAGATAATGATATACAAGACCAACGGACAAAATAATCAATCAAAATGGTTGGAGGAGAACGAGTCTCACATGTGGACCAGAATGAATTTGCTGAAAAATCTACACAAGTACATATTGACAATACTACTGACAGTGTTTACAGGGATTTAATTAAACTCTTGTCCATTTTATATTGAAATGGGATGCACCACTTTATTTTTCAGCGAGGCTGTCGCACAGGATATGAAATTCATCTCATATAGATAGGCAGATAGCTGCGACCTACAGCATAACATTGCCACAATTTGTCATACATTAAATTAGGTAAGTTTGATCGAATTAGGCATATGTTTGGTTTATAGTCACACTTGTGGTAAAATTCTTTTTTGCCATTCTGGTTCCACGCGTCATTGGCTCAAAAAAGTGTGGCAAACTTCATTTTCCTAATCAAAATGTGGTTTCAATTTTGATGACCTAATATTAGGCAAGTTTGGCAAAAAAAAAAAAACTATAGGAAAGCATAGTAAACTTAGTATATGAACCAAACAGACCCTTTAGATTTTGCACAATAGGCTGTAAATACTAGACTGAAGATTTCAGACAGAAACCATTTCATCCGCTAGTTTAAAAAATCATGTAAAAATTTGATAAAATAGACTAGAAATCATGCAAAATTTTACTCGTCACCTTGTCCAACTTGGTTGCAAGAACTGACCATCAAGTTGCTTAATATTAGCAACTTTGTAATCTTCAGTCCCACAAACACTCTGCCAGGCTATCTCAAAATCTTCAAGCCCAAAGACTTATTTGTTACCTCACAAATTTGTTTTTTTTGTGTGGCACGTGGCAGGTTGCTTAGCCATACGTCTCTTCCACGGGAACAAAACGAACACATCTCACACCAGTGGCGAAATTAGAAAATTTTCGATGGATATGCACATGGTTTCAATTATCGGCGAAAATCGTGATTTTTGATCTTATCTAGCCGGCTCGATAAACTATATAGGTCGATAAACCAGTCCAATTCAAAAATAAAATTTTATGTGATGTAAACCACTCAAAAATCGGTGAAAATCGCTCAAAAATTAGTTAAAAATCGGTTTCCGGATCTTAATAAAGATAGTACATGGAGGAGTATATAAAAAGGCCTTGCAGGTGTACCACGCAGCGACAAGCCGACAACTGACAGCCATACCATTAGCAGCATTTAAGTGGAGAAGGTGACATGTTTTTCCAATATGAGGAGATGAGATGTTGGGATCGATTAACCCAGCCATGTCGCATTGTATCCGAGAAACAACTTCTCGATAAAAATTGGTGAGTCAAATTTGTCGTCAAACCAAATAGCGTCCGGGCCTTTAGGAGCTCTAGACATGGGTTTGCAAACAGGTTAACACAAACTTCAGGCTGTCTAAAATGTGCTGGCCCACGAAGTCAAAAGGAAAAGGGCGAAGGGATCGACTGCCAAGACTAACCTATGGGAGATGGTCTCTACTCGGTTCAAAGCCTCAAGCTACAAGAACAAAGTAAGAGATAGTCAGATCGAGCAGCCCAGTAAAAGTCTGCAAAGTTCGGTTCAGGTTTTTATATAAGATCGGTCCACAAATTCATATGAATTAGATTATTTTTGGATTTCTAGTGATTTGGGCCAGATAAGATTAGATTTGGGCTAAGTCTAGGCCTTACCATTTTGTACTAATTGGAGTCGACGATGCTTCTCGCCTCCTCACAACCCCGTCTTTTCTCATCTTTTCGGTGCGTTTACGAGGCGATGGACTTGGGCAGCTGTGGCAGTGGAGGAGGCGTGCTCGAGAAAGAATAGGCTTGGGGTTTGTGATGATCTTGTTGGTGTGCTCCAATGTTCAAGTAGTCATCGGCTCATCGATAGTGATGAGGACCAGCTGCCACTGGGGTTGGCCAATGATATGCATGGCAACATCACTGTCGCCCACGCTGATGAACCTTTCCTCGCCGCCGATGCCAACAAATTCTCCCCTATCTCCGTTACCGCCGCTTCCACCACCATTTGAATTTTTTGATTATACAAAAATATTTAAATTTTATCTCTATTTGAATTTATTTGGTTCTTATTATTACTTTACGGTATACTGTGTGTAGATGCAAACGCTCTAAAACCTTTTTCATCGATGCCGAACAAACTCAAGAAATCAACGAGAAAGGCAAACACTTCTGTCGGGGGGTCGGGTAGACCCCGTAAATTACCTCGGGTGCCACTAGCGGCACGGGCTCAATGCTGGCCGAACCACCAGGAGGCCGTTCTCCGGGACGACCTAGCTAGGCGCCACGAGCAACACGAAGTCATTCCCGCCCTGGTCACGAGGAGGCCGTTCCCAAGGGCGGCCTAGCTGGAACCTTTAGGAGGTCGCATAACCTGGTAGATCGATAGCTCGTGCTTAGGGGAAGCGGCCGAGCTCGGAGTTAAACGTTAGCCGACCTGGTTTGATCCCGAGGTCGGAAGCCACCCGTTGCTTAACCTCCGCTAGTTCGTTGCGATCTCTGCGGGAACGTGGCAGGAATATAGGATCCGTTAGTTACCACGTTGGACCTGGTCGAACGTGGAGTTAGTGGGTTTGAACAAGCACGCCCCTTTGTAAGCTATAAAAGCATCCCCACCATGAAGGGGACAGACACACATTTCTTTACAAAAAATATACACGAGCTGGAGTAGGGCTATTATCTCCTTCTTGAGAGGCCCGAACCAGGGTAAATCACAGTGTCCTTGCTGTTGAAGCCCAGTGAGTCACTCCTCCGAGTATCCCATCACATGAGAAGGGTCGCAGCTTGGTCCCTCCACCAACAAGTAAGCTCGGCGAGGCCTGCTCCCCAATCGTCGACACCGGCGCCGTCAGTGGGGACCGACTTTCCCTTTCGTGAGGAATCCTGAGGATGACAAGCTCCCAAGATCGCCAGTGGCCTCGGTGCCCGGAATCGAGGAAGAAGACAAGCAGTTCTTCGACAATGGGGCCGCCGACGTCGCTGGCCTTGAGAATCATGACGGTCCCTGGAGCTTCTCCATGGAAACCGCCGCACCGGAGCAGTTCTTTCGCTCCCAGCTCGACGCCCTCTCGGACGACGAGTATGACGGGCTCTACGATGGTCTGGACATCCCCGACCTTTTCGAGCTCGACCAGGGGACGTCCACGGAGACACCGTGATGTCACCCTCGCGATCCGTCCAATCCCGTAACGTCTTCGTTGCGGAGGAGGATGGAAATGTCGGGAGCAAATCCCCGGCCGAAACGCGTCTTCACCGCTATGAAGCGGCCAAGGAGCACCTGCAGACATCTCTGAATCGGACACTGGCCAGCTTACGCCGGCAAGTCCGTGGTGGCCCGGCCGACAAGACCAGGGCCGAAGCTCGTGAGAATTTCCACGCGTACGGGACACCGGAGCCCGTGCGACGACGAACGAGCTCGTCACCCCGCGTTCCCCCGAGCGGGGAACGCCTTCAAGCCTTGGCCGCGGTGGTGCGCAACCTCAGAGAGTTTCCTGAGCAAGTCGACCTAGAAGCCATGGGTGCGGCTGTGGCCGACGACCTCGAGGAAATCGCCACAGACATAAAAGCGGCGGAAGCCTCCCGAGAAAGGATGCCCAGAGTAATTCTGAACGCGCCGCGCCCGGCGTCAGCGCCTCCACCCGAAGCGACTCACGCAGCCATACCGGAGTGGCCGGCGCGACAGCGGCCGGGCTTGGGAGGGCACCGGAGCAATTCCGGGGCTCCTCGGGATCAACGGAATCTGAGCCACGGGCGTAACCGGCCGAACATTCCTCTTCGCCACTCTCCGTCCTACAGGCATAGAGAGATATTCTCTCGCCTGGGCCCACGAACCTCGGGCTCGGCCGGTGGGGATCGCCCCGACCGCCGCGCTCGCAATGACCGTCCCGACAGTCCCGTTTTCGGGTGCAGGGCGTTCGCGACGTCGCTACGACGTGTGACCTGGCCAGTAAGGTTCAAGCCAGGTCACATCGAGAGGTTCGATGGGACACGAGAACCCGACGAAGTTTCTCTCGATCTACACCACGGCCATTCTAGCCGCGGAGGTGATGAAAGGATCATGGCTAACTTTCGCCTCTGATCTTTGGGCGGGCGGCTCGACGTGGCTATTCAACCAAAAGGAAAACTCGATCCGGTCCTGAGCACGGTGGCAAAGACTCTCCGGGCCAACTTCCAGAGCTGCTACGTCCGCCCGGGGAAGGAGCGCGACCTTGAGCGTCTGATACAGACGGAGGGCGAGACCTTGCGCCAGTTCGTCCAGCGCTTCATGCAAGTACGCAATTCCATCCCAAGCATCTCGGATGAGGCGGTTGTCCGGGCTTTCAAGTTTGGGGTCCGAGACGTACGCTTTACTCAGGACCTCGAAATTCACCCGGACATCACGGCCAACGAGCTGTTCCGCATGGCTGACCGTTATGCCAACGCGGACGAGGCCGTCCAATGGAAGAAGCTGCTGGACGAGGGAAAGCTGCCCCCTCAGCCCGGACTCGAAGGGGCGTCAAGCCGAAAGAGCGTGAGCTCGATCGAGAAAAAAATCAAAAAGAAGAAAAAACCCTCCGTCTCCGACATGGTGGTGGCCATCGAACGACGACAATGGCCGACCTCGCAATCGTATAAAGGAGGAGCCGCGAAAGGAAAAGGCCGACCGGTTCAGCGGAACAACGAGCAAAACTGGGACGACCAAGACCGCGGCGACCAGCGCGGACGGGCTAGCGCCTATTTTTGCCCGCTCCACCAGGCGCATGGACACGACCTGCGGAATTGCAGAACATGGGCCTCCCGCCTGAAGCAATTCTACAATGGCAAGGGTCCCATGCCCACGCTCCCAGAGCAAGAAGGAGACGTCAAGGGCAAGAAGCCCGCCGAGGAAGAAGATACGGACATGGAGTACCAGGAGCCGAGAAACCACATCGCCGTGATATTCGGGGGCTCCGCCGCCTATGGGTCTCGTCGGGAGCTGAAGGAGGCCGCACGCGAGGTACTTCGTGTCACTCAAGGGAAGCCTCCCGTTCAGCAGCTTAAGTGGTCCGAGCTGCCCATCACCTTCTCTAAGGACGACTGCCCCCCGGGGATGACGAAACCCCAGAGGCTCCCGACGGTCGTGAGTCCAACGATCTGCAACACCGCGGTAGGACGAGTGCTCGTGGACTGCGGGAGTTCCCTGGACCTGATATCGGCCAGGGTCCTGGACGAGATGCAAATTCCTCGGTCCAAAGTCAAGAGCGTCGTAGTCCCTTTCTACGGGATAGTCCCCGGCACCTCGGCCAAGCCGCTCGGACAGATCGTCCTGCCCGTAACTTTCGGAAGCCCGAGCAACTTCCGGACGGAGTTAATCACCTTCGAGGTAGTCGATTTCGAGTCGGCCTACAACGCCATCCTGGGCCGACCAGCGCTCGCCAAATTCATGGCCGCCACGCATCACGGATACCAATGCCTGAAGGTTCCCGGCCCCGGCGGCGTGATCTCAGTGAAGGGAAGCCCGAAAGCAGCCCTAAACTGCGACGAGAGGGCTTTAGACATGGTCGGGCAGCTGCCCCAGCGCGGGCCCGACCAAGAGCCGAGGAGTTCCCGGCCCAAGGCTACCCTCCAGGCCGGGGGAGAAACTAAGGCCATCCCGCTGTGCGACGCAGAGCCAGGCAAGGTCGTACACGTGGGGGCTTCCCTGGATCCTAAATAGGAACTCGAGCTCGTGACCTTCCTCCGGAGAAGCGCGGACACGTTCGCCTGGGAACCGTCCGACATGCCCGGAGTCCCAAGGGAGGTCGTCGAGCACAAAGCAGCGCTCGGCCAGACAATCAGCCTGTGCGGCAGAAGCTCAGGCGCTTCTCCCCGGAGAAGCAAGCTATCATCAGAGAGGAACTGGACAAGCTCCTCAAAGCCGGTTTTATACGGGAGGTCGATCATTCTGATTGGTTGGCCAACCCAGTTATCGTGAAGAAAAAGGGGGGCAAGTGGCGCATGTGTGTCGATCACACAGGACTGAATGCCGCATGCCCAAAAGACAATTTTCCGCTACCTCGGATAGACCAGTTGGTCGACGCAACGGCCGGCTCCGAGGCGATGAGCTTTCTGGACGCCTATTCAGGTTATCACCAGATCGGCATATCGCCCGACGACGAGGAGAAAACTTCCTTCATCACGCCGTTTGGCACATTCTGCTACACGACCATGTCCTTCGGTCTAAGGAACGCTGGAGCGACCTTCCAGCGCCTCATGCAGAAAACCTTCTCGGACCAAATAGGTCGGAACCTGGAAGTATATGTAGACGACATAGTCGTCAAGAGCAAGATGGCCTCGGGTCATGTACCCGATCTAGAGGAGACCTTTCATAACCTCAATAAGCATCGAATAAAGTTGAACCCTGAAAAATGTGTGTTCGGGGTCAAGGCCGCAAGGTACTCGGCTACATGATCGGTCCACAAGGAATCGGGGCCAACCCTGAGAAGATAGAGGCCATCGAGAACATGCGGCCACCCACTTGCACGCGGGAGGTTCAGTCCCTGACCGGGAGGATGGCGGCCCTAAGTCGCTTCATCTCGCGGCTCGGGGAACGCGGCCTGCCTTTCTTCAAGGCGCTCCGGAAGCACGACGGTTTCGCTTGGACAGAGGAAGCATACCGCTCTTTCAAAGAATTAAAGCTATATTTGTCGAGACCCCCGGTCTTGACCACGCCGAGAATGGGAGAGGTTCTCTTGCTCTACCTGGCCGCCACACCCCAGGCGGAAAGCGCCGTCATAACTGTAGAACGGGACGGGGTGCAGCGCCCGATCTACTACATCAGCGAAGTCCTACACGGACCAAAGGAGCGTTACCCCGAGGTCCAGAAGCTCCTTTATGCGCTCCTCGTGGCCTCAAAGAAGTTAAGACACTACTTCCAGGCCTACAAAATTCGAGTCCCGACCAACTTCCCGCTTAGAGAAATTCTAGGGAATCAGGACGCAAGCGGACGGATCGCGAAGTGGGCCGTGGAGCTCGCCGAATTCGAGATCGAATTCTCGGCCAGGACCGCGATCAAATCCCAGGTCCTAGCGGACTTCCTAGCCGAATGGACAAATCCTACCCCATCTAAGTCTGAACCCGACCAGACCGAGCACGGTCGCTGGGTCATGCACTTCGACGGATCCCGAGCTTACAATTGCTCGGGGCTGGAGTGGTCCTCGAATCCCCAGGGAGCGGATCCAGATCGCCCTCCAACTAAATTTCGGCGCAACGAACAACGCAGCTAATATGAGGGTTCGCTAGCCGGACTTGGGCGTGCAAGACGCCGAGTCCAACGACTAATCGCGAAGGGCGACTCGCGGTGGTTGTCAACCAGGTTAACAAGGAGTATCGCGTTCGATGACTCGATGGCGCTTTACCTGGCTGAAGTAAGGAAGATGGAAAAGTACTTCAGAAACTTCGAAGTACTATACATCCCCAGGAAGGACAATGCCCTGGCCGACCATCTATCGAAGGTCGGTTCCGCCCAGCTTCCCGCCCCGGCGGGGGTGCTCGTCGAGCACCTTTATAAGCCCTCCATACCCACCGAAGAGGAGGCAACCGAGACGGGTGGTACCGTCTCCTTCCTCGGCGAGCAGGTGCGAGTTGGATGACGCCATTCATCCAATACCTGCGTGCACGGACACCGCCGAGGAGGAAGGCGAGAAATCCCGGCTAGTAAGACGCTCCTCAGCCTATAAAATGGTCGAGGGCCTCTTATACCGCAAAGGCGCGCTTGGCGTCCTCTCCAAGTGCATCACCCAAGAGGAAGGCAAATATCTCCTCAAAGACATCCATGACGGGATGTGTGGAGCTCACTCGTCCTTTAGGACCTTGGTGAGCAAAGCCTTCCGGTTGGGTTACTACTGGCCGACGGCCCTGGCCGACGCACGCTCAATAGTGACCGCTTGCCGATCTTGCCAGTTCCATGCCCGGAAAGTCCATCAGTCGGCATATGCACTGCAGACTATGCCCCTAACCTGGCCGTTCTCGGTTTGGGGCATCGACATACTCGGTCCATTTCCCAGGGGAAGGAAGGGTTGTAAATACCTGTTCGTCGCAATCGACACCTTCACTAAATGGATCGAGGCCGAGCCTGTATCAACCATCTCGGCACAGGCGGCTAAAAGGTTCTTCCGCAATAACGTAGTGACCCGCTTTGGCGTTCCGAGTCGCCTCATCACGGACAACGGCACTCAGTTCACATGCGAGGTGTTTCAGGCTTATTGCGAGGAGGTCGGGACCAAGATATGCTTCGCATCCGTGGCCCACCCGCAGAGCAATGGGGCGGCCGAGCGCGCGAACGGGCAGATCATCCAAGGAGTCAAGAAGAGAGTCTTCAAGAACCTCGATCGGCATGGTCAGGCCTGGGTGGACGAGCTACCTCCCGTCCTCTGGTCGGTCCGCACCACGACGAGCCGAGCTACGGGTGAGACCCCCTTTCAGCTCGTATATGGCGCGGAAGCCATACTACCCGTCAAGGTCGTCCTGGGATCCCCAAGGGTGAACCTAGCCGATAACATCGACGCAGAAGGCGAGCGCCTTCTCGACCTCGACCTCGCGGAAGCAACTCGTGAACGAGTTCTGTTGCGATCCGCGGTTTACCTGCAAGCTCTTCGCAGACACGCCACTAAATCGGTACGACCAAGGACCTTGAACATCGGCGATCTCGTTCTACGACGGGGCCAAGACTTGTCAAAAGCCAACAAGCTAACGCCAAGATGGGAAGGTCCTTACACGGTCGTCTCAACAGCACGCCCGGGGGCTGTCCGCCTTGCAATGGAAGATGGTCGAGAACTAGCTAGCACTTGGAACATCGACCAACTGCGTAAGTTCTATATCTAACTAAACCAACTTTGCTCCTTTAATAAAATTCGACACCTTGGCCTCCCGGTCTCCCTCTTTCTCTCTCGCTTTCTCTCTCTCTCTTTAACCCCCCCCCCCCCCGCGAAATTCCGTGATCAAGCTCGATCCAGATCAAATGTCAGGAGCAGGCTCGGTCGTCGGGGCAAGATGGATGGGCGTACAACCACCTAACATCGGGCCACCAGAGCTCGACCTCGAGGGTTTCCTTCCTTGTAAGATGACCATCTTTTTCGCGGCAGACCTCCGCCGCAGGTAAAGATTCGCATGGACACCCCTCGGACGATTCCGAGCTCAGGTCGGCCGGTGGGCGGTGTAGACGCACCGTACACAAAAAGGCCACACGATCTCCGTAGGGCGCTACTCCGTCAAACGAGGTCGTGCCGCAGCCTACGCCCACGACCTCCGTTGGCGGGGGGGTATATGGGTACCGTGTGGCTACGACCTAGTGCAGCTTCCGCACGAGGTAGTTACTCCTTAGTACGATCGTTTGCTAGGTCGCGTGACTGTCAACCTTCGTCGAATAGGGAGCAACGGGATAAGGGCATGTCGTTGTCGTTCCGAGGGAAGCAAAACAGAGAAAAACAAAAGACATCTATTAAGCACGATCATATTATGTCCAACTTGGCTGCTTTTTCGCTAAAGTCTTTTGCAGAAGGAATAGGCGACAGGAGGCCAAAGACGCTTCTCGTCTGCAGAGCGGCGAGCTCGTCCCCGCACGGACTCAAGCTCGGACTCGAGGTCAAGCACCCGGCCCGACGAAGCTTCCACGACCCTACTTTGCCGCTTAGCGGCCGTTTGGACTCCTCCGTTCTTTGGTCGATCGTCCTTTCGGCGCTTGAGCGGAGTCGCGCAGGGACGCCACCATCACCTCAAGCCCGACCTCGCTGCTCACTGCAGTCGAGGCGCTCCTTAAGAAAGTGCACGGACTCCTCCATCTTCTCGGGATCTCGGCCTCGGAAGACTTCAGCTCGGCGACCAGCGCTCGAGCTCCGCGATCCTAGCGTCTTGCTCGGCCTGGTGCTTCGCGACGATTTACGGTGGCACGGCCGGCGTGGAAGTCCTTCATGGTGGTCTCCAACACTGCGCAACAAGGCATCTCGGTCGCGGCCGGATTTTTGGGACAAAAGCACATAAGTGTTAGGAGACTTACCCATGAGCCGAGCCTCCAGCCCCTCTGGAACAGCTCGGCGGGGTCCTCCGTCCGTTTTTACTCCTGGCGGGGCTTGAGCTCGAGCTCCCCGTCCCTGGGGGCGGGAGACCTTGCCCCTGAGGGTCGACCTCCATCTCCTGCGGAGAGACGGCCTCGAGAGCAAGGACCACCTCCCGCTCCTCTTCCTCCCGGGCAGGAGTTGCGCTCGGGGGCTCCTCCTCCTCAGCATCCGGGCCCGTGGGGTCCTCCGCCCGAGGCACGGCATCTACAGCTGGGGGAACTCCCTCCCCGGTGGGCCCTGCCTCCTCGCAAGCCTGGGCCGTGGCGGTGTCTCCGGGCGCGAGGTCGACTGGAGGCACCGGGTCGGTGGCCGGAGAGTCGGGCACCCGAGCTTGGGCCGTGACGGCGTCTCGGGTGCGAGGTCGACTGGAGGCACCGGGTCGGCGACCGGAAGGTCGGGTACCGAGATTGGGCCGTGGCGGCGTCTTGGTAGCGAGATCGGCGGGTCGCCCGGGTCGGCGGCAGCGAGGTCGACCTCGACCAAAGCGACCTCGGTACCACGGCGGCTCCTCCGCTGGAAGTTGGCCCGGCCCACTGCCGTGGTCGGGCTCATCTCACGGCCCGAGCAGGGGTGGCGGCTCTTCCTCGCCGGCGAGCCCCGTTCGGGTTGAGATTCCCGATCTGGGCCGACGTTGATGTCGGCGGAGCATCGCGGGCTCGGGGAGAGATCTCGGCGATCTCTTGGAGCGTGGCGGTGATGATGTCGCTCGCGCCGGCGGAGTCCTCGCGAGGAGCTTCAGCGGCGTGCTCGGCACCACCATGCTCCTCCACGTCGTCGTCTTCAATTATGATGTGGGGGATGCCCTCCGCCGCGGCCCGAGCATCGGCAGCCGCAATCTTCCTCCGCGTCTCCTCCTCAGGAGACGAGCTCAGGCCGGATCTCCGCGGCGGCGAGCTCCTCTACCTCGGCGTCATCACCACCGGCCCGTGGGAAAGCGGGCCTCCGCGCCTCGATTCCCACCTCGACCTGCGTCGCCCGCGACCTCGGCGGCCGAGCAAGCTCCCTCTCTAGCACGAGGTCAAGAATATCGTCGACCATTGCTCCAAAATCCCATAACTCTGCACTACCGCCACACCCACTCTGAGACGTTGTGGGGTTAGTGTGGTGCCGGAGGGGGAATGAGACAAACGAGACAGGGATAAGAGTCTGAGCTCGCTAGGCATCTTCCAGCTGGCCTCGTGCGCGAACGAGGAGGGCAGCCATGTCCTCGCGTGCCTTGTCGGCCCTGGCAACAGCGAAGGTCGACCTCTCCCAAGTCGGCCTCGATGATGGTCGGCGTTAGGCGTGGTTGGGGCGCGGCCGGGCGACCTGCGGGACCTCGGGACCAGGGGCGGGTCCACTTCGTCCTTCTCCTCCTCGTCATCCAGAGGGGCCGAGCTCGAGCTCACCCGCGGCGAGCTCACCTGAAGAGCCGCGATCCGGCTCTCCGGTGCCTCCTTCCGCTGGACGGCCGCGGCCTCCTTCTTCGCCCGCGGCAGCCGACGCAAACGAGCCATCAGCTCGGGGTTATCCCTGGTGTACTCATCCATCCACAGTTTTAGTTCGCTCACCTCTTACCGATCGGCGTACTCCAAGTGACGGCGGGGTGGCGATCGCACCGGATCGATGCTGCATGTGCGCTTAGGCGGGACGGCGTAGCCGACGGAGATCGGCGCGGCGCTACGACCACTTTGTTCCTTGGTCTTTCGACCTCGTCCGCCCGGCTGCGGCGCCTTGATTGGCCACGCAGCGACCTCGAGGCGACCTTCTCCTGCCAGGTGGGCTCGAATAAGTCAGGAAATTTCGGAAGAAACCCGGCCTGAACGGACCTTCGGAAAGGGTCCGAGATAGGGACTTACCGCCTCGGTCCGGTTAAGGACGTTGTTCGGGATCTGGCGGCCCTCTAGGATTTCCTTGGCCTTGGGAGTGCCGAACATCTCGGACACCCTCATATCCACCCAGCCCTCCGGCGGAGCTGCTACCAGACAAGAAAGGACAGTGAGCTCGAATGTCCCTTATTTTAAAGTAAAAATCGAGGGCGGTAATGTACCTGAGTGTGATTCCCGGGTGATGTCCTGCCACCCTTCAACCTTGAAGAAGGGGTGCACCCTCCGCCTGAGGGGCGACACCCGGTTCCTGACGTAGTCCCGGGCAACATCCCGGCCGGACAGCCCCGAGCAAGTGAGCTCATTGATCAGCATGAGCACCTTCTCCTCCTCGGGCTGTACGGGGGGTCGGGGGGTCTCGACGGCACGACCCTTGGCGCCGGAGTAGGAAAGCGAGCCGCCCTCGGCCTTCCTCAGATAGAACCAAGAGTCGGCCCACCCCGACACGGAGTCCTTGAGCGTGAAGCTCGGGTACTCGTACGGGCGGGTAGGTCGGAGGCGGAAGTAAAGGCAGCCGGTCTGCGAGGGGGTGCCGGTGCGCGAAAGGGTGTAGAAGTGAAGAAAGAGACTGGGAGTAGGCTCGACGCCCACAAACCCTTCACAGAGATGGGCGAAGATGGCCATGATGAGGATGGAATTTGGGTGGAGGTGGACGATCTCGCACTCGCAGAAGGCGAGTACGGCTTCGACGAACTCGCTTTCGGGCGTGCGAAGCCCGTTTATGGCGTAGAGCTCGTTGGAGATGATCTCTCCTTCCTCCGGCTCGGGGCTCTCCTCGGCACCAGCGGCTCTTCATGAGCCGGCGTCAAGGTACTTCGCCCGCTCGAGAATCTCCAGCTTGCGCTTATCAAGCTTGCTGGCGCCGAACTTTGCCATGAGGATGGAGAAGATGATCGGAAAGAAGGATGAAGCGCCGAAATGGAGAAGTGTGGGGAGCGACGATTGTGAAAAGGCCAAGTGAATCTGGGGTTTCTCTTCTGGTGTTTAAAAACCAAGTGTGGAAGCGAAGAGGTTCCCGCCGTTGTGATCGAGGAAGCCCTAAAGGCGCTGGGGGGCAGTTGAGACGTCCGCCACACGGGGAGCGACACGTATACACGCGAACCGAAACTGTCCTGCCAGGCGACGGTTCCCAAGGGGGAGCGGTTCGTACTGACCGAAAGAAGCTTCCGAGGGAAGGAACCGCCGGTAGGACAGGAGCTAGTCCGTACGGCTAGGGCGCGGCAAGACCGAGCTCGTCCCCCGGGACGGACCGATAGCTCGGAGGTCGGGGCAGATGTTCGCCGCGACCAACCTGGCTGGCTCGGGAGACGGTAGGCCCGAGAGGAAGGTCTTTTTCCTAAAACCTTTTTCCACTCGGACCTCGGGGGCTGGCTGTCGAAGTCGGGTAGACCAGTAAATTACCTCGGGTGCCACTAGCGGCACGGGCTCAATGCTGGCCGAACCACCAGGAGGCCGTTCTCCGGGACGACCTAGCTAGGCGCCACGAGCAACACGAAGTCATTCCCGCCCTGGTCACGAGGAGGCCGTTCCCAAGGGCGGCCTAGCTGGAACCTTTAGGAGGTCGCATAACCTGGTAGATCGATAGCTCGTGCTCAGGGGAAGCGGCCGAGCTCGGAGTTAAACGTTAGCCGACCTGGTTTGATCCCGAGGTCGGAAGCCACCCGTTGCTTAACCTCCGCTAGTTCGTTGCGATCTCTGCGGGAACGTGGCAGGAATATAGGATCCGTTAGTTACCACGTTGGACCTGGTCGAACGTGGAGTTAGTGGGTTTGAACAAGCACGCCCCTTTGTAAGCTATAAAAGCATCCCCACCATGAAGGGGACAGACAACATTTTTCTGCATAAAAAGATACACGAGCTGGAGTAGGGCTATTATCTCCTTCTTGAGAGGCCCGAACCAGGGTAAATCACAGTGTCCTTGCCTGTTGAAGCCCAGTGAGTCACTCCTCTGAGTATCCCATCACGTGAGAAGGGGTCGCAGTTGGTCCCTCCACCAACAAGTAAGCTCGGCGGGGCCTGCTCCCCAATCGTCGACAACTTCCTTTCACCATATTGATCCTAATATTTCATTTAATTTATGTTGATTTACCAATTTATGAATGCATATGTGTATTTTTAGTAAAAATTGTTATATTATGGGTATTGGTACATATTCCTATTTACTGCATAAAAATTCCTTGATAAATACGTAAATGTTAACATTGAAGTCCATAAGATAGGGAATGGGCAATAAATAATGTCAAATTTAGGTATACTTAAATATTTACATTTATGCTTAGCCTTGCCTTAGACTTGGGAGAACAAATAGTTAGCTATAACATTTGTTCGGGAATGAACATTTTGATATGTTGATAAAAAAAGTTTATGTTATTTTAATATAAAAAAAACTAGGTTTTGATGCGGACGAGTTATTTAGATAATTTGTGAAGTATATAGACTTGCAGTATTAATTGTAGAGAGAGTTTTCATCTAAATTAACGGAGGATCGAATATAGTATCGTATGATATATGACATGCAGAAAGCCTGGACAATATTGTCAAGGAGAGCAGGTGCTGGCTTCTACAACGAGAACAAGGGTTATGTACATATGTGTACTCCGTGGTTGAGATTATTATATAACTATTGTCTAATCTAATAGTATAAGAAAACTCCATGTCCAATGAATTGCATAGTCCAACAGAGCAGCTGAGCTACCAATACCACCTGTAACAAAAATTACGAATTAATTTTTGAACCATAAACAAAAGGGTTACGATTGCATAGATATGTGTGTGTTGAACCATAAACAAAAGGGTTACGATTGCATAGATATGTGTGTGTTGTGTGTGTGTAACAAATTACCGGTTGGGCACGAGTGTTCTTGAAATAAAAATATGTAAATTTAGTAAATTTTGTGCCACGCTGGTTTAGAAACACGTCTGCTGCCATATGTACCCCATGTGTGAATGATTTTTTGCAATGACTATAGATCATTTGACTGTCTTCATGTAAAAAATCAGTCATTTTATTTGTAGCCCGCTTGATCTCAATCTAACGTCCGGCCCTCCCCCATTGCTATACGCTGCATCGAGCATGCCTCTCACCTCCCGAGCTAAGTACCCTAGCCTCTCGAGCCGCCTCCCATAGCACCCGCACCCACCCAGTGCGTCGTCGCCTCGTTGGCATTGCCCTCGACGACAGCATGGCCCTCCGGCAAGCCCAACCCCCCACCACAACTACATTCTTATTTGTTGTCGTTGCCACCGTCCGCATCTATCTCCCTCACCCCGCCGTTCTTCCTCGTCTCCAGCTACTACTGTCGCCCCCACTGCCTCCCAAGTCCCAATTGTCCGTCGTTCTCTCGTCGCTTCCGCCACCGTTGCGCATCCACTGCTCTCC
This sequence comes from Rhipidocladum racemiflorum, assembly GCA_036346355.1. Classification (NCBI taxonomy): domain Eukaryota; kingdom Viridiplantae; phylum Streptophyta; class Magnoliopsida; order Poales; family Poaceae; genus Rhipidocladum; species Rhipidocladum racemiflorum. The sequence continues at coordinate 23,694,630 of CM070572.1, forward strand.
TCGGACCTGCAACCAGCACACCGCCGCCTCCTCGTCGCCACGACACCATCGCCACCCACCGCCGGTCCTTTATAACGAAAATGACGAGCTATATATAGAAAAATCCAAATACCTTTATAACGAAAAGTAGACCTAAAAATAAGGAGCAGTGTTTTATGTTTTTCTTCTCAATACAAATTACATAAATCTGATAAATAATCACTATCTACCTTTTATTCACACTTTAATATTATGTAATTTTTAAAAGTAAAAATATAGAAACACCTCTTGAAAAGAAGGTAAACATACAATTTAAAAAAAATAAAAAATTAACACGTTCAACTTGCACGACGAGTTGACGGCCCTTAGGCCCTATTTGGTACGGTTCTAGATTCTAGTAGAAGCAGAAACAGTTCCAGAGTCTTAGTAGAAACGTTTCAGGTAAGATTCTGTTAATCGGGTGTAATGGGCTTGAGACCGATTCAGCCACAGAGTGAAAAAAGAAGAAACGATCCAAGGAGAATCGTTTCGAGCTTTAGCTCATTTGGTTGGGTTTCTTCTAGAATCTAGCAGAAACAGACCGGTTCCAAGTTGCCAAACGGGACCTTATTCTACTGGCAGTCTGGCAGGTAGAGTGATTGAGTGAAACACTGAAACAATAGTATCAACATTTGTTCTAGGTACCAACGAATCTATGCAACTTTCTTACTGCGGACCAGCACATCCTTGAGAAGATTCTCTAGGTTGGCCAACGACCTGCCACCAGGTTGCGTTGCCCGATCACCGGTCTCCTTCCACTCGGCTGTCCTGCGCTGCATCTCCCTCCCCTTCTCGCCTCCCATCGCCTCCCTTATCCTCACCTCGACCACCTTGCGCCGCACGTTATCGCCGACCTCCATGCCCATGCCCCACTCGACGCACGAGTACCGGGAGTTGGTCTGCTGCTCGGCGAAGAACGGCCAGCACAGCATGGGCACCCCGGCGCTCAGGCTCTCCATCGTGGAGTTCCACCCGCAGTGCGTCAGGAACACGCCGACCGCCTCGTGCCGCAGCACCGCCTCCTGCTCGCACCAGCTCGCCAGGAGGCACCTACCCTTGGTCGCCTCCAGGAACTCAGGGGGCAGCACGGCGGTGTCACCCTTCACCAGGTCGTTCCTCACGATCCATAAGAAGTCGTAGCCGCAGTTGGCCAGCCCCCAAGCGAACTCCACCAGCTCTTGGTTGGACATGGTGGTTGTGCTCCCGTAGTTCACGTACACTACGGACTGCGGCGTCCTGCCGTGGAGCCACTTCAGGCAGGTGTGGTCTTCTCTCCAAAGGCTGGAGCGTGTCGTGCTGAGCGGCGGGCCGTCGGGGACCACCTGCTCGACGAGGAGGTTGAGCGGGCCGATGGTGTAGATGGGCGGGAGGATGGCGCGCATGGCGTCGAGCGCCGGCAGCTCGAGCTCGTCGAAGGTGTTGAGGATGACGGCGGCCGCGCGGTCCGTGCGCTCTACCTCATGCATCACGAAGTTGAGTAGGATGTCGCCGCAGTCCGTCGTGCGGACGATGGTCGGGAAGTCTCTGAGCCGCATATGCTTGCTCATCCCGCGCGCTCTGCCCACCGGCGTGTCCAGGTACCCGTTCGTCAGCTGCTCTTCGTCTGCTCAAACCGCACAGAAATAGAAACAAACTTGTTACAAAATAAATTGTGCGTACCACTCGTGATTATCTCGTGTCTCTTGATTAGTTGATGTCTACCCACTCCACTTCACAAGTTTTTTACGGCCAAACATAATTTTCGATGAGATGCTTCTATATATTTCTTTTTTAAAATTACATAAACATTAAAATATAAATGAAAATAGATACTGATTATTTATCATTTTTTTACTTTAATATTTACTCCTTCCAGTTTGGTAATATCTGTTGTTTTGGACATCGACACGGTCTTTAAAACACAATTTTGACCACTAATTTTTATTATAATATATTTATGAAACCCAATAAAATTATAATATTATAAAAGTACTTCTCGAGACAAGTCTACACATATAATTTTGATGTATCTAATTTAAATATTTAAAAATATATCGATAGTCAAAGTTTCAGAAGTTTGACCATCACTATGTCCAAAACGACATATATTACCAAACTGGAGGGAGTATACAACTTATATTGAGAGAAAAAATGTATAAACACTACTCAAATGTTTAACTTGTTATTGGTAACAAATAAAAACGTTTAGCGTTCGTTCTTTCCTTAGATCCCCTTTCACTCCGACAGTATTGCAGGTATAAGAAGTTTTCCATGCAATTGCTATCTAAAATAGCAAATTTACTCGCGCAACTGCGCGGATTATCTTTGATATATAACTATATTTTATATAATTATGTATTTTTAATATATAACTCTAATATCTATATATCATTAATATGCACCGTTATAATCTAACTCTACCAAAATAAGTGGTGGAGATCCTTAAACTTTTTTTTTAATCTAAGCCGTTATAACTCGGGTCCGCTAGATAGATGATTAGATATTATTTTTAAATAATAATATCCGATGACTGTTGTAATAAGGGCTAAATATTTTGCTTTTTTTTTAGAATTTGTAGCTTTTTTTTTAGCGTGAGAGCTTTTAATATATAATAATAACTAGTAAGATGCCCGTGCGTTGCAATGGAATTTCAAAAGAGAATAATACATAATTATAATGCAGGATCCTAAACCATACAATAAATCATTTTTCTGTAACACACATATCAAGCAAAACATATCTTTGTAAGCTAGTAAATAAATCAATTGAGTTGTCCTGCAGATTTACAACTACTGGGCTTTGGGTCCTACTGTTCTGGTCCGAGAATGATCTGACCTGGCAGACTCACCATCACCACCAACTCATTCTTATAATAGTTATAAGATCCTAAACCATACAATAAATCATTTTTCTGTAACACACATGTCAAGCAAAACATATCTTTGTAAGCTAGTAAATAAATCAATTGAGTTGTCCTGCAGATTTACAACTACTGGGCTTTGGGTCCTACTGTTCTGGCACAAGAATGATCTGATCTGGCAGACTCACCATCACCACCAACTCATTCTTATAATAGTTACTAGTAAGGTGCCCGTGCGTTGCAACGGTATCTACATTTTGATCGGCTGTCCTGCTATTACGATAACATGAAACAAGAAAATATGTTGTGCAAATAATACCTTATACAGTAGGACACTATTGAAGCAATATTTCTATATTTATATGTAAATGAAGCGTTACGGCCAACCGTTTCTTCTTGCGCTGAGTGGTTAATTAATTAAAGAGGTGGGTAATTAAAGAATGGTCTTGTGTGCTGTCTTCCATTCACACCTGGAGTGGTTAATTAAAGAGGTGCGTAATTAAAGAATGGCAAAACTGATAATTTTGATGAAATAACTGGGAAGAAACTCTCACTTTATATAGTAGAGATAAGATAAGATAATAGTTATAAGATAGATGGTACTACTACTGAGTACCGACTAAACGATACCTCTGAGGGGGGCAAGGCTCTCATCCATGAGGAATTGGATGTGGCGGCAGCCCATGTAACCGCAGGCAGCGGCCGTCCAGAACAGTGCGCACGGAACGCCGAGCTCCCTCGCGGCGTCCACGCTGAAGCTCATGAGGTTGTCCGCCACGACGCAGGTCACGGGCGGCACCCCCGCTGCGGCGCTGTTGAGGTCGGCGAGAAGCTTCTTGAAGTGAGGGAGGCACTTGGTCATGGTGGAGTAGCAGAGGGACGGCGGGTCCTGCGTGGCGTCGGCGTCGGACGGGGGCAGGCCGTCGGGGATGGTGGCGAAGCGGAAGTCCGGGAGGCCCGCGACTGCGCCGGGGCCGCGGGAGCGGATGAGGCGGCGGTGGTTGTACTCGGTGTTGACGAAGGTGACGTGGAAGCCCTTGCAGTAGAGGACCTTGGCCAGCTTCATCATCGGCGTGATGTGCCCCTGCGCCGGGAATGGCAGGCACACCACGTGCGGCTTCTCGTTGGCCGGAATAGCAGCGCCGGCCATCTCGTTGGCCGCTATAGATCTCATATCGAGCTGTGCTTCTGTGGAGGAGATGCGGTCTTCGTGTTTGAGTTGCATTGTGCATATATAATAGTGTTGATTATTGACTCTGTACCTGAATCCATGTCTCAGAGTCATAGAGATTAGCTGAGGGTCAGGGCCGGACCGCCTCTCACTTCTTCTTGGCCCTAAACCATACATCCATCTTAATAAAGTAATATGCTCATAAACAGAGGCCTCATAAAAGACTATTAAATCATGCTCTCAGAGGTCGAAACATAAACTTCCATTATCTACAAAAAGTAGTAAATCACCGATTAATCAAAAATCTAAACTCTTGGTATAAGAAAATTCCTAAAGTAAGCCAAACTATTGCAAAGCTCGCTATTTTCTCCAAGAAAAGAGATCTTCACTTCTATTCAGCGTGGACAACTTTGGCAGGCCGAACTGGTCAACACCGGAAGATAGGGACAATTTGTTTAAAATAAAAGGGTGGAGGTGACATAGATAATGACATACAAGATCAACCGACAAAATAATCAATCAGTGTTTACAGGGATTCTCACATGTGGTCCAGAATGAATTTGCTGAAAAATCTACACAAGTATATATTGACAATACTACAAACAGTGTTTACAGGGATTTAATTAAACTCTTGCCCGTTTTATATTGAAATGTGATGCACCACTTCATTTTTCAACGAGGCTGTCGCACAGGATATGAAATTCATCTCATGTAGACAGGCAGACAGCTATGAGCTACAGCATAACATTTTAGGGGCTGTTTGGTAGGCTGCATCCAAAGAGAATTGCATCTACAGATACAAAAGACACTTGTTTGGTTGGCTGCACGAGGGGTGGAGCCTGTCCCCCGAGATGCAATTGCATCTGCTGAGCCAGGCTGTGGGGAAACGTAGATTTTGGTCGCTTCCTATGGGCCTGGCTGATGGGATGCAAGCTGGGGTGCATGCAAGGCATGGGGAGGCACATAAACAGTCAACCAAACACATTCTTCCTATTCTTCTCACAGACTGACTCACTACTACAGAACCGGTCATCACAAGCGGTTCGTAACCGCTTTCAGAAGCGGTTTTAGAACCGCTGGTAAGCAACCGGGAGTGATACCCTTCGGGGTATCACAAGCGGTTCGGACAACCGCTTGTGGTGAGACACCACAAGCGGTTCGAAAGGCGTCCAGGAAGGCTCGGGGGACCGCCACGTGGGAGATCTTCACAAGCGGTTTGTGTCATAAACCGCTTGTGAAGACTTCCTCTCCACAAGCGGTTCGTATTACAAACCGCCTGTGGAGGTGCTCTCTCCACAAGCGGTTGGAGATAATAACCGCTTGTGGAGAGGCATTGTATATTATATATTCCATATATAATATGTTTTTGAGTAGGGTATCAATATGTATGGATTTTGACATTAAAAATACATAGAAATATTTGGTTTTTGTATACAATTAAATATATATTACTCATGCGTACTCATTGAAATAATCACAGATCATTCTACGTAAAAATACGAACTTAATAGACTAAAAGATGGACAGTTTGATGGACACATGAAATAATGAGCACTTTTACAAGTTTGATTTACACATAAGCAACTTTTACAAGTTTGAAAGAATAAAAGGGTGAATCTCGAGCTGATTTAATTCTTGCGTGCATCATTTGTTCGTCCTTGGTCGACGTTGATGTCGATTCACCTGTCCTTATAGAAGGACAATCTCTCCAACCCGGTGTGTGGAACTACGCCGTCGAGGATAAAATCTAAATGCGACAATAAAGCCAATGAGTTGTTCTTGGAGTGCTTCAACCGGTCTTGGCGGGATCACATCTTGCACATCGATGTTGGGCTGACAAAGAACGAAATTAATAAATCTCTGAGCATGTAATTAAAGTGTAAGTATTAATTGATATGTGCACTCACCTCGTTGTAAACTTATGGGCACATCGCCGTGGGTAATATTTTGCATGTAGTGGCACACATAATAGCCACATAAGTTGTTTCCAGTATCTGTTTTAATACTCGAGTGCTTATTTGGACCGTGAATTCATTCTCGAAATGTCCTTGTTGCTTCTTGCGAAACCTTGCGAATGCCCTGTGTGACGCGTTATTATGAATAGCAATTATCAGACTTGGAATTAGCAAGGTATTTCAATATAATAAGGAAACAATTGTATATATATTTGCTATAAACCTGTTTAGGACATCAATGATATACTGATATTGTTCCACCGGTCCCCTTTTTGAGTCTTGAACAATGATCTTGCTACTATCAAGCTTGATGACCAAAAGGATCCAGTGATACCTGGTCATATATTGCGACATATATATAACTAGCTAGCAGTATTATCAATGCCTTGGAAAAGAAAAGTTTATTAATGCGTTATGAGAACACGAAAATATACGTACATGAAGTTGAAGGGCAGAAGTATGTATGGTTTGTAGTGTTGTCCCATGAATGCATCTAGAACGTAATCCTCAAGAGCCTTAGCGCTATATCAAAAGACGATCTCATTGACAATTTTCGGGTCAAGGAAGCCCACGTTGAATATGTTCTGTTTTCTACATCGTTGTATCTCCATTCTACGTAGAAATGGATAAGTTATTAGAGTTGCACTTCTATGGTACAAGGAAGTAAATGGTAAAGTTATGAGCTTGATACTTACAGGCACCAGCAGCTCATGAGAGACACGTTCATAGAGTCGCTATGGTAGATATTGTATATGTCTTGGTCGAGCCATATGGTGTTGTCCCCACGATAGAAATCTTCTTGTCGACCGGAGAGGAACATTTTTCTTTGTTGAGCAGACTCTATCATGTACCATTCATGAAATTGTCGCATCTTGGTTGGCAGGTCCTTTATCTTATTTGGGTCAATTAACTCCCGGCCAAGCTTATATTGCCATCTGACTTCTGCCATTGGGAGAACATCTGATCCTAGAGCAGTAGCTACGGAACTGAGTCCTGCCTCCTTCATAAATCTCTCAAGGTTCTCCTGATCTTGCTGCAGCTGATCTTGATCTCTCTTTGGCACCGCCTGACCCCGTTTACTCTTCCGTGTAGCCTTTCTTATTGTACGTTCGTAGTTGGACGGCACAGGGAGTGGCTTTGCACGGCAGGTCAAGAAGTGTTCCATCACTTTTGGATCAATTTTTACGTTTGGGTCAGCTGACTTATTTGTTGCGAAATGTTCAGCCACTTCTTTGGTTATGACAGCGGAATTCTCCTCGTCGGTCCGATCATATGCCCTCTTTGGAGGTTCTTTTACCCTTTTTGACCGGCTGGACTGTGCCTTCATGGGAGCAGGTGGAGTAGTATGGCTCCTGGGCTTCTTCCTCGGAGGAGATGGTGGAGGCGTGGTCATTGTTGTGGAGAGGAGGTGAGCTGAAGGAGGCGTCGGTTGTCGAGGAGGTGTCGGTTGTCGTTGCGGAGGAGGTGTCGGTTGTTGTTGTGAAGGAGGCGTCGGTTGTCGAGGAGGTGTCGGTTGTCGTTGCAGGAGGCGTCGATTGTTGTTGTGTAGGAGGAGTCGGTTGGCGTTGTGGAGGAGACGAGATTCCTCCGGTAGCGGCTCCGATTGCGATTCAACTCTTGCCGGAGATGACGCCTCCACGCCATCTGGAAATATGATCATCCTTTTTCGCCAGAGGATGATATTGTGGAGGGCCTGTCCAAGCTTGGTAACGTCGTCGCCTCCAGCAATATCGAGTAGTAGTTCTTCAAATCCGCTCAACACGTCCTCCACAACGACTTTCGAGTAACCCATCGGTATTGTGCTGAAGTGGAAGGTCTGGCCCGGTGACACCGGCAATGCCATGCCGTAAGCCACCTTGATAGAGAGGTTGCGCGCATCAACGTGTAGCTCACACTGGCGTCGAACCCTTATGTCATCAACGGGATAATGGGCTTGCAAGTCTTCGTCCCCTTGAGAGGCCCCGGTTGACGCGCAGCTGCTCCGCCGCGCTGAGGGGCTGATCGCGGCGTCCGGCTGATTGATTGGACCTGCTGAGCCCTGTAAGTTACTGAGAGCTATCTTCACTTGTTGCGCAACTTGTTGCGCCACTAGGTCTCCAATGCTAGCCTGGGTTGCTCTAAGCTCCCGTTCCAATTGGCGCATTTTATTTGCTTCTCTTGTTTTGGTTCTCTGGCGGCTCCTGTACGAAAGCGTATCCTTCACGAAACCGTACTTCCATGGCGTCTTGCCAAAACCTCGTGTCCGTCCCGGGTGCTCAGGGGTTTGGAGGGCATGTGTTAGCTCATCGTTCTCCCTGTCCACCACAAAAGAGCCTGACCGAGACTGCTCGACGGCTTGTACAATTCTCTGGCCAACATCTTGTACATTTGGTAGCATCACCAAACTGCCATCATCTGCAAGGCTCCCCCCGTGACCCATGAACCAATTGCGCAGGCGCTCTTCCCACAAAGCAGTAACCGGTGTGACGTCCTTGGCCAATAATTCTTCTTCTTTCTTGTCCCATTTTAAGTCTGACCTTGAGGTAACCACCGGTGCCGAGATGGTGGTGGTACTTCTTCATCTGTGCATTGGTCTTATTCTTCTGACTTGCAGCCTGGCCTTCAACTGACATCTTGTACTCCTCGAATGCTTCCTAGTGATCGGCCAGATTAGGAAATTGGTTGAAGTCAGGCCTTTCTCCCTTCTGCACGTACTTTTTGCTGAGAGCCGACTTCCATGACTGAAATGAGAGTGCCATCTTCTTCAAAGTATAATTCTTGGCCTTGTCTCCAAACCCTTGAGGAAATGTGAAATTTTCCAGAATATCTTGCCAGAGGAGGTCCTTGGTAGCTTGAGGAACTTCAGCCCATTTCTTGATGCTAATTGGGACGTGATCCCTTACGTGGTAACCGCAGGCGTTGTTGAACGGCCCAACTGCTGAAAGAGGGGCAATCGGCTTCCCATCCTTGTCAATATCGGTAAACACATGCTTTGTGGACGGCTTCTTGTTAGGTCCCCGATTGTTGGATTGGTTGCTCGATGTACCAGGCTTTAAATAAACAAACATATATATAACATGTCAGAGTGTATTCTAATAATGAATTGCGATTAATTAACATGCCCACGGGAATTATTTTCTTCTGACCATACCTCGGTGTCAACGGTGTCCACGTTCTCGCAGGAACCAGTGTTACCGGCCACAGCGGCTGCAGGATCACATTCATAGTCGGCGATGGAGTCTAACAGGAACTGTTCTTCCTCGTCGAAATTAGGGTCACCACGTGTTGGTTGTGCCATCTATAAATGTTGATATAATGTAACCTTAAATTCGAAAACATCTATATAGGAATATGAAACGGATGAGGAAACACCACGTGTTGGTTTGATGAAAGAGAGACATTTTCTGTTTTTCCTCTTCATTTCTTGTTGTAGGACAAGATGAAACTAGATGAAGACCAACTGGGGAAAGGTGACACTAGAAAATCTCCATCGCTATATTAATCAACCTTAAATTCGATTTTTTTTGTTTGGTTTTCGGAGATTTCTTAACTTGGAAATTGCAACTCTGGCGATTCTAATTCGCGTTTGGTTGTCAAAGGAAGTATTTTATTTATAGTTTGGAAGTATTTTTGGATTTGAGCTAACGAGCCGAGCCGAGCTAGCGCAAAATTCAATTTCATTTGGAATTGACTCATTCAATGTTTATCCAATAAACAAGTATAATTGAAGCAATTTTGAACCGAACCAACGGGTCCCACCAATGAACTAGTGGTGCAAGTGAGGTGGACTAGTCTGTTAAATTGATACCAACATACTAAATACCAAATACATACCAACATACATACCAAATACCAACATACATAGCAACATACATACCAAATACCAACATACATACCAAATACCAAATACATACCAAATACCAACATACATACCAACATACATACCAAATACCAACATACATACTAAATACCAAATACATACCAAATACCAAATACATACCAACATACATACCAACATACATAACCAATATATATACCCATACATACCAACATACATACCAAATACATATATGAACATACCAACATACATATACCATCATACCAACATACATATACCATCGCGAACATACCAAATACATGAAAACGCGGTGTGGGCATTTCGTCGAACACCTTATGGGCAAGCGCAACAGGAGGAGCTGGGGGTGTACACACAGCCATACCTAGCTCCTCCGGGGCGTGGTGGCGTAGGGCGACGTCGGCGTGGTGGCGGAGGCGGCGGTGGCGGCGGAGCGGTGGCGGAGGCGTCGTCGGCGCGGTGCGCAGAGGAGTCGGCGAAGCGCGCCGCAGCGTGACCAGCGCGCGGGACTTAGAAAAATTGGAGGTGTGACAAAGTGAGAGCGCGCAAGCGATATATAAAGGATGCCACTTCTACAAGCGGTTCGTATTTAACCGCTTGTAACGTGATTCTCTACAAGCGGTTCATAAAACGAACCGCTTGTAAAACCTTCTACAAGCGGTTATTAATTGGAACCGCTTGTAGAGAGAGATCTGTACAAGCGGATATTAATTGGAACCGCTTGTAGAAGCCATCTCTACAAGCGGTTATTAATTGTAACCGCTTGTAGTATCCCGCTCTACAAGCAGTTATTAATTGGAACCGCTTGTAATAGTACCGACACATAATACTTAAAAGATTGCGTTGCCTACTCAGGTTAATAAGAACTCTCCCCTCCCCCCTGGCTAGCGTGGGCGCTTGAGTGCGGGCAACCACGAGGTCGCCTGTTCGAGCCCCACTCGCGCCCCGCAGGCCCTTCTTTTTTTTTTACTTTCTTTATTTCGGCTGTCTCTTTTATTTTCTTTATTTCGGCTGTTTATTCCTTTATTGTTTATTTGTTTATTTGTTTTTTGTTTTTTGTTTTTTGTTTTTTGTTTTTTGTTTTTTGTTTTTTGTTTATTTTTTATTGTTTATTTCTTTATTGTTTATTCCATAAGGTTTATTTCTTTATTGTTTATTCCGTAAGGTATATTTCTTTATTGTTTATTCCGTAAGGTATATTTCTTTATTGTTTATTCCGTAAGGTTTATTTCTTTATTGTTTATCCTTTATATTCTTTATTCCTTTATTGTTTATCCTTTATATTCTTTATTTCTTTATTGTTTATTGTTTATTCCATAAGGTTTATTTCTTTATTGTTTATCCTTTATATTCTTTATATAGTTTATTTCAAATAAGCAGTATAAGACACGTATAAAAATTATCACACAAGTTTAAATAAATAAGTTTATACAGTAGTACTACATTTTAAGTAGTACCATACTATGTCTTTACAAGTCTTCCTTCGTTATGATCGTGACGTATGTAAGGAGCATCCACGTCTGTGTCATTCAGGAGGCTTATGTCAACATCCACCGCAAAAGGAGGGAGCTCGTCGAACTGACTATACTCTTCCTCATCTGTGACATCCTCAACTCCGACAATCCTTCGTTTGCCTTGGAGAACCACGTGTCGCTTTGGCTTATTATTATCTTTCTGCTTCTTAGGTTTGCTTGACATGTCTATTACATAGAAGACCTGTCTCACATCATTTGCAAGGACGAACGGTTCATGCCTATAGCCGACTTGCATGAGGTCAACGGTTGTCATGCCGTATTTGTCGACCTTTACGCCGCCTGAAGTTAGTTTGACCCATTGGCACTTGAATAGAGGGACCTTTAAAGGTCCATAGTCAAGCTCCCATATCTCTTCTATGAAACCAAAATATGTGTCCACCTTGCCTTTGTTGTCTTCAGCATCTATGCGGACACCGCTGATCTGATTGGTGCTCTTGTTATCCTGAGATCTGGTGTAAAATGTGTAACCATTTATCTCGTACCCCTTGAATTTCACGATTTCACTAGAAGGTCCCCGTGCCAATCGTTGCAACTGTTCATTGTCTGACCCTTTGAAAAGGATATAGTTTTGTAACCAAGCGCCGAAAGAATCCATGTGCTTCAGTGTTATCCAATCCTCAGACCTCCCAGGGAATTCACGGCGTAGAATACTCCTGTGCTCAACAACATACGGGGCCACCACAGTTGATTGTTTCAAAACCGTGAAATGTGTTTGCTTAAATGTAAGAAGATCATTGCATGCAATTGCTTCCCTTCCTAGTGTCCCTTTTCCCGTAGCCTCCCCTCATGGCGTGATATAGGGACGCCGATCGGATTTAGATCATTAATGTAATCTACACAAAACTCAATCACCTCCTCTGTCCCATAACCCTCGGCAATGCATCCTTCCGGACGAGAACGGTTACGAAAATACTTCTTTAGCACACTCATGTACCTCTCGAAAGGGAACATATTGTGCAGATACACGGGTCCGAGAATACCTATCTCTTTGACAAGGTGAACAGTGAGATGAAACATAAAATCAAAGAACTCAGGAGGAAATATAATCTCAAGACAAACCAAACTTTGTACCACGTCATCATGCAGATTACTTAGTTTATCTGTGTAGATGAACTTCTGAAAAATCGCGTTGAAAAAAGAACACAGCTTTGTGATTGTCCCTCGTACCCACTCGGGAAGTATACCTCTTGTAGCCACTGGGAGCAGCTGTGTCATCAATACAAGACAGTCATGGGATTTCAGATGTACGATTTTATTCTCTTTCGTGTTTATGAGTCTCTTTACATTCGATGAGTATCCGGAAGGGACCTTCACACTATTCAGGCACTCTATCATGCTTTTTTTCTCATCTTTGCTTAGAGTGTAGCTCGCAGGATGTAGGTAATGTTGTCCTTTTTCTCTCTTTTCCGGATGTAGGTCGTTCCTCAGTTCCAAGAGTTTAAGGTCCTTCCGAGCTTGCAGTGTATCTTTTGATTGGCCATACATATCTATGTAGCCTAGCAGGTTCAAGCAAACATTCTTCGTGATGTGCATGAAGTCAAGTGAGTGTCGAACCTCCAAGACTTCCCAATAAGGCAAGTCCCAAAATATTGACTTCTTCTTCCACATTGGTGCATGACCATCCTCATTCTGCACAGGTTTACTTCCAGGATCCTTTCCGAATACTACTTTCAGATTCTTTACCATAGCAAGTACATGTGGTCCAGTATGATGTTGAGGCCTAGCACGAAGGTCTAGTTGCCTGTTAAATTTCCTGCACTTCTTCCGCCATGGGTGACTCGTAGGAAGAAACCTACGGTGACCCATGTACACAACCTTTCGAGAGTTTTTTAGGTACATGCTGTCCATTTCATCTAAGCATTGGACGCAAGCTCTATATCCTTTGATAGTTTGGCCCGACAGGTTACCGAGAGCAGGCCAGTCGTTGATTGTTACAAATAACAATGCACGTAGGGTGAAATACTCCCTTTTGTACTCATCCCATACCCGTGCACCATCCTCCCACAACGTCACAAGATCTTGAACCAATGGTTTCAGGTAGACATCGATGTCATTTCCAGGTTGCTTGGGGCTTTGGATCAACAACGGCATCATGATGTACTTTCGCTTCATGCACAGCCATGGAGGAATGTTATACATACATAGTGTAACAGGCCAGGTGCTATGGTTGCTGCTCAACTCTCCGAAAGGATTCATCCCATCGGTACTTAACCCAAACCTTATGTTTCTCACCTCTTGTGCGAAGTCCGGAGTGCGTCCGATCGACTTTCCTCCACTGTGAGCCATCTGCAGGGTGTCTAAGCATACCGTCATCCTTACGCTCTTCTTTGTGCCAACGCATCATCTGGGCATGCGCTTTGTTAGCAAACATACGCTTCAATCGTTGAATCACAGGGAAATACCACAACACTTTAGCTGGAGGTCTCTTCTTCTTACGCTCCCCATCTATTTCACTTGGATCATCTCTCTTCACCTTATACCGTGATTCTTTGCACACTGGACAAACATCCAAATTGGCATATGCATTGCGATACAGGATGCAATCGTTACGACATGCGTGTATCTTCTGTACTTTCAGTCCCAAAGGGCAGACGACTTCCTTTGCTTCATATGTAGATTCAGGCAGAGTGTTATCTTCTGGAAGCAACTTCTTTATGAGTGATAACAACTCATCGAATCCCTTATCTGACACACTATTTGTGGCCTTCCATTGCATAAGTTCAAGTGTGGTACGCAACTTTTTGTGGTCCTGCCCACAGTTTGGGTACAGAGGAGTTCTGTGGTCCTCTAACATGCGCTGGAACTTCTCGAACTGTCTTTCATCTGTGTAGTCTCCCTCACCATCACGCAGCATCTGGTCCAGCTCATCACCACCAAAGTCACTGAGTGTATCTCCCACGGAATAGCATTGCGTGGCGTCCGGGATATTGTTGAATCCCTTTTCTTCTTCCTCGTCTTTTTTATCGTCTTCCTCGTCTTCGCCATGGTTGGTCCAACAGGTATAGTTTGGCATGAAACCTCTCATCATCAAATGGTTCAAAACCTGCCATCGCTGTGAGTGCTCCTTCTTGTTCTTGCAATCTACGCACGGACAACATATGAAGCTGCCTGGAGGCAGGAATGCAATGGCCGCATCGAGAAAAGCCTGCACACCATCAATGAACTCTCTCGAGAGACGGTCCGCATTGTACATCCATTGCCGGTTCATCTACAACAAGTTATAATTTCATATATTTTTTCTTCTCCAAGAAAAACAACCCCACCTACACCTTCATGCAATTAAAGATCTACCTTTCTAATTATTTTTTTATCCCTTTCTACCTTCGTAATTATTTTTTTATCCTTCACATGTTTTCCTATTTTATTTTATACACTACTAATTAATTCATTAATTGCAATGTCATATTTTGAATTATATCACCACCATACATCTTCATACCATAACAAAAACAAGCATACAAAATAAATTTTGGGGAACAACTTCATACCATACACATTTCAACATGTTCTAGAGTGACCTAGCAAATTAAGGAACACATTTCAACATGAATAAATCATAATTTCTCCACATCCAATGCATAAAAAACAGCAATATGTAGGTGAGAAAGATGCTAACATGCTCTTACTGACCTTGAAACACTTAATTTGAAGCTAAATCACCGGCAATTTAAAAACTGAAAATTTGGGCAGCATCTCCCCGGAACGAACAGGCGTCGGCCTCCATTGTTCATGATTGTTGGCTCGGGGAGGAAGAAGGGTTTAAAATGTGCTGGGCGGGAGGGCTTCTAGAACCGGTTGGAGACACAAACCGCTTCTGATATTTGAGCTTTAGAAGCGGTTTGTGTTTCAAACCGCTTCTAACTTTCCAGAAGCGGTTTTATACACGAACCGCTTCTAAAGCTCAAATATCAGAAGCGGTTCGTGGCTCAAACCGGTTCTAGAGGTCCTCTCCTGCCCGTAGCCACGAACCGCTTCTGGTGCGCATATTACAACCGGTTCGCATGAAACCGCTTCTAATATGCCGGTTGTGATGCCCGGTTCTGTAGTAGTGACTCAACTCATGCACTCAACCAAACACCATCTCTTTGCATCTACACAACCTGGCTCTCACCAGCCTGGCTGACTCGTACGAGCCAGGCTGAGATGAGAAGGCAACCAAACAGCTCTTGCAGAATAGACTGTAAATACTAGACTGAAGATTTCAGGCAGAAACCATTTCATCCGCTAGTTTAAATAATCATGTAAAAATTTGATAAAATAGACTAGAAATCATGCAAAATTTTACTCGTCACCTTGCCCAACTTGGTTGCAAGAACTGACCATCAAGTTGCTTATTATTAGCAACTTTGAATTCTCTGTGCCGTCCATCCCCGAACACTCTGCCAGGCTATCTCAAAATCTTCAAGCCCAAAGACTTATTTGTTATATGTGATGAGTATTTTTTTTGTGGCACGTGGCAGGTTGCTTAGCCATACGTCTCTTCCTCAGCGACAAAACAAACACATCTGACACCATTGGCGGAACTACGAAAATTTCGATGAATATGCATAGGGTTTCAATTATCAATGAAAATCGTGATATTTGATCGAATCAAGCCGGCTCGATAAACTATACAGGTCGATAAACCAGTCCAATTCAGAAAATTTTATGCGACGTAAACCGCTCAAAAATAGGTGAAAATCGCTCGAAAATCAGTCAAAAACCGGTTTCCAAATTACTTCCCATAGTTTGCCGATTTTTCAAAAAAACCGATCGAAAATCGCTCAAAATCGGCAAAATCAGTCGGTTCGATAAACTATACAGGTTGATAAACTAGTCCAATTCAAAAAATTCAAAAAAAATATTTGACGTAAACCGCTCAAAAATAGGTGAAAATCGCTTGAAAATCAGTCAAAAATCGATTTCGAATTGTTTTGCTTAGTTTGCCGATTTTTCGGGAAAAAAAAACCGGTCGAAAATCGGTAAAAATTGCTCAAAATGGCAAAATTAGTCATTTTTTTTACTGTCGAGTTTAAAGAGTTTGACTTCGAAACCGTTCAATTTCTTCCGATTTTGGACGAAAATCTGTGCCGAGCGGTGGGCAATTTTCGAGCTCGAAATGGTATTGTAATCACTTGGTGTGCACACTTGTGAGACC
Source organism: Rhipidocladum racemiflorum (assembly GCA_036346355.1). Taxonomy (NCBI): domain Eukaryota; kingdom Viridiplantae; phylum Streptophyta; class Magnoliopsida; order Poales; family Poaceae; genus Rhipidocladum; species Rhipidocladum racemiflorum. The sequence continues at coordinate 23,711,120 of CM070572.1, forward strand.
CTCCCTTTTATGCTACAGTGTAACATAAAAGAAAGGTCCTAAAGTGCATACTGTGCTAGTCTCATGTAGCTAGTACGCACAAACACAATTTGAAATCACAACCATACAATAGTTTCATATTTTATTACAGTGGAAGTATTGATACATTATGACCAATGAGGTCAACTAAAATACAACAGAAGATTCAAATGACCTGCAGTGTGCCACATAACGCTTAGGCAACTGACAAGGTAAACCTTAAAAAAAAAATATCGTTAATAATCCCGTTTTCCCTGCGCCAGAGTAATTGTCGAGGTTTCCTGCCTAAAAACAACAATAATAACAAGGGTGAGTACATTGCGTACTCAGCAAGACTTGTAGTGTTTGCAAACTTAAAATAAATGCAGGCTGTATCAAGAGAAAGGTTTCTATGGTTAATCTTTTCTTGGAGCCAATTTGAATTGTAATACTGAATAGTAGAGTGAAAGCGAAAATAAAAGTAAAAAAAATAAAATAACGAGTATGTAAACATAAAAGTAATAAGTGAGAATAACATAAATGTAAGAAAAAACTCACAATCCTTCGTGAGCGAAATATAACAAATTACTCACAGCCCTTCGTAAGTAAAATGTAATAAATTACTCATAGCCCTTTGGGAGTATTAAATCGCCCATTCCCAGCATATGTAGTAATATCTGAAATCAAACTCACCAATTCAAAATATCAAAGCATCTAGCTATGTGATGACTTTACCAAGTGCTCATGACCGAGAGCACGGCTAATCGATTAGTTTTTAACTCTGCAGAGTTGTACAGCTTTACCCACAAGATATGTTCTCCTTTTTTGCAATCGATTGTTAACACACTTCCTTTGGCGTGCCGCAGGGAGTTTATAACGGAATCGTTCAATTATCCAAACCTAGCTTTGCACCAGCACTGTGACATTAGATCTCGACTATGGTAGAAACATACAACCCCATGGGTCAACGATCTTATAGATCACAAACAATCTGAGCTCAATGAAACAATAAACATTTCTTCCCATAGTCAGGCGTACACCGTTGTAGCGAATATGCATTTACCCACAAGTCCATGTGGCAGCCCCTTATAAGCAAACACGAAAGGGTTTATTACTTTTGCTACTTCAGCCTACCAATGTGCAAAGCTAGTTCCAAATAATTTAATAGGTTAAGGCTGTCCCATTCCAGCACTTGTGGATGTACGGTTATCTTGGCATGAAAACAACACATCATCTCGGTTCTTATACGACACGGGCGATAGATCTCCCCTATCTACGTGTATCATTAATTGCACTTCCGGCTATTGCCAATAATCACCCACGTTAAAATCATAGTTTTTTTTCCTGAATCATAGTTTTTTTCTGAGAACGAAAATGTCGATAATCACCATACTTCAACAGGTTCAAGATTAAAGTTCGTCATGTCCAATATTTTTAATTTCATATGTTGAATATTCAGGTTCATTACAAATAGTAAACCCTCTATTCGTATCCCGACCTAAAGCATGGCTAAGCGTGAGCATATAATAATCGAATATACCCATTTTGACATCATCAAATGTCTATCTATGAGCTAGGGTTGTCAAGGGTAACATGTCAATATTAATTAAGGGAAATGCATCAATGAAGGTTATATCTACCAATACCCATAAAATAACAATTTTATGGAACATAGCACATGCATGCCAGTTTTAATCAAGATTTTAGTTAATTATAAAAAATTGGGATCAATATGATCAAGGGGGTGCTTGCCTTGTTATTTGTTGTCTTTAGCGACAAAGTCGAAGAAGTAATCTTGAAGTTGTTGACGACGAAGTCCGGGATGTCGATTCTACACGTCGTTTATCGAGAAATAAAGCAAATAACAAATAACACTTTCAATAAGGGTAAAAGGAAATCATATGGAAAATCAAATAAAATCATTACATAAAACAAGCATGGTTGTAGTTAGGGTTTCGTTATTTCATATGCGAGCGTGCTACTTCTACGCCACATTATTTATTACTGATTAACTGTTTAAGGGTTGCATCGCACATGACACTTATTCTTTATGATTCATTCTATTTTATTTTACGAATTCAAGAAGCTAAGATTATTTAGATTCATAGAAATAAGACATTAGTTAAGGTGTTTGTATGAGTAGTACTTAGCCTTTAAGTATGTTTTGCACAACCAAATGATTTATACAAGTTGGGTTTACCGAATGAGACTATTGGCTGTATCTACATGGTTACACAATCATTCTTATGATGCAAGTATTTTAGCTAAAGTTTTCCTTAATAAGCTCAACTACTCATATAATGCGTTGTTCGCGACCATAACAATTAGGGTTATTGCACTAGCAGGATTCAGATGCAAAGCAACATTTAAATTAAATATTTTTTTTCAGAATATGGTGGTCCATATACTAGGGAGTAGTTGTAGGTCATTCTTCTTAATATAGGCATTTAGACGAGATATTTTATAGGCTGCCAAAAAGGCCTAAGTGTTACTGAATTCTACACGATAATAGTTCAGTTTTTGTTTTATAATTGCGGCTGCACCTTAAAGGTTTGTTTAACCATATTTTAGGCACTGGTAGGGGATGTCTCTATGGGTGTTTTAAAGTTGGTTCCGCGATATTTTACTTTTATTCGTGAAGTGTTACTGAGGTTTATTTGGATGTCATTTTATGTCAGAACCTTGAATATTATCGTAGGGCCATGCATATTATTTTCTTGTGTGTAAAACATCACTTTAAGGGCAATATTCATATGATGTTCTTATACAGTACCTGAGTATGCATACTTAAGCATAATCAATTTATAAACCTGGTTCAGAACTTAAGCACGTAAGATGTATTTTATGTAAACAAGGGTATTATTGTTTGAGCAGAATTTAAGAATGGATTTCATTATATTTTAGATCTATATGCACTGGTTGTTATTATATGAATCAATGCATGGAATAATGACTTATTCACAAATTTAATTCAGCTAGTATTTAAATAATAATGTCATGGCAGGGTTGGATTTATTAGAGGTTTAGAATCATTTTTGAAATTTGTTCCATTATTGTTTTGGGGCTCTGGTTTACACAATTCTTTCTTGGTTCCTATTAGGGTCTTACACAAGTTTTGATTTGAATAAATTCAAATTAAGGTTCAAATTAAGTATATCGATTTAAGTATGCCAAGGGTCTTACATATTCTCAAGGCTTGTGATTTAACATGAATTTACAAATTTACTTTACTGGATTTGGGTTTACAATACAGTAATTATAAAAGTTGAAATGTCTATCGGTTTTGGACTATTACCCGAAACCAGAAATAGATATCCTTACTTGAAAACGTATTGCGCTGGCTGGAGGTGACTTAGAATGTGTCAAAGCACTAACTGCCAATGCCGGCCCACCAGTCGGAGACTCAGAGCAGGGGAGAGCACTAGGGCTCGCCGACGATGGCTCTCTGGTGGAGCTCCGGCCTAGGCGAGCGCACAAGGAGCGAGAGCTCGCTGAGGCGCCCCCGATGGCTGGATCGATGCAGGTCAGTGATGACCGGAGCTAGGCCCTCACCATGGTCGAGCGGCGGTCGGAGCAGGGATGTGCCGCGAAGATGGAGGGGGCGCAATCGAAGCCAAGCAACGAGTGGGAGAGCATCAGTGAGCCTATGACATCCCAATTCGCTTGTTGGTTTGGTTGGAAATTGGCTAGAGTAAGCTACCACCGGCAGCCGAATTTGGAGAAGAAGAGCGGCCGTGGTGGTGACTGTTAGACTATTTTAGTTGTTACGCCACATCAGGTAGTTCCCTCTTTCATGGCTACCCTTCCATATCCTCCCGATCCTATTTCCATAAATCGGTTGAGTGATTATGGTAGGAGGTGGCCTATATATGTATTTCCTCTGTGATCAATTCATTCATCGCGTTGAGTCAATCCTTTCCACATGGTATCAGACTTTTTTTGATCTTCCGCTTCCGCACCCTAATCTTCGGCCGGCATGTCGTCCGCCTCCTCTAGTCCCGATGAGGCAGCCCTCGACTCCGTGGTGGAAGCCGTCGCCAACGTTGTCCATGATGCATTTCGTCCACCCAACGGCCTTGAGATCGACTCCGCGATCACCTCTCCCATCGCCGATGATGCGATCGCCAAGGCGTCCAGCGCTGCTCACACGCCGCTCTCCTCCCTTGTAAAACATCTTCGCTCTACGGCGCCCTCCACCAACGACGGCAACCCAGCCGCGCCTCCTCCACTTGCGCCGGCCGCGGTGACTGCGGCTTCCCCGACTGCACCGTTTCTTTCAGCACCGCCGCCGGCCACCCTCGCGGCACTCTTCGCCTCCATGCGCCTCCCTCCGGATGGCCCGTTGGCTCCATCCGGCTACACCCTCCACGGCGGCTCTGGCGCTGCACCTCCTAGCGGCGCGTCGCACTGCGTCGCCCCTCCCCTCGACGACGACGTCATGTCCGCTCTCCATGCCCAGGCGATCGGCGTCCTCAACGTCAAGGCCATCATGCCGGTGACTCTCGACGTCTCAATCGCCAACTATACAAGGTGGCGCAGCCTCTTCCTCGTGACCCTCGGCAAGTACGCCCTGACGGACCACGTTCTCTCCGACGACCTCCACCCCAATCACGTTGGTTGGGCTCAGATGGACTGTGTCGTCCTCAATTGGCTCTACGGCACCATCTCCAACGATCTCCTCCAGGAGGTCCTCACGCCATACACCACCGCTTAGCATGTGTGGCGATCTCTCGAACACCAGTTCCTCGGCAACCGCGAGCACCGCGCCCTCAACCTCCAGGCAGAATTCCACACCTTCCGTCAAGGCAATCTCTCTGTCGCTGATTACTGTCGCAAGCTGAAGGCCATGGCCGACACGCTCGGCGATCGCACCCTCGTCCTCACCACTCTCAATGGTCTGTCCGAAAAATTCAGTCACTTGAAAACACTCATCCCCATGCAGCGTCTGTTCCCGTCATTTACCGAGGTGGGGTCCCAGCTCCACCTGGAAGAACTAGACGCCACCAAGCGCCCCTCTGACGCCTCTGTCTTTCTCACCGGCGTGACTGGCGACACCAATAGTAGCAAATCTAGCGCCTCCAACCCGACGCACTCCACCGGTTATGTCGCCAGAAACCAAGGCGACGGCACCGGCGGCAACTCAAACTCTCGCAATTGCCGATGCTATGGCGGTGGTGGCACTGCCGACAACCAGCAGGCCGCCCCGGGATGACACCAAGGCCGGCGCCAGCGGCCCGGTCCAGGCTTGGCCCTCCCTGCAGAACCCTTGGGCCGGCATAATACACATGTGGTCGGGCCCATTGAGCCGAGGCCTCCTTGGACAGCGCCTGCTGGCCTCTCCATTCGCTGGCACCGCCATCGCTGGCCCACCTGGTGGACCACCCGCGCCTCTCCAACAGCAGCAACCAAAGTCCTACTTGGGCTACTACACAGCACCCGGCGGCATGGGCCTCCCGGCCCAGCAGGCACCATCTCAGCCCCCACACTGGCCGGACTGCCGCAGATGGGCTGGTTCGGCGGTGCACCGTCCCAGTGGGAACAAGCGTCCCTCGCCGGCTCCTTCAACACCACGACACTGCCTCAACCCACTACAAACGAATGGTATATGGACATGAGTGCTACTGCACACATGACCTCAGATGCCGATATCCTTTCTTTCACCCACCCTCCCAAACCTCATAATCCCTCACACATAGTGGTCGGCAATGGTTCCACAATTCCCATTTCCTCCATAGGACACTCCCATATTCCCCACCAAAATCATTCTTTTACTCTCCACGATATCGTTTGCTCTCCGCACATCATTAAGAATTTAATTTCTGTTCGCCGTTTTGTCACCGACAACTGGTGTGTGGTTGAATTGGACCCCTTTGGTTTCTCTATGAAGGATCTTTGCACCAGGACCGTGATCGCTAGATTCAATAGCTCCGGTCCCCTCTACCCCCTCCATCATGCTCTGCCTCCACCTTCGTTAGCCACTGCTCTCGCCGCCAGCACAACTGATGTCCTCTGGCACCGCCGTCTTGGTCACATTGGCCACAACATGCTCGCTCATCTTACCACCGTCGTTCCTATGACCAAAGGAGGCCTCACCGGAGTTTGTCACGCTTGCCAGCTCGGTTGCCACGTTCGCCTCCCCTTCACCACCTCCTTCAGTAGGGCCTCGGCCAATTTTGAGTTAATTCATTATGATCTGTGGACATCTCCTGTCGTTAGCATTTCGGGATTCAAATACTATCTTGTTATTTTAGATGATTGCTCCCATTTTGTTTGGACCTTCCCGCTTCGCTTTAAATCCGACACCTTCTCCACCTTGTCACATTTTTTCGCTTATGTTAAAACTCAATTCGCCACCACCATTCGCAACGTCTAGTGCGACAATGGCCACGAGTTCGACAACTCTGTCGCCCGCACTTTCTTTCTCACCAATGGTGTTCACTTGCGTATGTCATGCCCCCACACCTCTCCCCAAAATGGCAAGGCCTAGCGTATTCTTCATTCTCTCAACAACATAGTCCGCTCTCTCCTCTTTTAAGCCAACCTCCCCGGGTCTTTTTGGATCGAAGCTCTCCACACAGCCACACACCTCATCAACAGCCACCCCACCAAAACCCTTGCACATCACATGCCTTTCTTCGCACTGCATGGAGTCCACCACACCTATACACACCTTCGTGTCTTTGGCTGCAAATGCTATCTGTGAGACCCTCCATTTTATGCTAGTATAACATAAAAGAGAGGTTCTAAAGTGCATGCTGTGCTAATCCCATGATCAGTAGCTAGCACGCACAAACACAATTTGAAATCATAATCATGCAAAAGTTTCATATTTTACTACAGCGGAAGTATTAATACAATATGACCGATGAGGTCAACTAATTATTGCAAAAGAAGCAAATGTCTTGTAGTTTGCCACATAATCCACATGCAACTGACAAGGTAAATCCTTAGAAAGAACTGTCGTTAATAATCCCGTTTCCTGCGTCAAAGTAAAGTTCATCGAGATACCTGCATCTTCACCTAAAAACAATAATGATAGCAAGGGTGAGTACATTAATGATAGCAAGGGTGAGTACATTTCGTACTCAGCAAGACTTGAGTTGTGTGTTTGGAATGCAGGCTGATCCTAGAGTAAAGCTTCTACGGTTATTCTTTGCTTAGAGCCAAATTGAATTATAAATATTGAATAGTACAGTGAAAGCGAAAATTGTAAAAGTAAATAAATGAGTAAAGTAAAAAGTATGTACATAAAAGTAATAATAGATAGATAACTCACAGCCCTTCGTGAATAAAATGTAACAAAATACCCACATCCCTTCGTGAGTGATAAACGTCCAGTCCCATCATATGAAATATTATCTGAAGATTAAATTTTTGTCCACAAAGGGCACAACAGTTGAATTCAACCTTGCCAACGTAATGTCAAGTATTGAATCATTTGTAAGGTTAAGCTCACCAAATCATTTTTTAAAATAACTAACTAGTGTGGGTTCACCAAGTCATCCATGACCATGGATACGGCTAATCGATTAGTTTTAGACTCTGCAGAGTTTGTACAGCTTTACCCATAAGATATGCTCTCCCCTTATGCATGGCCAATTGACACACTTTCTTTGGTGTGCCCGCAGGGAGTTCATAACGAAACTGTTCGATTATCTGAACCTAACTTTGCACTAGCCCGATGTCGACTCACCCTGACTATGATGGAAGCCAAATATAGTAAAGTAATAATGATAATCAGGAGCCGCAACTCAATAGAATAACATCCCCAATTCATAGCCAGACGTACACTGTTACATCGGAAGATGTCAACACCTCGGTGAAGGCACCTCCCTTGAGCAAACCTAAATCCGGAATGCCCGTGCTACTACTGCCTACCAATGTGCAAAGCTAGTTCCAAATAATTTTAATAGGTTAAGACTGTCCCAGTCCAGTACTTGTGGATGTACGGTTATACTTGGATCATGCAACACTACGTTCGGTCCTTAAAGTGACATGGGCGATACTTCTCCCTATCTACATGCATTATTAATTGCACTTCCGGCTATTACCAATAATCACCAACGTCGAAACCATAGTTTTATTTCCAGAAAGGATAAAACATTAAAACCACAATATTTCATCAAGTTTAAGATTAAAGTTCATCAGGTCCAAGATTTTAGTTTATCGCGAATAGCATAACTCGCTGTTCGTGTTCCCAATCTAAAGCAGGGCTAAGCATATGCAAGTAATAATCGAATATACCCATTTTGTGTGTCCATCAACAATCTAGGGATTCATCTATCACTACTGATTAAGGAAAGCCATTAATGAAGGTTATATCTACCATTTTTCCCATAATATAGCAGTGTATACAAAATATAGCATATGCATGCAAATTTTAATTTAGTTCTTCTTGTTAAAGGAAAAATAGGATCTACATGAGTGTTTACCCTGCTATCCGTTGTTTTCAGTGACGAAGTCGAAGACGTGATCTTGAAGTCGTCGACGATGAAGTCCGAGACGTCGGATTCTACACGTCATATAACGGAAAATATAGCAAATAGCAAATAACACTTTTAATAAGGGCAAAAGGAAATCAGATGGAAAAATTAAATATAAATCATTACATAAAACAAGCACGGTTGTAGTTAGGGTTTTATGATTGTATAAGTATAACATTTCTGCGTTATAGTCTTTATTACCAATTAATAGTTTGAAGGTTGCACAACATCTATTCTTTATGATTTGTTCTATCTTATTTTACGAATTCAAGAAGCTAAAATTGTAAGATTTAATATACTATAATTCATTTTTAGGGTGTGAAGTTGTTTGTACTAATACTAATTAGTACATAAAGTAGTTTGACTATTTTTAATAGAAGGTGCATGGTTAAGCATATGCATCGGTACGACGGATTCGAGGATTTATATCTCGCAGGGTCACATTTTAATAGGATCCCAGGTGCAAAGCACGATATAACCAAAATGCTTATATAGATTAAGACAATCATGCCTCGGGGATTGTAACACCCCGGCATTTACTATGCCTGAATGTTACCAAACATAAGTTAATCAACATCTAAATACCACATTTAACATAAAATTCCAGCAAAGGTGCATAGGCTAAAAACCGAGATTTCGGCAAAGACTCTCCTTTGTTTTATCATGAATTTAAGGAACAAAGAACAATATAGCATTATATGGCAATAAGAGAAACATCTAAAACAGCAATAAATAAAGTCTTAACGATAATAAAAGACTAACATCAAGCTCTTAAAGTTCCAAGTGTCAAACAAACAATAGAACTCTCATTAACCAAGCTAAGACTTAATTTAAAGGCCATCACACGCAATGTATTATCAAACTAAATGAATTGACTTGGGGAAACATTAAAGTGAAGCAACGTGTGAGAGTGTGACTATTCCCTTTCCCGCATGCCGTTCTCATGGTACCTAAAACAACAAGAAAACACAAGGTGAGTTCGAAACTCAAGAAGCATACCGCAATGGACAACAAGCATAACAACAAGTCAATAACATCTTTCATCATGTATAACATCTCATTCATGAATACTTATCAATATCATCATCAATTTGTATGCCATGTAATGCATTACTCTGACCCTCCGAACCTCATACTCGGTATGGGAAGTACACACCGGGCTTGTACCCTTTTCCTCCCTTCCATCCCGAAGATGGAGGGTGCCTACTGGCCTTCAAACACCACGTGATGGAATCACGACATAGGACTTACTCAATATGCTCCCGACCTAGTCATAACTTTCACCGACTTGCCGACTAGTTAAGACTTTCTCACCGCCTCGCCCTATCTCATGACATGCATGCAACCATGCCAATTATCATATTCAATTCACATATTAACACATGGCATCATAATATGTTAAACATGCTCATCATATCATATCAATTATTAACACATGGCAAGTGAACATATCATGTAAACAATTCCATCTAATCACACATGCAACCTACAACTCGCTATCCATCACAACACACTTGCCTCAAACACGTGCAACGGATTGGCGGAAGAAGAGGGCACTTCCGGGTCACACCACCTGCACATAGGCATCACACACTCACAATCATAGCCTCCAAACAGTGCACAAACCCCATCTAACCCACATTGCCAACTACTACTTAAAACCTAAAAACAGAGGTTCTGTCCCGCGGGACAGCAGCCTTGCAAAAGGCATAACTTGAGTTCTGGGACTCCAAATCGAATAAACGAGTACACCGTCGCGAAGCTTAGGAAATTTCCCAACTTTTTCTAGTTATAGGAAAGACTGATTCGACTCCCCTAAAATTGTTTAATCTACAGATTACCACAATCTGTTCCAGTTACGTCACAGATTTTTAGGCGCTCGGTAAAACAGCTATAACTTTCAAACGGCTGATCGGAAATTAACGTGCTTTACGTCCACGGAAAGATAATTAAATTATCTACAACTTCCTAGAAGTCCGTACGGTCTGATTCGGATTCTAAATCGACGGAAACTCGAACCCTAGTTCGACTGCTCAATCTGCCCGAAAACAGAAACGTGGACAAGTTTAGATCTAACCCAAATTACTTCAAACCAGCGCCTCCAATTGATCTAAAAACTTGATAAACACCCTAATAACAGTACCTAGATCATCCCCAAGGATCCCCAAGATCATACCTTTGCCCGATGCACAAAACTCCAATCAATCTCCGCGAATCTCTCGCGACCGCCCTCGCTCCACGTTCCTCGCTCCTCGCTCCTTGCTCTCGCTCCTCGCTCCACTGATGACTCCGCGAGGTGCAGGGGTGGGAGAGGCCACCCTAATGCAGCAAGGGGTGGAGGGAGGTGGTGTGGAGGTGGAGGAAAGGGAGGGGTGCGACGGGTTTTGGGGCTAGGGCTTAGGGAGGGAGGGAGGAGAGGGCGCACAGGAGGGGAGGCCGCAATATGGGAGGCGGGGGCGCAGGGGCTGGGGGAAGCCCCTTTACCAGCCCTCAACCCAATCCTAGTCCCGCCACGGAGTCCTAATCCATCCCACCAAAGCCCACCAAGGCCCAAAACTCCGGAAGGCCCTAAACTCTAAACAGCCCGAAACGTTATTAACCCCCTTATCCTTATGATTTTAACCTTATTTCCACATCTCATACTGTATTTAACCTTATCATGTTCAAAAATTAAGGATACGACACTCCGAGGTGTCACATTCTTCCCTTCAACTGGATTCGACCTCGAATCTAAACGCACCAATCACGAAACCCAAAGAAACTAAAGACAGAACCAGATTTTCACATCACATACCCGAGGTGAAAAGCTCAGATACTTCTCGCGATGCGTAGATTCCCCCCAAAGTCGCTTCTCTCTCGGTCTGATGTGACCACAAGACCTTGACAAACTTAAGCGCCCTCTGTTCTTCATCACTCGCTTGAAGTCCCCTGTAATTTGGCCAGACGGACTCGGGTGAGGTCCTGCTCAAGCACTAATGGTTCCAATGGAACCACCAACTGATCGTGCGTAAGTATTTCTTCAACATCGAGACATGGAACACATCATGCGCACACCTTGCATGGATTCCGTGAGCTCTAGGCGATAGGGCCAACCTCGCCAACTCGGGCGAGGATAGAAAAGGCCCAACATACCTTGGATCGAGCTTTCCTTTGGTGCCAAACGCATTACACCCTTGGTGGGAGATACTCGCAAGAGTACGCTATCACCCACCTCAAACTCAAGTCTCGCCGCCACATCAAGATAGCTCTTCCTGTCGCTTCAGGTCATGGCGAAGGTTTTGCCGAACCTCCGACACGCTATCAACACCGCTGGAACCCAATCCGCCCAAGAATAGCTCTGCTTCGCCCACAAGATCCCAACAAAGTGGCGATCTCTGCACTTCCGACCATACAAGACTTCATAAGGAGCAGCCCTATGTCGGAATGGTAGCCGTTATTGTAAGCAAACTCGCAAGGGGCAAATGGTCTTCTCCCAGCCTACCCTTCCAAGCCATCACATTGTGCCCCCGAGCATGTCCTCCAAAGTTTGATGGTACGCTCAGATCGCCCATCTGGCGAGGGTGAAAAGCGGGTACTAAGGCAAAGTCGCTGCTCCAGAGCACTCTGCAAACTCCCTGCACTTGAGACGAACTCGCATCCCGATCGAGATAATGGTCTTGGGTACACCATGCAATCTCACAATCTCCCGCACATAGATGGGAGCCAACTCGCTCCGAATTGGTCGTGGGATGGGAATGAAATGCGCAGATTTGCCGAGACGGTCCACCAATTACAACCCAACAAAGATCCTTCCTCGTGAGTACGAGGTAAGCCAACCACAAAATCCATGGAGATGTCATCCCCATGGCCACACAGAACTCAAAGGTCGCAACAAGCCGGGGACGCTTATGCTCAGCTTTGATCTTCCGCAAATCCCACAAGACGCCACATACTTGGCAATATCCACTCTCATCCTTTTCCACCAGAAATTCTTCTTCAAGTCCCCAGACATCTTGGTCTCTCAGATGGACCGTGGTACGGGTGCGATGAGCTTCTTCAGATGTCTTCTTTCACTTGAGATTTGGGCACGCACAGACGGCCCCCGAAACCTCAAAGCTCCCGTGATCATCAACAGAAAGTCTCCGTGACTTGCCATCCTCAAGGCGCTTCACTCACCACGAGCAAACGATCATGTCGGGCGGCTCTCGTGACACGCCAGAATCGGGCCGACTCAAGAATCAATTGAGTTTCAGCTTGCACGGTCCCCGCAAAGCAAGTAGGGGAGACTCCCAAACGCTCAAATCAGCAACAAGACAATCAACAACAGGGGCATTGTCTTGCGATCGAGAGCGCCGGCCACCACATTTGCCTTCCCTGATGATAATCGATAGTGAGGTCATAATCCTTTATCAATTCTAGCCACCTCCTCTCGCCTCAAGTTCAAATCTTTCGAGTAAAGATGTACTTGAGGCTCTTGTGATCAGTAAAAATATCACAAGATTCGGACAAATAATGCCTCCATATCTTCAATGCAAACACCACGGCAGCTAGCTCAAGATCATGGGTGGGATAGTTCTCGCTCATGCTTTTTCACCGCCTCAAGCATAAGCAATCACCTTGCCATTTTGCATGAGCACACAAACTCAAGTCCCAACCAGAAGCATCGTATAAACAGTGAAGCGCTTCCCGTTCGGAAGGGTAAGAACAGGAGCAGCCACTAACTTCTCCTTCAAAGTGCACGAAGAAAATTGTGCTCACACTGCTGCCATCCACCGAACTTCATCCCCTTCTCGAGTCAGTGAAAGTGGCTTGGCAATGATAGAGAAATCCTGCACAAAACGCCGATAGTATCCACCAACCTAAGGAAACTACGCACCTCTTTGACATTGAAGGCCTCTTCCAATCCAAAACTGCCGAGACTTTGCTAGGATCTACCGATATGCCCTCCGGATTGATGATGTGGCCAAGAAAACCCACTTCAAATCCGTAACTCGCACTTTTCAAATTTTAGCAAAGAATTGATTCTCCTCAGGGTACTCAAGACAAGCCTCAAGTGTCGCCATGCTCCTCTTCCGATTTACGAGTAATCGAATGTCATCGATGAACACTACCACAAACTCATCAAGGTACTTGTGTAGCATACGTTCTCATCGCCTCCATAAAGACAGAAGAGCATTAGTTAGTCCAAAAGACATAACCTTAAATTCATAATGCCCATACCTAGTGGAGAAAGCGAGTCTTCTCAATGTCTCCGCTTCCCTCACACATCTCGATTATACCCCCGATCAAGATCAATTTTGGAGAACACCTTGCTCCCTTCGCTTGGTCAAACAGATCCTCGATGCGAGGCAAAGGATACTTATTCTGACCGTCACTTGATTAAGAGCACGATAATCAATGCACATATCGCCAACTTCCATCCTTCTTCGAGACGAAGAGGACGGTGCTCCTCCCATGGCGAACGCTTCACGCCGAATGAAGCCTTGGTCATCAGATCCTCCAATCGCTTCTTCAACTCGCCTTGAAAAGGTCGAGCCAAGCGGTATGGAGAGATAGAAATAGGTCGAGTGCCCGGAGCAAGATCAATACGAACTCCACATTCCTCACGCGAGGAGGTAGACCGTGCAACTCAGTGAACACATCAACGAACTCCTTCACTACGTAAATCTTCCTCAATGGGAATCGAGGAAGATGGTTTCTCAGACAAAGTCATGAGGAAACCTAACAAATTTCAAACGACGCCGAGAAAACAAACTAGTCAAAGCAAAGACTTTGAATCGAGGGTATACCACCTGAAGGTCAACTCTTCACGACGGGCTGCAAGGCAACCTGCCTTCCCGTAAACAACAGATCTTAGCACGGAATCGATGCAGCCAGTCCATGCCCAAATGACATCAAAAGGTTTAGCCAGCGGATCACCATGAGATTGGCAAAGAAAACCATCATCAATGGCAATGGTGCAACCGTGGCAAACCAAAGAACTAGCAATCAAACCCCAGAGAACTGACTAACACGGACCGTAAATCAGTGAACTCCCAACTTAGCTCTACTAGCAAACTCCGACGACACAAAAGAATAGGATGCTCTCGGAATCAAATAGAACAAAGGCATCAACTAATCCACGAGCGAGTACCAAACCACTCGATGCCGGTGGACTCGGCGATGGCAGCGACACTCTGGTGGCGCCGGACGAAGAGCCCCGACTCCAGTCGATGCCCCATCAAGGCTGGGGCGGAGGAGGCAATCGAGGAGGAGCAGACGGCATGCACCAAGACGCCGTGGCGCCTACGCAAAGGGGTGGATGAGAAACAGAGCAGCCATCATGTGCACCGATCCTCTAGAAGACGCCGAGTGGGAGGAGAAGGCACCGCCTCCCACTTGATGATGCTACCGGGGTTCATCCTCACTCCCCATATGGCCGGAGCTTGCAGTGGTTGCAATTCCTACCCAACCACACTCAAGCACGGTGCCACGCACTTGAAGCACTTCATGCCCCTCGCCCAGCACAGACTAACAACCGCCGCGAAGAAGACGACCGGGGTGACCCATCTTAGCCCCCGAGGAGGAGCCCTGCCCTCCTTGAACTTCTTGAAGGTGGGACGCCGAGAGGACCACCTCCTCCACCAAAGGTCCTCTTCGCCTCGCTGGGCCGCAGGAACCCCCTGAACCTCCCGGTTACGCTTGTCCCGAGAGCTCCAACTCGAGCTCCATGCCCTTAGCTTGCTCCACCACAGCAGGAGTCACGAGGGACGCCCCATGACAACTCTGAACTCCTGGTTGAGGCCCCTACTAACCTCCTAGCTTCTCCCGATCGACGCCACAGTGCAGAGCGCACTACGCCGTTGAACTCCTTCTCATACTGCCACCGACCTCTTTCCCCGGGAAAGAGTGGTCGAGTAAGCTCCATCCTCTCTCAAGGAAAGACTCAGGAACTTGGCCCTAAGCGAGCCACAAAGTCCTCCCAGGATCGACCCAGATCGGGGTTCAGCAAACGAACCCCTCCCACGAGATATCGCCTTGGCCCTTCAAATTAAAAAGCCACAAAGCGAGTCCTCTCAACCGAGGTCAACTTAGGACCTCAAACCGCTTCTCCATGTACCGCAGCCAATCGCAGGATCGGATCGGGCGTGCTGCTCGTGGCCGAAAGTGTCAAGACGGAGGGACATCCACTCCTGAGACTCATCCTCGCTCCGTGCACTGGGCAACAACAGGCCATCAAGGGAGGCACAACAACAGGTTGCCCGCAGCTGGCCAGCAGCTCCTGACCTCCCGCAGAGCCCCGGACTAAATCTTCACTGCGGCGGCACCTCGCCCCGACCGCACATGAAGCTCCTCTCGAAACTGGCCCACGAGCATTAAGCGAAACGCCACCCTCGGTAAAGACTCTCAACTCCTCGGGAGCCTCGCCCGCCTCCACGGCCACTGGCCCACGGCCTCTACCTCTGCATGGTCGCTTAGATGACAACCACCCAAACACCAAAGCACACAATCAAGATCATAGATCAAACAGATCATAAGCATATTCCTTATCACATAATCAAGCGCGATGCATTGATGAACCAAACCCATCCCTGCGTAACCAAGTGTGTGATTTTAGATTAGTTATACCACTTTTACAAGTTTTAACGTTGCTATCCTATAACAAGGTTTTAGTTAGAACCTAAGCCATGTTTCTAAGTTATTCCACATCACATTTTAGTTGTACCCTATAGCATGACACTAAAATTCACATTCCAAGGACCTACTGGCTCGATACTAATCAATCAGTAACACTCCCGGCATTTACTATGCCTCAATGTTACCAAACATAAGTTAATCAACATCTAAATACCACATTTAACATAAAATTCCAGCAAAGGTGCATAGGCTAAAACCGAGATTTCGGCAAAGACTCTCCTTTGTTTTATCATGAATTTAACGAACAAGCAACAATATAGCATTATATGGCAATAAGAGAAACATCTAAAACACAGCAATAAATAAAGTCTTAACGACAATAAAAGACTAACATCAAGCTCTTAAAGTTCCAAGTGTCAAACAAACAATAGAACTCTCATTAACCAAGCTAAGACTTAATTTAAAGGCCATCACACGCCAATGTATTATCAAACTAAATGAATTGACTTGGGGAAACATTAAGGTGAAGCAACGTGAGAGTGTGACTATTCCCTTTCCGCATGCCGTCTTCATGGTACCTAAAACAACAAGAAAACACAAGGGTGAGTTCGAAAACTCAAAGCAAGCATACGCAATGGACAACAAGCATAACAACAAGTCAATAACATCTTTCATCATGTATAACATCTCATTCATGAATACTTATCAATATCATCATCAATTTGTATGCGATGTAATGCATTGCTCCACGACCCTCCGAACCTCATACCGGTATGTGGAAGTACACACCCGCTCGGTGTGCACCCTTTCCTCCCTTCCATCCCGAAGATGGAGGGTGCCTACTCGCCTAAACACCACGTGGATGGAATCACGACATAGGACTTACTCAATGGCGCCCGGACTAGTCATAACTTTCTGACCGACCTTGCCGACTAGTTAAGACTTTCTCACCGCCTCGCTCTATCTCATGACATGCATGCAACCATGCCAATTATCATATTCAATTCACATATTAACACATGGCATCATAATATGTTAAACATGCTCATCATATCATATCAATTATTAACACATGGCAAGTGAACATATATCATGTAAACAATTCCATCTAATCACAACATGCAACCTACAACTCGCTATCCATCACACAACACACTTGCCTCAAACACGTGCAACGGATTGGCGGGAAGAAGAGGGCACTTCCGGGTCACACCACCTGCACATAGGCATCACACACTCACAATCATAGCCTCCAAACAGTACACAAACCCCATCTAACCCGACATTGCCAACTACTCGCAAAACCTAAAAACAGAGGTTCTGTCCTCAAGGGACAGCAGCCTTGCAAAAGGCATAACTTGAGTTCTGGGACTCCAAATCGAATAAACGAGTACACCGTCGCTGCTTAGGAAATTTCCCAACTTTTTCTAGTTATAGGGAAAGACTGATTCGGACTCTAAAATTGTTTAATCTACAGATTACCACAATCTGTTCCAGTTACGTCTACAGATTTTTAGGCGCTCGGTAAAACAGCTATAACTTTCAAACGGCTGATCGGAAATTAACGTGCTTTACGTCCACGGAAAGATAATTAAATTATCTACAACTTCCTAGAAGTCCGTTCGGTCTGATTCGGATTCTAAATCGACGGAAACTCGAACCCTAGTTCGACTGCTCAATCTGCCCGAAAACAGAAACGTGGACAAGTTTAGATCTAACCCAAATTACTTCAAACCAGCGCCTCCAATTGATCTAAAACTTGATAAACACCCTAATAACAGTACCTAGATCATCCCCAAGGATCCCCAAGATCATACCTTTGCCCGATGCACAAAACTCCAATCAATCTCCGCTGAATCTCCTCGCGATCGCTTCCTCGCTCCACGTTCGCTCGCTTCCTCGCTCCTCGCTTCCTCGCCTCCACGGGATGACTCCGCGAGGTGCAGGTGGAGAGGCCACCCTAATGCAGCAAGGGGTGGAGGGGAGGTGGTGTGGAGGTGGAGGAAGGGAGGGGTGCGCACGGTTTTGGGGGCTAGGGCTTAGGAGGAGGGAGGAGGAGAGGGGCGCAAGAGGGGGAGGTGGGGCGCAATATGGGAGGTGGGGCGCAAGGGGCTGGGGAAGCCCTTTACCAGCCCCTCAACCCAATCCTAGTCCGCCACGGAGTCCTAATCCATCCCACCAAAGCCCACCAAGGCCCAAACTCCACTGAAGGCCCAAAACCCCAAACGCCCTAAACGTCGAAACGTTATTAACCCCCGATCCTTATGATTTTAACCTTATTTCCACATCTCATACTGTATTTAACCTTATCATGTTCAAAAATTAAGGATACGACACTCCGAGGTGTCACAGGGATATCCTAAGGTTGATCTTACAGGAATTAGTGCCAATTGTTAATGTTCTTTCTGTCGAACAGGGCATGTCAATTAAGGGCTAAATGTACAAAATGTGTATAGTTAAATTATATACATGAGAACATAATAAGCTAATGTTAAATATAATCATTATTGTAGTATCAAGTGATTATGTTTTATAGATTGTATACAAAACAAGTTAACTATGTATGTTTACCCATATATATATAGCGAAAGCATGAGTATTTACTAACTTAGTTCAATCTTAATCAATCATACGAAATTCTTGTATACTTGGAATTCTCATTTTTCTAGAAACGCATATTACTATTATTATTGTTTTATTATCTTTCTTTCTTTTTCTTTATTCTCTCCTTCCTTATTCTTTTCCTTTTCCTTAATTATTTTTCTTTTCTTTTCTTCTCTCTTTCTCCTTACCCTTTTTCCTTTTCTCATTTCTTCGGCCGACTGACGCCCTCCCCCTTCTGGAGTCCTTTTCAAAATTCTTCCCCATTCCTCCAACCTCTCTTCTCCCTCTCGATCTAGTCCTTGGCTCGTCTCCCCACCGATCCGGCTGTTCGGCTCGAGGCTGGCGACCTTGGCCTGGCTTCTCCGCCGCCTAGCCCCCATTCGGCACTCACCTCGCGCGCTCCGGACCGGCGTCAGCCCGGCGCCGCCGCCGGCCTCCACCCTGGCCACGCCATCCTCCGCCCGAGCTAAGTATCTCTCGTTACCTCCATTTCCTTTACTCACTTTTTCTCCTGTTTGCCTAATCCTTCACCTCTTCCCCCTTCTGGGTTGTCACCACCGGGATTTGGGGTTCCTTCAACACCGTCGGCTACAGTAGACCCTAACACCATTCGGCCATGGCTCGGCTATTGCTAGGGTTTATTCCCCCCTTTTCGAGAGCTAAGTAATTCCTCCTCCTTTCTTAATCTTTGTTTTGATAGTTTAGCTGATTGGCTAAATATGGTTCATGATGTGATAAAACATAGAGGTAAACTTTATGAATGATAATTTCATTCTGCGAGTGATTGTTGTGGGCATTTCCCTGATACGCAAATTGTTTATGACAATATTATAGACTGTGTAGTGTAAAGGTTTCATGAATCTTCTGTGCTAAGAATGCAATTGTGGACAGTGTATGATTGGATGCATTGTCATCTATATTTAGATATCATATTGAATTCTTGAGGACCTTATGTGCTGCCAACCTTGTATTTTAATGTCAGGTAGTATATGGATATGTATTGCATGCCTTGAACACAATTACCCTATATGAATCATTGTCTGGATGCACAAAGCTGTAATATGCTATTCCATAGGACACTTAATCTTTTGCATCAGATCCTTTTATGCATGTTACTGCCCTGTATGGATGATTGATTTGTGTTATGCACTGACAACTCTATCTTCATCTTTCGCCGAGGTTCTGACACAGTATACTTGCTGCTTTATGTCGATGATATCATCCTTACTGCGTCCTCCAGCAAGCTTCTTCAGTGGACTATCTCGTCTCTCCAGTCTGAGTTCTCCATGAAGGATCTTGGAACTCTCCACCACTTTCTCGGCATCAGTGTGTCTCGGCAGTCCTCCGGCTTGCTCCTCAGTCAACGGCAGTACTGCATTGACATCCTGGACCGCGCTGGCATGACAGATTGCAAGCCTTGCAACACTCCGGTGGATACTTGTGCTAAACTCTCTGGCAATGAGGGTGCCCCGGTTGCTGATCAGACCGATTTTCGCAGTCTCGCTGGCGCACTCCAGTACCTCACCTTCGCTCGCCCGGATATCTCCTATGCTGTACAGCAGATCTGTCTCCACATGCATGATCCCCGTGAGCCTCAACTCAGTGCTCTCAAACGGATTCTACGATACGTTCGGGGAACATTGGACCTGGGACTTCACATTCAGCGTTCTACCGCTACCGATCTCGTCGTCTATTCTGACGTCGACTGGGCTGGTTGTCCTGACACTCGGCGCTCCACGTCTGGCTATGCCGTCTTCCTCGGTGACAACCTGGTGTCCTGGTCGTCTAAACGCCAGAATACGGTCACTTGTTCCAGTGCCGAGGCCGAGTACCGTGCCGTCTCCAATGCCATTGCTGAGATCACATGGCTCCGCTAGCTTCTCCACAAGCTTCATTCACCTCCGCCCAAGGCCACCCTGGTGTATTACGACAACATCAGTGCGGTCTATCTTTCTTCCAATCCCGTGCAACATCAAAGGACGAAGCATGTCGAGATCGATCTCCACTTCGTCCGCGAGAAGGTCGCCGTACACGTGCCCACGTCGTCTCAATATGCTGACATCCTCACTAAGGGACTGCCTTTGCCGGTCTTCACAGAGTTTCGCTCCAGTCTCAACGTCCGCTAGCTCGTTGTTGTGACTGCGGGGGGTGTTACACTATTTTAGTAGTTACGCCATATCTGGTAGTTCCTTCTTTCACGGCTACCCTTCCATATCCTCCCGATTAGGGTTCACAAAACCGTGCGGTACGGTTTTCGCAAAAACCGAGCGAAAAACCGCTAAAAAACTGTCAAAAACCGAAGAGTTGGAAAATCCAAAAAAATTGAAAAAATTTGAAATCCGTTCGGTTTTTCACGGTAAACCGCTCGGTTTTTACGAAAAACCGTTAGGGTTTCACGAAAAACTAACCCGACCTCTTCGAAAACGGTTTTCAGCGAACCATTTTCATATGTGTGTGTGTGTACACGCGCGCGTGTGTGCGCGCGCGTGTGTAACAAATTACCGGTTGGGCACGAGTGTTCTTGAAATGAAAATATGTAAATTTAGTAAACTTTGTGCCACGCTGGTTTAGAAACACATCTGCTGCCATATGTACCCCATGTGTGAATGATTTTTTGAAATGACTATATATCATTTGACTATTTTCATGTAAAAAAATCAGTCATTTTGTATTGTAGCCCGCTTGATCTCAATCTAACATCCGGCCCTCCCCCATCGCTATACGCTGCATCGAGCATGCCTCTCACCTCCCGAGCTAAACCCTAGCCTCTCGAGCCGCCTCCCATAGCACCCGCACCCACCCAGTGCGTCGTCGCCTCGTTGGCATTGCCCTCGAAGACAGCATGGCCCTCTGGCAAGCCCAACCCCCACCACAACTACATCCTTATTTGTTGTCGTTGCCACCGTCCACCTCTATCTCCCTCACCCCGCCGTTCTTCCTCGTCTCCAGCTACTACTGTCGACAGATCTCCTATTGCCCCCACTGCCTCCCAAGTCCCAATTGTCCATCGTTCTCGTCGCTTCCGTCGCCGTTGCGCATCCACCGCTCTCCTTGGACCTGCAACTAGCACACCGCCGCCTCCTCGTCGCCACAACACCATCGCCACCCACCGCCGGTCCTTTATAACGAAAATGACGAGCTATATATAGAAAAATCCAAATACCTTTATAACGAAAAGTAGACGTGAAAATAAGGAGCAATGTTTTTATGTTTTTGTTCTCAATACAAATTACATAAATCTGATAAATAATCACTATCTACTTTTTATTCATACTTTAATATTATGTAATTTTTAAAAGGACAAATATAGAAACACCTCTTGAAAAGAAGTTAAACATACAATTTAAAAAAATAAAAAAATTAACACGTTCAACCTGCATGACGAGTCGACAGCCCTTAAGCCCTGTTTGGTACGGTTCCATATTCTAGTAGAAACGGAAACGGTTCCAGAGTCTTGGTAGAAACGTTTCAGGTATGATTCTGTTAATCGGGTGGAATGGGGTTAAGACCGATTCAGCCACAGAGTGAAAAAAGAATAAACGATCCAGGAGAATCGTTTCGAGGTTTAGCCCGTTTGGTTGGGTTTCTTCCATAATTTAGTAGAAACAGACCGATTCCAAGTTGCCAAACGGTGCCTTATTTTACTGGCAGGTAGAGAGATTGAGTGAAACACTGAAACAATAGTATCAACATTTGTTCCAGGTACCAACGAATCTATACAACTTTCTTACTGCAGAGCAACACATCCTTGAGAAGATTCTCTAGGTTGGCCAAGGACCTGCCACCAGGTTGCGTTGCCCGATCACCGGTCTCCTTCCACTCGGCTGTCCTGCGCTGCATCTCCCTCCCATTCTCGCCTCCCATCGCCTCCCTTATCCTCGCCTCGACCACCTCGCGCCGCACGTTATCGCCGACCTCCATGCCCATGCCCCACTCGACGCACGAGTACCGGGAGTTGGTCTGCTGCTCGGCGAAGAACGGCCAGCACAGCATGGGCACCCCCGCGCTCAGGCTCTCCATCGTCGAGTTCCACCCACAATGCGTCAGGAACACGCCGACCGCCTCGTGCCGCAGCACCGCCTCCTGCTCGCACCATCTCGCCAGGAGGCACCTACCCTTGGTCGCCTCCAGGAACTCAGGGGGCAGCACGGCGGTGTCACCCTTCACCAGGTCGTTCCTCATGATCCATAAGAAGTCGTAGCCGCAGTTGGCTAACCCCCACGCGAACTCCACCAGCTCTTGGTTGGACATGGTGGTTATGCTCCCGTAGTTCACGTACACCACGGACTGCGGCTTCCTACCGTGGAGCCACTTCAGGCAGGTGTGGTCTTCTCTCCAAAGGCTGGAGCGTGTCGTGCTGAGCGGCGGGCCGTCGGGGACCACCTGCTCGACGAGGAGGTTGAGCGGGCCGATGGTGTAGATGGGCGGGAGGATGGCGCGCATGGCGTCGAGCGCCGGCTGCTCGAGCTCGTCGAAGGTGTTGAGGATGACGGCGGCCGCGCGGTCCGTGCGCTCTACCTCGTGCATCACGAAGTTGAGCAGGATGTCGCCGCGGTCTGTCGTGCAGATGAAGGTCGGGAAGTCTCTGAGCCGCATGTGTTTGCTCATCCCGCGAGCCCTGCCCACCGGCGTGTCAAGGTACCCGTTCGTTAGCTGCTCTTCGTCTGCTCAAACCACACAGAAATGGAAACAAACTTGTTACTAAATAAATTGTGCGTACCACTTGTGATTATCTCGTGTCTCTAATTAGTTGGTGTCTACCCACTCAACCTCACAAGTTTTTTATGGCCAAATATAATTTTTGATGAGGTGCTTCCATACATTTTTTTAAAAAAAATTACATAAACATTAAAACATGAATAAAAGTAGATAATAATTATTTATTATTTTCATATTTATACATCTTATATTAGAAGAAAAAACATATAAACACCACTCAAACGCTTAACTTGTTACTGGTAAAAAATCAAAAAGTTTAGGGTACTTCTTCCTTGGGAATTGTTATGGATCAGACGTCTGATTTTTTTTGCAATATTTTTTTCTACGCGTGAAACAGTTTTTTATACGTAGTGAAATATTTTTCTTCAACAAACAGTTAAAAAAATATTTCATATGTTAAAAAAATTATTTTATACGTTTAACAAAATATTGCGGGCGTCGAAAAAAAACAAAAATCAGAGTCCCACTGCTAGTTTCTCACTACTACGACTGAGAACAGGCTAAACGATACCTTTGAGGGGGGCAAGGCCCTCATCCATGAGGAATTGGAAGTGGCGGTAGCCCATGTAACCGCAGGCACTGGCCGTCCAGAACAGCGCGCACGGAACGCCGAGCTCCCTCGCGGCGTCCACGCTGAAGCTCATGACGTTGTCCGCCACGACGCAGGTCACGGGTGGCACCCCGGCTGCGGCGCTGTTGAGGTCGGCGAGAAGCTTCTTGAAGTGAGGGAGGCACTTGGTCATGGTGGAGTAGCAGAGGGACGGCGGGTCCTGCGTGGCGTCGGCGTCGGACGGGGGCAGGCCATCGGGGATGGTGGCGAAGCGGAAGTCCGGGAGGCCCGCGACGGCGCCGGGGCCGCGGGAGCGGATGAGGCGGCGGTGGTTGTACTCGGTGTTGACGAACGTGACGTGGAAGCCCTTGCTGTGCAGGATCTTGGCCATCTTCATCATCGGCGTGACGTGCCCCTGCGCCGGGAACGGCAGGCACACGGCGTGCGGCATCTCGTTGGCCGGAATAGCAGCGCCGCTCATCTCGTTGGCCGCTGTAGATCTCAGATCGAGCTGTGCTTCTGTGTAGGAGATGCGGTCTTCGTGTGAGCTGCATTGTGCTTATATAGTGTGGATCTGTCCGTGGTTCTTACTTTTGTGGTCTTGTCCCACTCAAGGTTCACAAAACTGTTTCGCTAGTCCGGCGGTACCGATCTTCGCAAAAAAACCATATAAAAACCGTGAAAAACCGAACGGTGCACAATTCCAAACCAATTTGAATTCAGGTCAAACTCACACGAGAAAACCATGGTTTTTACGAAAACCGCGGTTTTTCACGGAAAACCGCTTGCGACCAATTGAATGTTCTTCGAAAACGGTTTTCAGCGGTTTTTCAACGAAAACCGCGGTTTACCGAGCGGTTTTGGATCTCGAACCGGAGCGGTAAGGTTAAAAACTACGGTTTTCAAGCGGTTTTTCGCGGTTTTGTGAACCTGGTCCTACTTGGTTGCAAGAAGCTAAGAACTGACCATCAAGTTGTTTAGGCTCTATTTAGCATAATTTCATATCTCAGCTCTAGTTTAGATCTAAAATTTATAAATTAAAACAAAGTGAATTAAGCTTATATTTTTATTTTAAAATGTAAATAAGATAACTCATCTAAACATTTTTAATATACCCACAATTCCAACTTCATAAATTTGGTAAAGATAGAAATACCCAACTCCACCAGATTTACAAATCTAACGAAGCTAAAACTATGCCAAACACCCCTTAATATTAGCACCTTCGAAATCTCTGTACCGTCCATTCCCCAGCACGCTGCCAGGCTCTCTCAAAATCTTCAAGCACAAAGACTTACTGGTTATTGGTTACCTCACAAAAAAAATTTGTGGCACGGGCCAAGTTGCTTATCCATACGTCCCTAGCTTCCTCAGCAACAAAATCAATACATCTGACACCAGTTAATTATTGGTCTTGGATCAGTTCCTAAAGCATGAGTAGCCACAGTTGTTGCTTGTCCAAAGCTGGAACTACCCGAATGGAGCACACTTCACCTTCGCCGAAAAAAGAAGACATCCTTCGCGCGCGAGTACCACAAGAAAACGACCCTGTTAGCTCAGCAATAGTTTGAGCTCCTTTGGGTCGCCAGCATCATTATTTTCTCGCCATGACGGCACGGTTACTTGGAAAGTGCGTCTCGGTTCATGGTTTATTGCGACACAAACAAATCAGAAAATTTCTAGGGTTGATATATAATGGCATCGATCATTGTCCCCGTGGTACTGCACGATCAATATTGACAGCGTTTGAACTGAAATTCAAACTATACTTTCATTCTTTTATGATAGTTTCATTATAGGTATGTGCTGATTTATATATAAATCAGCATAGCATGTGATCTAAATTCGTTTAAAATCTTTGAATTTGAGTTTTTTTTTTTAAATATGCGTGTTTCATTTGAATTGTTATAGATGAGTGTACCTAAAACTGAAATTTGCAGAAATTCAACCAAATTGGATTTGATTTCGCGCATTTAAAATTACAGTGCCAGGGCACCATGGTATCCCATTCCGATGTCCTGTATATATACACACACACTAAGCCAAACTACCAAATCATTTGAACTTAACAATATAAATTTTCTTTTTGCATGCCACTATAAATTGCACAAAACATGGATATGTTGTCCCTACCTCACTAACATATCTTCAATGAAAATCCGCACACCTGTACGTATATGTGAGTATACTTTCAGTAGGAACCCTAGCTATAAGAGAATTTATCCTCAGTGTTCGTTTTTCTAGAAGTGATGCGCACTCGTATGTGCGAGTGTATGATGTGCATGCTTGGATTTGTATTTGTACGTGTCTTTCATGTAATTCAAAATAAATATGGCATGCACTTGTGCATCGCATGGCTGAGAAACTAGAGTATTCCGCGGGACGATGGACAGGTCTGTGTTGTGGACGGCCGGATCGATACCCACGCGAGAGGTGAGC
Source organism: Rhipidocladum racemiflorum (assembly GCA_036346355.1). Classification (NCBI taxonomy): domain Eukaryota; kingdom Viridiplantae; phylum Streptophyta; class Magnoliopsida; order Poales; family Poaceae; genus Rhipidocladum; species Rhipidocladum racemiflorum. The sequence continues at coordinate 23,737,508 of CM070572.1, forward strand.
GGTTTCGAGAACCGGTAGATGTGGCAAGAGGACCTAAACGCAACCGTAAAACTTTAGCAGAATTTGTGCACGAAAACGCTGACGTGGAGGTGGCCGGAGCGCGGGCAACCTCCGGATCTTATTTAAGATAAAGATAGTACATGGAGGAGTATATAAAAAGGCCTTGCAGGCGTACCAAGCAGCGACAAGCCGACAACTGACAGCCATACCATTAGCAGCATTTACTAGTATATTGCCCGTGCTAACGCTACGGCGCTATTTAGTAATACAATTCAAATAAGCAAAAGGTGTTATATGTTTTGGTAATCAAGTGTAGTAAGATGTACACAAAAGAAAGATGCAGAGATCTGCAAATAAATGCAAAATTTAACGTCAATTCAGAGATCTGCAATATATTTTATCTTGGGTGTGTGGGATGCATTGCTGTTGCTACTTTATGGTAAATTGACTCAATATTTCAACTAAGAAAAGCATTAAATGTTGACTCAATATTTCAACTGAGAAAAGCCTTAACGCCAAAATGAAAATTTGTCCTGAACGCTGTCGAGGGCATGTTCTTTTTATACCGAAGCACACGGCCCGGCCCGCCTCCTTTCCGATGCGTCGTGCGCCGTGGCATTATGACTGATACTCTTTGGGAAACATCCTTTTCAATCAATATAGCTCTGAATGTTCCAACAACAACAACAACAATATCAGCTTTGAGCACTCTGCCATCCTTTAGCTTCACTGCAGTGACCTGATAAGTGGAAACAACGCAAAGCATGTAAACATATGCAACCACAATAAGAACTGCACAATTGAATTTGGATTTCGAAATTGTACATACATCACCATTGGCATCAGCATCAAAACCAACAGCTATTGTACCCTTCACAATCTTGACTCCTTTTTTAGCATAGTAACTCTCGTAGAAAGCTGCGATATCCGGTAACTATGGTTTTGACAATCCAGTCCTTGCTGAGGCGATGGCAAATAGTAAATCTGCAGGCTATTTCATTGTTTCAAAATTTAATTTTGTCTTTTCATGTAGATATGGAACCTAAGTTTCCTAAAGTAACTTATGTTTCTTATTTTAGATTTTAGCATATTACTTAATTTCAACCCCAAGAGGTGTCGCTTCATGTCATATTTTGTTTGAATTTCTACTCTAGTTCCCCAGTTCTGGCAATCCTGGTTTTTAGCAATTACCATCTTATAATAGGTTACCTGGGACAATGAGAAAGAGTGCTTCAGAACAGCAGCTGCTGCTATTGGAAACTTCTACGCACTTCATTCTCCTATCCTTCCAAATCCATCTGGGAATGGCATTCATCTATACAAGAAAAATAAGGATTGCATGGAAAGTGGTGGACATGCTGATAATGATTTAAAAAATACAGGTGAGCTTGTTTGATATCTGTATTCTATAACCATTGAATTGAAAAGCAAGTCAAAACAAATGTTGTATATCATGAGTAACAGTAGCAATAACTATGAGTACTTATTGAACGAACTTTGATGATTTCTTGAGGGAACATTTTGTGCCATCATGTATCCTTCAGATATAAAATTAAGAGAGGTGATTGCTTAAAGTTAAAGACTACAGTTTAAAATTTATGTAAGAAAGAGACAGGAAAAATGACAGTTCACAACATACTGAGGAGCCAGTGGCAATGAGCAATATCTCATATGTTATTTATAATCAATCAAGCACTACCTAAAGTTTCCTATCAATATCTCATATGTTATTTATAATTTGATGCTGCAACGAACTTGATGATTAACATTACACAAATACACATTTACCATGAAGTACTTTGGACACAACAAACCTGTGCACAAAGCATAATTAACATTAATAAATAACATAAGTCTTTCACGTAAAACGAGCTTCAGGCCCACTACTTTGCAAAAACCATAACAGCAGAATAATTCTTGCATCAAAATTTCAGATTTATTGACACATGGACTACTGGCATTTAAGTATCACTGTAAAAGAGTGTAATGTATGAGAACATATACACATGCTTAAAACCGTGGTCCTCCCAGCAACAAGAGGAAGACCAAGCGTATAAAGTAGATTAACGTACCAACACTGGGAGAATTAGATCTCTCTCCATTTACAGCAGGTTGGCTGTTGATGGTAAGGAAGCCCTTTAAGTTAATCTTCACCAGCTGGTCATCTATTATCTTTGTCTCAGGTTGAAGACCATCTAACTCAGACCATGGGCTGCTTGTAAGTTTTCCTTGACAAAAATTCATGAACCGCTGTAAGTGAGACAGAGAAGGGTTATCAAAAACAATAATATGATGAAATTGTTTTTATGTCATACAGAGCAATAACATATCATGCAGTTATGAATTTTACCGGCATCCATCCACAACTACACTAAACACCATAGCTAGCAAGCTTCTGAGGTGGGAGTAGGAGTATCACGAGTGGAACAGTAGAGGAAAGTAGCAGCAGCAACTTCGAAAGAAACAAAATGGAGTAATTGGAGGCGCAACGGAGCCAATTGCTAGAGACCAAATTGCGAGCCCACCGGCCACCGTGTCGGACAATGCATCTAATGCGGCAATAAGCATTTGACCAGACAAACCAATGAAATCACAAACTCCATGGGAGGGAGCGGGGGGAAATTTACTCTTTCTACGTTCGCAGATTCAGCCTTGCAGCTTGAACCATCTAATATTTCGCAGTTAACTCTGGCCTGAACAAAAGGTATATTGAATTGAGTTCATTGTTAACGTATCAACTTCCAAAAGAAGTTAACTGTTTTAGTCAACAATAACCCAAACAACACAGCAACCATTTTAGTCAACAACAACAAGACTTGCTCCAAAAGTCTAAATAAATTTGTGCTACTGCTCTGATCCCCAATTCCCTGCACAAACGATAGCTTCGTAGTGATTACTGGACGCTAGATCTAAGCCTACTCAAACGATTATATGTCCTACATCTACCAACAGCTTCGTTGGTTCATCATTTCAGCAATCGTTTGATCTAGATAACATGTAACAACAATAAGGGAGAAGAAAGCACAAGTTAAGACATTACCATCCATCTCATCCTCGAGGCCAAGCGTGAGAGCGAGGCGTGGCATCTGCCTGCGCCACGAGAAGCTCACAACAATCCTCCTGTACAGCTCCCTGTCCTCCTTCTCCACCACTGCGAAGGTCGCCACATGCTGCAGGAACGCGTGCGCGTCCGGCGACTTGGCGCCCTCCACCCCACCCTTCCGATCGACCACCTCCTTCCACTCCGCCGCCATCCTCTCTTATGACTTCCTTGAGCTTCACAATGTTTGGATGGTTCATCCTTCGTAAGGACTGTCAAAACAAATAAATTAACTCAAGACAAAGTAATGGTAGCCATGATAGAATTTGGTTACATGTTACATAACAGTAAATCACCTTCACTTCGCGGAGATTGATGCACTCCTCCCAAGAATAGTATTTTTTCTTCATTTTCTTGATCGCAACCTGTGAAGGGCAGGTATGTCAACAAGATGCAAAAAGAAGAATATATAGGTAAGGCAATGATGGCATCAGATTGTTGGTTACTTCCAGAAGACAGATCAGAACGCCTTAAGATATGAATTGAAAAGGAAGTAGATCCGTATTAATTTAGATAAGGAAGCATTGTCCTCCCTCTGTCTAGCCATATTAAGTCCGTAGCCCATCATACGCTCAGACCAAAGAAACACTAAATCTAAGAAAACGTTAATGCCATTGGACCTGCATGCCCTTATTAAATGGCATACTACAACTAACCCACTTGCAACATCAAATATTGCAACAACAACACATTCGATCTCTGCGATGTGCAATGGGCTTATATTGCGGGATGGTGGGAGTACAAAAAAAGTAGCAACCCAGCTCTCTAGCCTCCAATGTAACAAAATAAGCAGCCAAACCGTGTAGCCACTGAAAAAACGGCATAAAAGAAGCAAATAATGGGGCAAGCAAAGTGGCATACCACTTCACCACTTTCTTTATTGATTGCGCGCCAAACACTCCCAAATGCACCGTCACCAACTTCCTTAATAATCTTATACCTGGATGACAATACAAGAACATAGTTAGCCCACATAGAGAGTTCCCAGCTCATGATCATCTCGTAAAAAGGGGAGAACGAGTTTATTTACCTCTCCATTTTATTAGTTGGAGTGCAAAGCTGGCCTTATTTTAGAACAGCCCTAGAATCACAAACAAGACTCGTATGAGTAGTGCTGGAATGTCTTGGGAGGGTAGATCACCAAAGTCACAAGAGGCTTCAAAGCTCTGTAAGCAATACCCATACTTTGTGACAAAAAAAACTGAACACCTTTGCTCTGAAATTGCAACAAAATGAATTAGAATATTGGAAGAGATGAAAAATTACAGAGAGACGAACGATTAAAAAATTAAAATTTTTCTGATTTTGCTTTATGACTGAATCATAAATAACCCCGGCTTAAATTAGAAATTTCAAGCATACCAAAGGTTATGCCATCAAAAGTGAAGCCGGATGAATAACAGCACATGCAATACACACCAAAGATTGGGCTGGTCAAACTGAAAACCTGCACTGATAGGGAGAAGAGAGTTAACAGGAGCAAAGAAAACAGGAACCTGCTGAGGGCAAGAGATACATGAGATGATGAGAATAGGAACAGGCTTGCCATGAAAATATTGAGCAACTATCTTCTCAAATAAAAACATACCTAGAGCTTATAGCTGACAACAAAGATCTACACGTTAGATCCGCATGTACAAAGAAGTCCCAACAGTAACTTTCGGTGGCTGATCAGTGCCACGACAAAAACTACCAAAACGTTGCCAGAGGGAGAGATGCACCATGCTCGAATAAATGTGCTACAGCTGCACTGCAATCACTAATCAATTCTAATGTCCAACAGCATGGGACCAGGCAAGGAAGTCGCCAAATGAGGTGCAATCTTCAGGTGCAATTGACAAAAGAGATGACAAGGAAGTCTCCGTAAAGAGAAAACCTCCAGCCAAGAACTTCCTCAAGCAGCGAGATGTGGGATATAGAGGAACTTGTTGTGTAAAGGGTGTGCTCCATATCCTTTCTGAGAATGCTATAACCGCAGCGGTGAACGGTGCTAAAACCTACATAAGTCAACACGAGAATAAGCAACAAACATATAGCTGAAAACACGTGCTGATGAAGTAATACAACACAGCCAAACTATACTATGCGAGCCTAGGAGCATCAAAATTCAAACATGAAGCACACGTATAAACATATGCATTAGACAAAGACGTGTAACATTCATCCCAAGGTGATGCTTCCATAACAAACGAGGTTTCTTCGGATCAACAATATTATGCTCAATGGCCTCAATGGTTCAATTCAATTGATCCATCCCATATTTCTCCTAATTAATTTCGCTGAGAGCATATAGATAAGTCACATATGTAACATGGTGTGACGCGATAGGATATAACCAAGCATAGGAGCTGGACGAAATTATGCACATAGCACCAGCCATGAATACGGTAAAATTGCATCTATCAAATATACTATGCAAATCAAAACATATAACGGCACAACTCATCGCTTCCCACCCGAAATTAAACATCACACACGCGCAATTTTGCGTGAATCCATACAATGGATGCGAACCCTAATCCGGCACACCACCACGTACACCGCCGAATCCCCAATAGTACTCACCAATCAAACACCCGCATGAACCACAGCCCCCAATTCCCCCCAGTCAACTTCCCCCAGATTCGAATTGAAACAATCCGAACGAACACAATCTCGCATCGAACCGATTACCCCAACTCCCCCTCATCCCGGATCTCTCTCCACACACGCACACCGCGCCGGTCAAACAAACATCGCGCGATCCCTCAACACCAACTGTGGGGGCTCCGGTCTTAGATTAGCGATAAAGACTCTTACTGTTGCATCGGACTGGATAATGATGCAACCCGAAAGAAATCCAATCGCTTATCTGAAACCGTACTCGGATTGAGATCAACCAATCGGCGCAACACTCGTGCTCTTGCCAACCGGTTGGAATCAATACGAGCTTCCCGCATATGTGTTCAGTGCTAGTTCCCAAGATCAACGCCTAGCACGCACATACTTGGCACATCGAGATGATTCATCACACATACAAATATGGAGATAACATAAAAGTAGTCTGGCAGTTGTTACATTCGCATAAGTTTACAAGTCCACGGCCGACCGGCCAAATAAACATCACAAAAGAGTAAAGTGCAGCGGAAATAAGCATAAGACCAAAAGGAGGATTTCGGCATGCCACCCATAACCCAAAAGGCATCCGACTGGGGAAAGGCCCAGTTCAACCATCCAAGAAATCGCTAGACCCCGGTTCGAAGCACGCGTCGTCAGGAACGTCCTCATTACCTTCCTCTAAACATTTTTAAGTAGAGCAAACGGTGAGTACACGTATGTACTCGCAAGACTTTAGTGTATGGAAGTAATTATACATGCAAGGCTATTCAATGGAAGAAAGCTTCTACTCTAAGTTCAGATTTTCAGCATAAGGCAAATTTTATTTGTAACCATGCAATTTGATAAATTATGACAGTATTGAAAAGAGCATTTGATTAGAAACTACATACAGTAAGTAAAGTAATTGAACGGCTATTCATGACCCTCCGTGGCCATAAACAACACTCGAACCAAGCCAACCCACCGTTACCATACACCAACACATCATACCACCATTTCTCCCAAGTTATTTGCAAAACCAAAACCAAAACACTATACTTGACAATATGTCCCAAGCTGCTCTTGACCGTGAGCACGACTAATCAATTAAATTTAAATCTCACTTTACCCACATGATATATTCTAGCAATCATGTCAACCATGCCACGCGATACACGCGTACCCGTTTTGCTAGATTATGACAAAACTTTTCGACTAGCTAGAGCCTAACCTTGCAGCAGCCCGGGTATGACAAATCCTCGCTTATGATGGCGTAACCACTCGTTGTACCCACGATATTTTTCTTTGGGGATTACACCCTATCACTCTATTCTCCCCATAGCGAGGCACACCCGTTGTATCGGGTCGCTTGATCCCAACGCCTCGGTGAAGGGAGCGCCCTCGAACGACACCACTCACCCGGTTCGTCCATACGCCTCGGCCTACCAACGTACAAGGTTAAAACTCCCACTAGCTTACTAAGTTAAGGCTATCCCATAACTAGCACATGTGGTTGCACCGATTAACTCGATTAAAAGTATCAAGTTCGGTCCTTATCTTTGACTCAAAGCGAGGATCTCCCACCTATCTAAGTGCATATACCAATTCCAACAACACGATCCATCTCCTTGTACCGCATAAGTGGCCGCTTATGCGGTGCAAGCTAATCCATTGCACTTTCAAGAATACATATCTACTTTGTGTCTAAAACATACTTTTATTTTCATTTTTAACCACATATCGGTATCCTTTACTGTTATAATCAACATTTTTGGAAATTTCAATAAGAATCAGACCTATCATTCTACCCATTACTAGGGCATGGCTAAGCATAGCATTAATATCCGATTATACCCAAGTTTCATTTCATAGCATGACTAACCATAGCCTAAGTTTCAACAAGGTTCTAATGTCAAATTAATTAAGGTAATCCCACAAGTTAGGAGTATAACTACCATGACACACAATATAGCAACTTTACGGAAAGTACACGCATGCATAATAGTTTGATTAAAACAAAATAGACATCGTAAAGTATTGGATCAACATGATCAAAGGAGGGTGCTTGCCTGTTTGCTCTTCTTCGGGGTTGTTCTCGTGAATATAGTCGGGTCGTTATCCACAGATTCGAACGCCGTCACCACGCTGCATTTAACGATAGAAACCCATAACAAAAGCAAATAACCACGAATCAAAATGGGGCAAAAGGAAATCGATGCAAATAACAACTTAAAACTCAACAAGAGAATAAGCAACTCTAGGAAAATCAATACATTGCTAGCATACTAGTTCCACATGCAAAGACTTAAATTTATGTACTTTAGTAATTAAACTATCGAATTCAGAAGCTAAGATTGTTTGGATTAAAGAAATCTAAGACTAACTATTCAAAACAACGCACTATTTAACCATAAAACTTAGACCTTTTTCTCTAATAGGATTCATTTGCAAAGCAAGTTATTAATTAAATATTTTTACCTAACACGGTAGTACAAATATCAGAGAATGATTCTGAGATAATCTCCCAAGTTTTTGCATTTAGACGAGATGTTTCTACGAATGTCCTAAAAGGCTTAAGTGCTACTAATCTACACATGTTAAAAGTTAGACTTTCATTAACCTTATTAAACATGAATCATATAAAAACAGTAAGAAAGTTCTAATCAAGGTCATGAACAGCAAGAGCACACTATATTAAAGTCCTAGAAACAAGTTTAATTGCATTTTAAATTAAAGTTGCACTAGTTAATAACATTTTAACAAACCTAGGCATTGAAACATAGAAATCATCACAAACATTGCAATTCAAGTGCAAATTCAAATATTTCACACAAATAGAAATATTACAGTCCAAGGATTACAATGGAATTAGTTTCATTTAATTTGGAATTGAAATGCAAAAATAGTACTTTATACAATTTCTAACCTAAAGCATATGATTGAGCTCATTTTCTGTACAATAGTCCAATATAAAATATTTTTACATATTCATAAACTTCATGATTTTACAAAAATTTAGGAAGTGGTTTCATCTCATTTGGATTTGTATTTAAAAAGTTATGGGCATTTGAAGTGGTTCGGTTTGGCAAAATCGGATTTAAATGGAAAATACGCTTTCATGCTGTGAAAGCGTATTTCGGCTCGGCTGGCACTGTGATAGGGCACGTGCACACTGACAGGGCGGTCCCACGGCTCAGAGAGCCAGAGCAGGGGCGCGGCGAAGGCGACCTCGCCGGCGCCGGAGTAGGGCCAGAGGCGGCTGATCAAGGGCACTACGAGCATCAGCAGGCCGAGGGGAACCCAGGGCACTGCTTGGTTGGGTTCGGGAGCTACCGGAGAGGGCTGGCGACGGTGAGGGGCGGCGGCGCTAATGGCGCGCGGCCGTGGGGACGGAGGAGTGCCGTCGGAGCTTAATTAAGAGCTCGGTGAGCATCTAGGGGTCCTAGGGGTGTGGCTCATTACCTTGGATTGGAGAGAGAATGGTCGAGGCGGGCTGTCACCGTGCACCGGAGCTGAGGAAGAAGAAGCTCGGTGCGGCGGCGGCTCGAACGAGGAGAGCTGCAATCAACGGGGAAAACGAGCTCGGCGACATCGAGAGGAACACTCGGGGCGGAAGAATTTGGGAGTCAAGCTCACCTGTGGACGAATTGCCCGGAGCGGGGCTCGCCGGCTTCTCCCGAGCTTCGACAATGGAGCGGGGAAAAAGGGGCGAGCAAGGCACTGAGGAGGGGCTTCTGCGGCTTTATTGCGCGAGAGGAGGCGGCAATGCGCAGTGTGGCCAGTAGGGGCAGTGGCGTCCAAGCTCGGCCTTGCTCAGGGCGTCGCGTCACAGGAGTAAGCGCTACGCTACGCGGCTTGATTGGGAGAGAGGAGGGAGCGGGGCAACGCCGTGAGCGAAGAGAGGCAGCGTGCAAGCCGCGTGCAGACGGAGGAAGGAGAGGGCAACGGGACTAAACGGCGGCAACGACCAGCGCTCGACCCGTTCTTGATCGGCCAGATTAAGTTCAGAGAGCACCTCCCAAGACTGCTGCGAGTGCCGACTCTCGACAAAAGTAGGAGGCCTGATTGGTTCGATGAGTCGTTGATTCGTGCAATCGACAAGTCAGGTCCTAGCTCCAAATTGGTTCAACAGATATGGAAATCTTTTGGAATCGGGAAGATTGGAAGTGAAGTCCTGGAATCACTCCTTCATTACTCCAAAAGGTAACGCAATGCTCGATAAGAATCACTTGAAGTGGATGCCTTTCCCGGATAACAAGATTTCAGACTTTGCGAGAGGAGTTGTTGCTTGAGAAAATTTGAGTTGTCAAATTGTTACATTTGATTGGTCCAAAAGGATTTGGGAATCCTGAGCTAGATGGTAAGGAAGTAAGGTTCTGGAAGCATTCATCTTTTAATCAAAACAGTGATGTAATGCTATGATTAAGAAAAGCTTTAATTGGAACGGCATGAAATGAAGCTTTATTCAGCTCACAAGGTTTCGGTTGTTACAAACCTACCCCCCTTACAATAATCTCGTCCTCGAGATTAGTTAGACTCACTAAAGAGGTAAGGGAACTCGGTTCTAAGGCGGTCTTCATGTTCCCACGTGGCTTCGGCCTCAGTATGATTGCTCCACTGGACTTTGAGCATCTTGACTGTGTGATTGCGAGTGTGACGCACAGCTTCGTCGAGGATGCAAATTGGATGCTCGCGATATGAAAGATCCGGCTGAAGATCAACATTGTCCAGAGCAATCGCTTCGGTGGGAGCCCGAAGACATTTCTTTAGTTGGGACACGTGGAAAACATTGTGCACATCCGAGAGTTGAGGTGGTAGCTCAAGTTGATATGCCACTTCACCTCTTTTTGCAAGGATTCGGTATGGGCCGATATATCGTGGGGTCAACTTCCCACGGACTCGGAATCGCCGTGTGCCACGCAACGGTGAGACCTTGAGGTAGACAAAATCACCCACCTCAAAGCTCAGTTCGCGGCGACGGCTGTCAGCGTAGCTCTTTTGCCGCGATTGAGCCTCTTTCAGCCGACCACGAATTAGATTGACTTGGTCCTCAGCTTCTTGAATGATTGATGGTCCAAATAATTGCCTTTCGCCTACTTCAGACCAAAACAAGGGTGTTCTGCACTTCCTCCCATAAAGTGCTTCGAAAGGTGACATTTGGAGACTCGCTTGGTAGCTGTTGTTGTAGGAGAACTCAGCAAAAGCTAAGCATTTCTCCCATTTTGCATTGTAGGACAGCACACAAGCTCGCAACATATCCTCCAGAATTTGATTTGTTCGCTCTGTTTGCCCGCTTGTTTGGGGATGGAAAGCTGTGCTGAAGAATAGCTTGGTTCCGAGGAGCTCGTGTAAGCTTCCCCAAAACCGAGAAGTGAATTGCGGACCACGATCAGAGATGATGACCTTTGGAACACCATGAAGTCGAACAATGTTGTTCATGTAGAGCTCAGCAAGTTTGGCTCCATTATAGGTGATGTGCACTGGAATAAAATGAGCCACTTTAGTCAAACGGTCGACAATAACCCATATGGAGTCATGACCATTAGAAGACTTCGGTAGGCCAGTGATGAAGTCCATGCCAACTTCTTCCCACTTCCACTCAGGAATCTTCAGGGGTTGGAGCATTCTTGCAGGTCGCTGATGCTTGGCTTTTACGCATTGGCACACGTCACAAATTGCAACATGCGCGGCGATGTTTCTTTTCATACCGGGCCACCAGAACTTTTCACGAAGGTCCTGGTACATCTTGGTACTTCCTGGGTGGATTGAAAGTGGAGACTCATGGGCTTCTTTCAAAATCACCTCTTTGATTTCTTGGTCATCTGGAACATATATTTGTTGTCCACGCATGACCAAACCATCGGTATTCTCTGAAAATTCCAATGGTGCGCCTTCTTTCATCTTGCGCTTAATCTCAGCCATCCCTTCATCTTTGAGCTGGGCGGCTTTGATTTGAGACTCCAGAGTTGGTTGTAGGGCCAATGCTGCGATATAACCCTTTTCTACCACTTCCAGGTTGAGTCTTCGAAATTCGTCAAGTAGCTGCGGCTGACTGACGACATTTAGAGTGTTGACAGTGTGTAGCTTTCGACTAAGCGCATCAGCTACAACATTTGCCTTGCCAGGATGATAATGAATGCCAAGATCATAATCCTTGATTAATTCCAACCATCTTCGTTGTCTCAAGTTCAAATCTGACTGAGTAAAGAAATATTTCAGACTCTTGTGGTCAGTGTATATTTCACAACGATTGCCGATGAGATAGTGTCGCCATATTTTGAGAGCATGAATGACGGCTGCTAATTCCAAATCATGAGTTGGATAATTAGCTTCATGAGGCTTCAATTGGCGTGAAGCGTATGCCACAACCTTGCCTTCTTGCATTAGCACACACCCGAGGCCTTGACGAGAAGCATCACAGTATACGTCAAAGCTCTTGTGTATGTCGGGCAGAACAAGTATTGGGGCTGATGTGAGTCTTCTCTTTAACTCTTGGAAGCTTGCTTCACATGCTGATGACCACTCAAACTTCTTCTCCTTCTTGAGTAATTCGGTCATCGGCTTTGCAATTTTTGAGAAGTTCTCGATAAACCGGCGATAATATCCAGCAAGACCGAGGAAACTTCTGATTTCGGGAACAGTTCGGGGCTGTTCCCATGCGAGCACATCTTTCACTTTGCTCGAGTCAACAGCGATACCTCCATTAGAAAGAACATGACCAAGAAAACCCACTTCTTTGAGCCAGAACTCGCATTTGCTAAACTTCGCGTAGAGCTGATGCTCACGAAGCTTGTCAAGCGCCATGCGTAAATGAAGCTCATGTTCTTCCTCACTCTTGGAGTAAATGAGAATATCATCAATGAATACCACCACGAATTTATCCAAGTATTCCATAAATACTTTGTTCATAAGATTCATGAATGTGGCAGGTGCATTTGTAAGCCCAAAGGATACTACGGTATATTCATATAATCCGTAGCGAGTGGTAAAAGCAGTCTTTGGAATATCCTCTGGCCTGATCTTGAGTTGGAAGTAGCCTGATCTTAAGTCAATCTTGGAAAAGACTTGTGCTCCGCTCAGTTGATCAAATAGATCGTCAATTCGCGGAAGAGGATATTTGTTCTTGATGGTGACCTCGTTCAAAGACCGATAGTCGACACACATTCGGAGACTGCCGTCTTTCTTCTTGACGAATAACACCGGGCTTCCCCACGGGGATGAGCTAGGGCGAATGAAACCTTTATCTAGCTGTTCCCGGAGTTGTTTCTTTAATTCAACCAACTCATCTGGGGGCATTCTATAAGGACGTTTAGAAATTGGTGCAGATCCAGCAAAGAAATCTATGATGAATTCCAAGTCACGGTCTGGTGGTAGCCCTGGCAATTCTTCAGGAAAGATGTCAGGGTACTCACAGACAACTGGCACTTGAAGAATCTCCGGGATTGAAAGATTGTTTAGGGTGGATTGATGTGGAATAGAGGCTTTGCTAGAAGTATAGGTGACATGAATACCATCGGGGTTGACCAAGGAGATGGCTTTATTAGCACAATCAATATGACCCTGGTTCTTTGCTAACCAATCCATACCAAGAATGACATTAAGTCCCGATGTATCAATGTTGATTAGATCACCCTTAAATTCTACTCCATTGATCTCAATTTTAACTCTTGGACTCACAAAGTTTGCTTTCATGACAGACCCAGGTGAATAGATTAGCATGTTCTTGTCTAGGTAGCTAATTGGAATATTTTGTTGCTCAACAAATCTTGTAGAAATGAAAGAATGTGATGCACCGGAATCAAATAAGACCAATGTAGGAACTGAGTGCACAAGAACGTACCAAAGACCACATCAGGTGCGTCGTTAGCTTCTTCAACAGTGGCATGATTGAGACGACCACGCCCAAAGCCCTGAGCTGGCTTAGGGGCCGATCGACTCCCTTGCGAAGATCCACGTCCACGAGCTGGGTCTTGTGGACGAGGTGGCGCACTCTGAGTCTCGAGGGCGAGCGGTGGTCGCTTGTGCGGACAGATGGTGAGAATATGCCCTCTTTCACCACAACCAAAACAAGTGATCGCAGCATATCGATTTTGGCCTCCGTAATCTGTCCTCCGCGGTTATAAGATTGAACCGCAGTGGAGAAGGGCGAGGAGCATTCCCTTGAAGTCTTGGATATGGTGATGAAGTAGATCGCATTAATCGATGATAGCCGGTGTCACACGCGGTTTTGAAGAACCGGTGCTTGCTGATTTTTGTGCCATCCACTTGCGTTTCCGGCTTTCTGACACTGCTTTCGCGCTGTCTTCAACGCGAATTGCCTTGTCTACCAACACTTGCATGTTGGGAATGTCATGAGCAGAGAGTAAGTGTTTGATCTCCTCATTAAGGCGCTCACGGAAGAGAGCAACCTTCCTTGCCTCACTCGATATCTCATCAGCCACATACCGAGCAAGATAGTTGAATCGATGAAGAAAATCCATAACAGACATTGAGCCTTGCTTGAGATTATAGAAGTCCCTCTTTTTGATTTCCATCAAGCTGAAGGGAATGTGGGCATTGCGGAAGGCGTCCTTGAAGGCCTCCCAAGTGGTTAGCTGGCCTGGTGGGCGAATAGCTTTGAAGCTTTCCCACCAAGCTGCGGCTGCTCCTTGAAGATAATACGCAAAGAAATTGCACGCGTTTTCCTCATCGCTGCATCTAGCGATGTCAAGCTTACACTCGACGTCGCGAAGCCAATCGTCAGCGTCAAGCGGATCAGCAGCTGAGGAGAAATTTGGTGGACGGGTTCGCTGGAACTCGGCCAGGTGTGATTGATGAGGTGCAGCTGCCATTCCACCATATGCGGCTGCATTGCAATTTTCTGAATTCTGGACCATCCTCTCCAGGAGTTGTGTTTGCATGGCAAGAACCTGAGCTATAGACGGAGGAGGTGGCAATTCCTCACCCCGGTTTGATTCAGGGTGATTGTGCGCACTACCTGCCCCTCTTGGCGGTGCACTGGAAAGTTCGGTCTCCCGGCTTTGAGACCCTGGATTAAGTGGGTTAGGATGTGCCGGATTCGGCACTGGATCATTGGGATTAAAATCTTCATTGGCAGCATTGTCTGCCATGATGGCGCGCACAGAACGCATTCTCGGCATCCTGTTACACATACAAGATTCAACAAAATGCGCAAAAATGGAGAGCGAATAATCAGCAAAACAGCATTAGATGAAATCTGTATAGCAGCTTCAAGGAATTTTTAGACATAGATACAAAGATGCCAAAATTCTAAAAATTTTTGGGTGATTCCCTGCAGAAGTCTTATGCCACAGGAAAAATTTTCAAAATTTTTGGACTTACAGATCTCCCTACAAAAATTCACAAGTGAGGTGCTGTCCAGAATTTTTCGCTGCAAGCCTATTGCTAGATTTTTCTCCTTTTTGCCCTTGATCCCAAACTTGAAGACCTACCAAATTTTATGGGCTTTCTACTAACTCCATGAGATCACTTCCACAAATTTTAGTTGCAAATTTTAGGTTCTTATTCTATTAATCACACCAAAACCTAACCTCCTTAATCCTACAACTAATCAATACACATCTAGTATTGGAATTGGAGAAGCTTTTGGAAAGGTTGTAGTCTCTTGAAGAGACGATTTAGAGTGAGATAAGAGTTGAAAACTCTCTCAAGGGTCCTTACAAATTTTTAAGGTTCAAATTTCCCAAAACATTTTTAACTTTCAAATCTTCTCCTTTGAATGGGATAAGATATAGAATGAACTCATTTTTCAGACTTTGCCACTTGAAGGAAGATAATTATTTGAAGTGCAAGGTAAGCATGAAATCATTTTGAAAGGTAAACAAGGGAAGGTGCTATAGAAGGGTAAGAGTAGCAACCTAGATTTTTTTTGCAAATAAGATTTTTATCCAAATAGCTTTTAGGAGGAAAGATTGTCCTTAAACCTATCGACCATACTAACTAGGGCTTTCCTACAGTCGTATGGCTCTGATACCACCTCTTGTGGGGGCTCCGGTCTTAGATTAGCGATAAAGACTCTTCTTGTTGCATCGGATGGATAATGATGCAACCCGAAAGAAATCCAATCGCTTATCTCAAAACCGTACTCGGATTGAGATCAACCAATCGGCGCAACACTCGTGCTCTTGCCAACCGGTTGGAATCAATACGAGCTTCCCGCATATGTGTTCAGTGCTAGTTCCCAAGATCAACGCCTAGCACGCACATACTTGGCACATCGAGATGATTCATCACACATACAAATATGGAGATAACATAAAAGTAGTCCGGCGGTTGTTACATTCGCATAAGTTTACAAGTCCACGGCCGACCAGGCCAAATAAACATCACAAAAGAGTAAAGTGCAGCGGAAATAAGCATAAGACCAAAAGGAGGATTTCGGCATGCCACCCATAACCCAAAAGGCATCCGACTGGGGAAAGGCCCAGTTCAACCATCCAAGAAATCGCTAGACCTCGGTTCGAAGCACGCTGGCCGTCGAGAACGTCCTCATTACCTTCCTCTAAACATTTTTAAGTAGAGCAAACGGTGAGTACACGTATGTACTCGCAAGACTTTAGTGTATGGAAGTAATTATACATGCAAGGCTATTCAATGGAAGAAAGCTTCTACTCTAAGTTCAGATTTTCAGCATAAGGCAAATTTTATTTGTAACCATGCAATTTGATAAATATCGATAGAATTGAAATGAGTATTTGAATAGAAACTACAAGTAGTATGTAAAGTAATTGAATAGCTATTCATGAACCTCCATGGCCATAAACAACACTCGGAACATAGCCAACCCACCAATGTCATACACCAACCCACCATACCACCATTTTTCCAAGTTATTTTGCAAAACCAAAACCAAAACACTATACTTGACAATGTGTTTCCAAGCCGCTCTTGACCGTGAGCACGGCTAATCGATTAGATTTAAATCTCTGCAGAGAGTGTACACTTTACCCACATGACATATTCTAGCAATCATGTCAACCATGCCACGCGATACACAAGTACCCGTTTTGCTAGACTATGACGAAACTTTTCAACTAGCTAGAGTCTAACCTTGCAGCAGCCCGGGTATGACAGTCCTCGCTATGATGGCAGAACCACTCGTTGTACCCACGGTATTTTTCTTTGGGGATTACACCCTATCACTCTATTCTCCCCATAGCGAGGCACACCCGTTGTATCGGGTCGCTTGATCCCAACGCCTCGGTGAAGGGAGCGCCCTCGAACGACACCACTCACCCGGTTCGTCCATACGCCTCGGCCTACCAACGTACAAGGTTAAAACTCCCACTAGCTTACTAAGTTAAGGCTATCCCATAACTAGCACATGTGGTTGCACCAGTTAACTCAGTTAAAAGTATCAAGTTCGGTCCTTATGCTGACTCAGGCGAGGATCTCCCACCTATCTAAGTGCATATACCAATTCCAACAACACGATCCATCTCCTTGTACCGTACAAGTGGCCGCTTGTACGGTGCAAGCTAATCCATTGCACTTTCAGTAATACATATCTCGCCTGTGTCTAAAACATACTTTTATTTTCATTTTTAACCACATATCGGTATCCTTTACTGTTATAATCAACATTTTTGGAAATTTCAATAAGAATCAGACCTATCATTCTACCCATTACTAGGGCATGGCTAAGCATAGCATTAATATCCGATTATACCCAAGTTTCATTTCATAGCATGACTAACCATAGCCTAAGTTTCAACAAGGTTCTAATGTCAAATTAATTAAGGTAATCCCACAAGTTAGGAGTATAACTACCATGACCCACAATATAGCAACTTTACGGAAAGTACACGCATGCATAATAGTTTGATTAAAACAAAATAGACATCGTAAAGTATTGGATCAACATGATCAAAGGAGGGTGCTTGCCTGTTTGCTCTTCTTCGGGGTTGTTCTCAGGAATATAGTCGGGGTCGTTATCCACAGATTCGAACGCCGTCGCCACGCTGCATTTAACGATAGAAACCATAACAAAAGCAAATAACCACGAATCAAAATGGGGCAAAAGGAAATCAGATGCAAATAACAACTTAAAACTCAACAAGAGAATAAGCAACTCTAGGAAAATCAATACATTGCTAGCATACTAGTTCCACATGCAAAGACTTAAATTTATGTACTTTAGTAATTAAACTATCGAATTCAGGAAGCTAAGATTGTTTGGATTAAAGAAATCTAAGACTAACTATTCAAAACAACGCACTATTTAACCATAAAACTTAGACCTTTTTCTCTAATAGGATTCAGTTGCAACGCAAGTTATTAATTAAATATTTTTACCTAACATGGTAGTACAAATATCAGAGAATGATTCTGAGATAATCTCCCAAGTTTTTGCATTTAGACGAGATGTTTCTACGAATGTCCTAAAAGGCTTAAGTGCTACTAATCTACACATGTTAAAAGTTAGACTTTCATTAACCTTATTAAACATGAATCATATAAAAACAGTAAGAAAGTTCTAATCAAGGTCATGAACAGCAAGAGCACACTATATTAAAGTCCTAGAAACAAGTTTAATTGCATTTAAATTAAAGTTGCACTAGTTAATAACATTTTAACAAACCTAGGCATTGAAACATAGAAATCATCACAAACATTGCAATTCAAGTGCAAATTCAAATATTTCACACAAATAGAAATATTACAGTCCAAGGATTACAATGGAATTAGTTTCATTTAATTTGGAATTGAAATGCAAAAATAGTACTTTATACAATTTCTAACCTAAAGCATATGATTGAGCTCATTTTCTGTACAATAGTCCAATATAAAATATTTTTACATATTCATAAACTTCATGATTTTACAAAAATTTAGGAAGTGGTTTCATCTCATTTGGATTTGTATTTAAAAGTTATGGGCATTTGAAGTGGTTCGGTTTGGCAAAATCGATTTAAATGGAAAATACGCTTTCATCTTTGTGAAAGCGTATTTCGCTCTACCGGCACCTTGTGATAGGGCACGTGCACACCGACAGCGGTCCCACGGCTCAGAGCCGAGCAGGGCGCCGGGCGAAGGCGACTCGCCGGCCGAGTAGGGCCAGAGGCGGCCGATCAAGGGCACTACGAGCATCAAGAGCCGAGGGGAACCCTGTGGCAATCGCTTGGTTGGGTTCGAGCTACCGAGAGAGGGCCGGCGACGGTGAGGGGCGGCGCGCTAATGGCGCGCGCCGTGGGGACGAGGAGTGCCGCCGAGCTTAATTAAGAGCTCGGTGAGCATCTAGGGGTCCTAGGGGTGTGGCTCATTACCTTGGATTGGAGAGAGAATGGTCGAGGCGGGCTGTCACCGTGCGCCGGAGCTGGGGAAGAAGAAGCTCGGTCTTGGCGGCTCGAACGAGGAGAGCTGCAATCCACGGGGAAAACGAGGCTCAGACCGAGAGGAACACTCGGGCGGAAGAATTTGGGAGTCAAGCTCACTGTGGACGAATTGCCGGGGCGAGGCTCGCCGGCTTCTCCGAGCCGACAATGGAGCGAGGAAAAAGGCGAGCAAGGCACTGAGGAGGGCTTTCGCGGCTTTATTGCGCGAGAGGAGGCGGCAATGCGCAGCAGTGTGGCGATAGAGGCGATGGCGTCAAGCTCGGCCTTGCTTTCGGGCGTCGCTGACGCGTGGAGCAAGCGCTACGCTCGCGGCTTGATTGGGAGAGAGGAGGGAGCGGGGCAACGCCGTGAGCGAGAAGAGGCAGCGTGCAAGCGGCGTGCAGACGGAGGAAGGGAGAGGCAAGCAACGGGACTAAGCGGCGGCAGCGACTCGGCGCTCAGCCCGTTCTTGATCGCCATTAAGTTGAGAGCACCTCCCAAGACCTGCTGCGGTGCCGACTCGACAAAAGTAGGAGGCCTGATTGGTTCGATGAGTCGTTGATTCGTGCAACCGACAAGTCAGGTCCTAGCTCCAAATTGGTTCAACAGGATATGGAAATCTTTTGGAATCGGGAAGATTGGAAGTGAAGTCCTGGAATCACTCCTTCATTACTCCAAAAGGTAACGCAATGCTCTGATAAGAATCACTTGAAGTGGATGCCTTTCCCAGATAACAAGATTTCAGACTTTGCAGAGGAGTTGTTGCTTCAGAAAATTTGATTTGTCAAATTGTTACATTTGATTGGTCCAAAAGGATTTGGGAATCCTGAGCTAGATGGTAAGGAAGTAAGGTTCTGGAAGCATTCATCTTTTAATCAAAACAGTGATGTAATGCTATGATTAAGAAAAGCTTTAATTGGAACGGCATGAAATGAAGCTTTATTCAGCTCACAAGGTTTCGGTTGTTACACCAACAGATCCCTCCCGCCGAACCCCCACCCGATTCAACCACGCGCCGCTCGACCTCTCCCGCGTCGAGACCCGAATTGGGGGAGAAGAGGGCACACAAGGAGGGAGCGGGGAAGCAGAGCCACCGACCTGGGAGCCTCTCGGCATAACCACGCGCCGCCGCCGATGGATCCAGGGGACGCCGCCGCGGCCTCCAGCGCTGATGATGGGTGGGGCGGTGGGGAGGAAGGGTGGGTAAACACCGCCACGAAGCCATCCCTCACCGCCTGTTTGCTCGGAGCGGGAGGAATATAGCCTGTTTGCACGAAGCCATCCCTCCCGCTGCCGCTCCAGCTCCGCGAAGCCATCCCTCACCGCCTCCCTCGCCGCCGCGGCGTCATGGGGTTGGTCCCGCTTGGCCGCCTCGGCCGGAAGCCGCCACCCGCGTCAGCCAGCCTCCATCGCGCCGCGACCATGGCCGCCGCGTCGCCGGCCTCCCTCGCGCCTGCGGCCCATAGCCGCCATCGTCGACCTCCGCGTCATCGGCCTCCACTTGCGCTGCGGCCGTAGCGACCGCCCGCGGAACCTCTGCATCACCGGCCTCTCGCGTGAGCTAACGGCGTCGCTCGCCGTCTTGACTTCGGAGGGAAGCGGCGGAAGCGTGAAGAGGTGGACGAAGAGGAAAGCGGCCGATTATGCGGTGGAGAAGGAGGGCGGCGGAGAGGAGGCTTCGGGCGTCTTGAGGAGGCGATGGGGCTCGGCTAGGGCGTGGAGAGGGAGGCCATGGGGAGAGAGGCTACGGGGCGTGGAGAGGGAGGCGATGGGAAGAGAGGCGATTGGGGCACGGGCTTTACGCGCGATTATCCCTGCCCGTGTGGCCCTAATCCCGCCCGTGATGAGATGAACCGGGTGATTTGGTGCATTAGATTTGATGAAGTGGTGTGATAAAACATCTTAGCCCTTGATTATGAGGAAATAGGATTTCTGGGTGCACGTTTTGGGGTGAACAAAGAAAAGGTATCCTCTGTGAGGGCAGAATAGTGTGTGCCTGTAGCAAAGAATTAACTGGTGAATTATAAAGGGGTATAGATAGAAGTGGAGACGGTGACATGTTTTTCCAATATGAGAAGATGAGATGTTGGGATCGATTGAGTAACCCAGCCATGTCGCATTGTATCCGAGAAACAACTTCTTGATAAAATTTGGTGAGTCAAATTTGTCGTCAATCCAAACAGCGTCCGGGCCTTTAGGAGATCTAGACGTGGGCTTGCAAACAGGTTAACACAAACTTCAGGCTGCCTGAAATGTGCTGGCCCACGAAGTCAAAAGGAAAAGGGCGAAGGGATCGACTGCCCGAGTATCGTGGTCCAAGACTAACCTGTGGGAGATGGTGTCTACTCGGTTTAAAGCCTACAAGAACTGTTAGAATAGTCCCACATTGGTTGTGAAAGGGCAAAGACCTAACTTATAAGTGGGGGAGTCCCTCACCTCTCAAGCTAGCTTTTGGGGTTGAGAAGGCCCTTACGATCCAACAATTGGTATCAGAGTCCGGTTCTAACATCTTTGGCCCGATGGACACTAGGGTGTAAAGGCCTGATGGATCGTGGCCCTGAGGGACCGTCGGTAGGGGTGCAATCGGATCGGATAATTTCCGACCGACAGAATAGTTTCGGATCAGATTCGGATAATTTTTTCGGATAATCCTCGGATTCGGATTCAGATTCGGATATTTTGTATCGGATTCGGATTCGGATTCAGTAGACTACTATCCGTCGGATCGGTATATTCCGAAATTTTTTCGGATATATCCGAACAAATAATTTCGGATATCCGGTCGAAGGCCACTGGGCCAATGGCCCATATGCTAATTGCTAACCCTAAGTCCCTGTCCCACAGCACAGCAGCTCCCTCAACACTTCACCAGCCCTCAGTCCCTCACGCCGTCACGCGCCTCCGCCCCTCCCGCCGCTGCTCCCTCTCGCCGTCGCCCCTCCCGCCGCCCCGAGCGTCGACCCGAGTCCCGCCGCCGCTCCCTCCACTCGTCTCCCTGAGTCCCGGCGCCGAGCTCCGCCCCAGACGTTCCGGCGCCGATCTCTTCCCTCGGCTGCGCCAAGCTCCGCCCCGGCCAAGCTTCGCCCCGGCCGTCCCGGCGCCGTTCTCCTCCCCCGGCTGCGCTAACTCCGCCCTGGCCAAGCTTCGCCCCGGCCGTCCCGGCGCCATCTCCTCCCCCGACACAGCAGTAAGGTATTTGCCCCATTTGCTTTCATCCCACCCTGGTCAATTACTCTATCTTCGAACTGCTAAATTTGTAATATTTAACTCTAATTAGATAAGATTTGGCCGCTGAACTTTTATGTATTAAATCGATAACTCTTACTGGCTCCTTCCTTGTTGTGTACTTAACCTCCTGTTTTTCCCCTTGGCTTCCAGTATAATGTTGTTGCTGCAGGATTCTTTCAATGGAGAACGAATTATGCTGTCTCTTCTTCCTCTTTTGGCTGCTTTATAGAATTTGTCCATTACTTGCTTGGATGGTGGTAGAATTATTTGTTTTGATTTTTTGTTAGTGTAGACTTGTAGTGACATTGTTCCCATGTTATCTGGTTCAAATTCAGTAAAACACATGTAGCACCTTCATGTTTATTGATAAAACTTTTGGATAGATATCTGTTTATTTGTTTGACAGTAATTTCTTTACTATATTGTCTGTACATATTAGCTGATCTTGTTGGTTTTGGTGTTGTTGTTGCCACCAGAAAGCAATATTACCAAAGTTATCCTGAGCGATGTTATCAGTCGATGCTTATTCAAATTATGCTGGAGGAAAACAGGACAGGTTCTTTCATATTGAAAACACGTTCATTTACAGTTTTAATGGCTTGATTGTGGTAGCAATTATATAATGGCTTGATTCTCTCATGTTAAACTCATATCATACGATTGGTTAATCAGTGTTATATGTGTGCTTTATGCGGTCTCTGTTTTCATGCGTTATCTGATAAAAATTATTCGATACCGAATCGATTTCGATCCGTATTCGATTCGGATCCGCGACCGATATTATCCGTGCCGTATTCGTATCCGGTACTATCCGAATCCGATTCCGAATCCGACAAAAAATATGGTTTAGGATATGGAAAGAGCGATATCCGACCGAATCCGATCCGATTGCACCCCTAACCGTCGGTGTACGGCAAAGGGGCGGTGAACGGCTGAGAGATACCAATGTGTGAAGGGGAGATTGTTAGGATAGTCCCACATTGGTTGTGGAAGGGCAAAGGACCTAACTTATAAGTGGGGGAGTCCCTCACCTTTGAAGCTAGCTTTTGGGGTTGAGAAGGCCCTTACGATCCAACAAGAACAAAGTAAGAGATAGTCAGATCGAGCGGCCTAGTAAAAGTCTGCAAAGTTCGGTTTAGGTTTTTAGATTAGATCGGTTCACAAATTCATATGAATTAGATTATTTTTGGATCTCTAGTGATTTGGGCCAGATAAGATTAGATTTGGACTAGGTCTGGGCCTTACCATTCTAGGGTAAGGCAATAATATGAAGTTTCTTTTGGTTTAGAGACTGGTAATCTAATGAAGCTGAAGCTATGCTAAACACCCCCTTAATATTAGCACCTTCAAAATCTCTGTGCCATCCATCCCCCAGAACGTTGCCATCATGAGTTTTAATTTGAATAGAACCGATGCTAATAATTTCAAGTGGAAACTCATCAGCAATCACAATATCATCACTACCAACAGAATCATATGTAGAGAACCACTCTTTAAATGGATATATATGAAAAGTGCAAGCTAAATCAATAATCCATACAGTCGATTCTTCAAGTTGGAAATGATAATAAGAGCCTCACCATGAGATTCATCTTCAACAAGACTAGCCTCAGTAGGCTTATCAAATTGTGTCCTTTTATCTTTGTCTATCTTTTTTTTCAAGTTGAAACAATTGAAAATATCACGACCAGAAGTCTTGCAATGATGACAAGAATTGCTGGATATATGTCCTCTTGACTTAGATCTAAACTTTGATCTATTAAAACTGACTTTATGTTGTGATCTACTTCTAACAATTAAACCCTCGGCCTTAACTTCAGAACGATAATCAATATCAAATTTCTCCTTGGACAATAGATTTGATTTAACATTATCAAAACTAAGGGTATCATGATTACCATAAATCATAAAAATTTTTGAAATGTTTAAAGATAGCAGGCAAAGAGACGACCAACAGAATAACCTTATCTTCATCATAAATTTTACCTCTAATTTCTTAAGAACAATGATGAGTGAATTAAACTCATTAAGATGGGACTGAATAAAGGTATCTTCCGTCATGCGAATTGTGTACAGACGTTCTTTGAGGTGTATTTTATTGGTGAGACTTTTCTTCATGTACAAATTTTCTAAAAAAATTTCACAGTCGTGCGACGGTGGTCTCATGAATAACTTCACGCAGAATGTCTGTAGACAAGCTGAGTTGTATGGCGAAAAGGGCTTTCTAGTCAAGTTCCTCCCATTGTTCATCTATCATTGTTACCGATTTGGCTGATAATGCTTTTCTGGCACACACTTGTATAAGAACGCTTTTCATTCGAACCTACCATATTGAAAAACAATGCTTTGAAGTCTGATCAGGACTTGAGTGGCGTCAGTCTGACTTCATGGGTGCGCACAGCACCTGTTCTAGAGGAGAGGCCGGACGATCTCTGAGCCGGCGATGCTTGTCGCGTGCTGGCGGTCGACTCAGGCGGTGTCGGTGGTGGCGCCTGCAGTTCGGAGTTAGAGGCGCTCAACGGGTTGGCCGGCATGGCCGCCGGGGATGCCGAGGCGCGGCGGCTCGGATGGGGCCAGAGCGTGGAGTGGCGAAGGCGCCTGGAGCGCATAGAGTCGGGCGATGGCTAGAGGCTAAGGGTCATCGGTGTGGTAGGCAAGGTCGACGACCATCAGTCGTGACGGCGGGGACCGAGAAAACGGCGGCGGCGTTGAAGATTCGGTCCCGCAGATCCGACGGCGCTTCGGGGAACCGGGAAGTCGGTGGCCGCACAAAAGTTGAGGAGGCCGAAGCTGACTACACGGACACCGAGCCAGTGGCTGATGCGGATGCCAAGGCGTCTAAGGCAGGCCGCGGAGACGGTGGCAGCCGACGTGGTGACGGAGACGGAAGCTGAGGCGTCGGACGCAGGTAGACCCCACGGAAGCCGAGGAAGATGGCGTGAATCTGTGGGTAGTGACGACGACGGCAGCGCGGAAGTCGAAGCGACGGCAGCGCGATCGGAAGCCCAGGTATGTGGACGCTCTGATATCACTTGTTAGGTTAGGGTTTGGATCTCACGTGGAACACAAGATTTACATAGAAAATCTTTGCATGAAAAAAACCATGGGAGACAAAGATGCACTATTTAGTTCAATGTACATATACACAAAGATTAGCTTTATATAGCCACCAATTGAAAATAAGAAAGAAAACTTAAATATTTTAAAAAAATCAAGATATTAAGACATATTCCTAGCAACAACCCTCTCCCACCGGTGCTGACCGACGACATGCACGGCAACGTCGCTGCCACCCACGTCGATGATCCTTTCTCCGCCACCGACGCCAACAAATTCTCTCCTATCTCCGTTGCCGCCGCTTCCACCATCATAATCGCCACCGAAGAGCGGCAGCAGCCATAGCTCGTCGTCTCTCTCTTCTTGCTTAAGGGCTTTGGTGGGTGCGTGCTCTGCTTTGGTGTGAGTCAAGGGCTCAAGGCTGAAAGCGTTTTTTAGGGTTTGGATCAGACTTAGCTTCTCTGTTTCAAGCTTAGACCGGATTGGATGGAACGAACCTGATTTCGGATTAGACCAGGTTTGTGCTGTGCTTCGGCCCGTTAGCATCTCGTCGCTTCTGACGAACCGGAAGACGCGAAGCGGCGGACGTGCCCGGGCAAACGTGCCGCGCGAGGCGTACGTGCGGTACGCCGGTTCACAGAGCAACATCGTCGTGCTCACCTCACAACTTAACGGAGGCGCACAGCCCCTACTCCTGCAAAACCAAACAGCAAAGGCCAGCCAGAAAGTTTACACCGGAAAACACACCTGAAAGATGAGATATGTACAGTCTAAGAAACTCCGCAAGAGCTCGCATGTAACATATGGGTTTGTATTTTTTTTTAATAACTTGCTAATTGATTACAATCTCCTTAATTATGTACTACTAGTAGATTACTCCTCCGGATCTGTTCGATTGACTCGAGGCTCTTCTTGAAAAACCTTATTGGAGAAAATCATTCATAAGAAATCACATCGGCACAGAAAGCCGTAGCATTACTCGTATGTAAGAGCAGGGAGGGGGGGGGGGTGCATTGCAATAAGGTAACCTTCGTACTCCTATTTTAGCAGCTTTTCAAGACATTGGTATAGGCAGAGGTTACTTCTGAGTACTGAAAACATCATTAGGCACAGCCGATCGATATTTTTCACATGCCACTCTCGGTCACAACGTGGCATTGCTACGGATCACTTGATAGTTGATACAGATCGCTCTCTATCATATCAGAAGGCAACAGACTGCAAGGGGCCTCTATTTTCAGACAACATTCTCTGTCAGAACCACGCACCTAGCTATACTATGACAGTGTTTTCGGTAACTACTAACTACTACTCTGATTTAATGTAAGTACAGAAGCAAAACTAGCACCATCAGGACATTGTGAAGAAGAATTACATGGGAGATAACCGTGATAGCCCTCCAAACCGATCCAACAAGTAAAGGAACAGAGCAAATCCTAATGATGTCGCTTCTGTGTAAGACGTGTCCAAAGCACCGTTCTTGTCCATTTGTCAGGAGACCTTGCTGTTATCTTCTACTCTAGTCAGCATCCAGATCTCTAAAGTTGCATTTGCGTAGGCGTAAGAAGTAAGAACCCCTTTCCATCTGCTCATGTGAGACCTTACACCACCTACTAAGAACTACTCCCTCCTTTCTTGAATATATGCTATTCTAACTTTCAGATTTTATTCTTAAATACATATCATTACAAAATT
Source organism: Rhipidocladum racemiflorum (assembly GCA_036346355.1). Classification (NCBI taxonomy): domain Eukaryota; kingdom Viridiplantae; phylum Streptophyta; class Magnoliopsida; order Poales; family Poaceae; genus Rhipidocladum; species Rhipidocladum racemiflorum. The sequence goes on from CM070572.1 coordinate 23,764,499, forward strand.
TCAAGATAACTTTTAACTATTTTTTTTACTTTGCATACCCTTGTCGTTCATTACCCTCAATGCTATTTATTATTGTAAAATAGAGTAACACACGCCATTCAAATGTAATAAGTGAGTTAATGAAGGAGAGAGATTTGATCATTTTTTTATTATTATTGTAAAACAAATTTGGTCTTGTCATCTGTCAAGGATAGTTAACTGATCTCTTTGTGTCGAAAAGATGTTGGGATATGCACGCATTTAAGAGAACATTTTGCTAACAATAGTTTGTTGTGGTAAGAGGCCTTTATTTCTCAATATTACAGAACGATTGCATCAATTATTTGTACGAACCAATCGGTGAAAAATTGATCAAATGATACATACACCCACCCTCGGGACATTTCTGAGCTTTCTCGGCAATGCATCCTTCCTAAACCCTAATTGCTCCTGCCAGAGAGCAGCACGCCATTAATCAGCTCGTCCAGGTTGGCGAGCGAGCTGCCACCTGGCTGCGTTGCTCGAGCAGCAGTTTCCTTCCACCCCACTGCCCTCCTCCTCATCTCCCTCCCCTTCTCCCCTCCCATCGCCTCCCTTATCCTCCCTTCCACCGCCTCTCGCCGCACATCGTCCCCCACCTCCATCGCCACGCCCCAGTCCAAGCACATGTACAGAGAGTTCGTCGGTTGCTCGGCGAAGAACGGCCATGACAGCATGGGCACCCCGCCAGACAGGCTCTCCAGCGTCGAGTTCCATCCGCTGTGCGTGAGGAACAGCCCGACCGCCTCGTGCCGCAGCACCGCCTCCTGCGGGCACCAGCTCGCCAGGAGGCCCCTGTCCTTGGTCGCCTCCAGGAACTCGGGTGGCAGTACGGCTCCGTCGCCGTTCACCAGGTCAGGCCTGACGATCCACAGGAACGCGTAGCCGCTGTTGGCTAGGCCCCACGCGAACTCCACCAGTTCTTGGTTGGTCATGACCAGGGGCGGAGCTGGGCCTCGGGCCACCGGGGCCTCGGCCCGAGGCCCAGTCTAAACAGCAATTCAAAATTTAGGGGTACTTTAATTGGGCCCGAGGCCTGAGGCCTGAGGCCCATTACCTCCATGCTCCATCCAAATTCCAAAACCGGCTGAGCTGCAGCCTGCAAGGACTGAAGGACGCAAGGCAACCCTAGGAGCGCGTTGCCGACGCCGCCCTGCGCCCCTGCCCACATCGCCTGCCGCCTCCCCCACCCGGCGCGCCCTCCCGCCGCCGCCCCGCGACGACGCCCCGCGGCGCCGCTCGCCGAGCCCCGCTCGGCGCCTCCCGCGCGTCGGCCGCCGCCCTGCCTGGCGCCGCGCCGCCACCGCCACCGACAGCCAGCGGCCCGCCAGCGCCCCAGCGGCCGCGCGTCGCCCGCCGCCCAGCAACGGCAAGCGCAACTGCGCAAGGTAGCTTGCTTTGCTTGATTAGTTGATTGCTTGATTCAGTTGATTGCTTCAGACTTCAGACTTCACGATTGCGTTGACCGCTTTGCTTGATTGCTTCAGACTTCAGGATTTCAGGCCTTCAGGGGAACAGCCGAACAAACAATAGATAGAGGATCAGACACTTGCTTCAGTGGAACAACCAGCGCAAGGTAGTTCTACTGATGTCTAATGCAGCTTCTTGCCTTCTACTGATGTCTGATGCGATGCACATTTTAGGAACTCTGAACTCTCCATTTAATGCAATCATGCAACTGTGATGTACTGATGTGTGTCTAATATGTATTAGTTGCTAGATATAGATTTGAATATACTGATTAATCAATTGGATTCAATTTGATGTAATAAAAATACAGGATGAAGAGGTCAAAACCATTGTCATCTTATTTTCCATCACAGTCACAATCGAATCAATCCCCTCCGGAAACAATAGCAACTGGAGCTAGTAATACTCAACAAAACGATCCTCCTATGTTTAATTTGGAAGATATTGTTGCTGATCCTGGACTTCGAAAACCTATTGAGGAATTTCATGTGAATATTAGGGATGCTGCTAGAAGGGAGTATTTGCTACGGGGACCATGCCAACCAAAAGGTCATAAGTTTCCACGAAAATCTATAGGAAATCATAAAAGAAGCTTTCAAGAAGACTGGTTCAAAAGACATGATTGGCTGGAATATAGTGTTGCTAAAGATGCTGCCTTTTGCTTTTATTGTTTTCTGTTTAAGCAATACAAAAGCAATGAAAATTTTGGTACTGATGCATATACAAAGGCGGGGTTTAGTTATTGGAAGAATGCAATTCAATCTTTTGATGAACATGTTGGTAAAATTGATAGTGCTCATAATAAAGCTAGAAAATATTGTGAGGATTTTAAAAATCAAAGGCAGAGTGTCACACATGTGTGGTGATACAAGCAACAAGAAGGAGGAAGAATATTTGGAATTAAGTATTCTTTGCTATTTTAGGTGTTGTAAGATTTCTTTTATTGCAAGCTCTTGCTTTCCGTGGGCATGATGAGTCTTCTGGATCAAACAATAGAGGGAATTTTTTAGAGATGCTGCAATGGTATAAAGAGAAGGATAAAAATGCTGCAAAACTGTTAGATAATGCTCCAGGGAATCATTTAATGACTTCACCAGAAATACAAAAGCAGTTATGCAAAGCTTGTGCAGAAGAGACTACTAAAGCCATTATGGATGATATTGGGGATAGACGATTTGCTATCCTTGTTGATGAGTCTCGAGATGCATCTATTAAGGAACAAATGGCTGTGATTTTGAGGTTAGTATCTGCTATTTCGATTTTTTGAATAGCTTATTTCTTTATGTAGGTATCTTGCCCTCTAAAAAAACTACGCTTCTTTCTTTATGTAGGTATGTCAACAAACAAGGGCAGGTGATTGAGAGATTTCTTGGAATTCAACACGTTAATGACACGACATCAGCTTCGTTGAAGATAGCTTTGGATGCTATACTGGTTCATCATGGTTTATCTATCCATAGATTGCGAGGGCAAGGATATGATGGCGCATCAAACATGAGAGGGGAGTTCCATGGGCTACAAAGACGGGTATTGGATGAAAATCCATATGCATTTTATATACATTGCTTTGCTCATCAGCTGCAATTAGTGGTTGTTTCTGTTGCCAAGTGTTGCTCTTCTGTCTTGGATTTCTTTAACTACACCACTTTGATTGTCAACACTGTTAATGCTTCTTGTAAGAGACATGATCAATTGGCCCAACAACATCATGATAATCTTGTGAGTAGATTGGAGAGTGGTGAAATTTTCACAGGGAGAGGGAAAAACCAACAAACTAACCTTGCAAGACCTGGGGATACTCGGTGGGGTTCACATCACAAAACCTTGTGTCGTCTTCTCCTGATGTGGGATGCAGTCCTTGAGATATTAGAGAATGTATGTGATGATGCAACAAATACAACACAAAAAACAACAGCTTCAGGTTTGTTGCGACAAATGGAAAGCTTTGAATTTGTGCTTGTATTGCATTTTATGATCAGAATATTGGGCAAAACTAATGATCTATCACATTGCTTGCAAAAGAAAGATCAGAACATAGTTCGTGCTGTAGGACTGGTTGGGGCCACATTGCAAAAAATTAATGACATAAGGCAGCATGGTTGGGATGAGCTCTTTCAGGAGGTAAAGATATTTTGTCTCCAGCATAACATCATTGTGCCAAATATGTTAGATACAATAACAGCCAGGGGTCGTGGCAGCCAATTGGTAACTTACTATCATCATTTCAATAATGAAATATTTAATGTGGTGCTGGATCAAATTATTGTTGAGTTAAACAATCGCTTTGCTGAAAGATCTACTCAGTTATTGAGATGTATTGCTTGTCTTGACCCAAAGAATTCTTTTGCCAACTTTGATGAAGACAAACTAATTGAACTTGCTAAGATGTATACCGCCGACTTCTCTCAATATGATTGTATAGTACTTAAGGACCAACTTGAGACATTCATTGCTGATGTGAGAGCTGATCCAGATTTTTTAAGTTGTAATGACCTTGGTAATCTTGCTGTGAAGATGGTTCAGACCGATAGACACACAGTTTTTCCATTGGTATATAGCCTCATTGAATTGGCTTTGATTTTGCCCGTTGCAACTGCAACAGTAGAGAGAGCTTTCTCAGCTATGAACATTGTCAAAACTGAGTTGCGCAATAAGATGAATGATGAATGGATGAATGATAGTATGGTATGCTACATTGAGCGAGATGTATTTGCAAGCATTGAAGATAACAAAATTTTACAACGTTTTCAAAGTATGAGGTCTCGTAAGCAACAATTACCTCGTAGTCTTCGTGCTAGTGGTATGTTACATTCTTCTAATGCAATTTGGTTTAATAGTTTCCTTCGTAGTTGTGTATCTAATTTACATGTGCAATTTCTTCTTTTACAGGATCAGGTTCTTGTTCTATTGCTGATGAAAATATGTTGGTCTCAGATTCAACAAACATCCGTTGATTAGGTATTAACTTTTCTGCCGCTCCACTATGTTATATTATTTTGACATATTTTATCTATTTTATTGAAATGTTAAGCATGTAAGTTAAATTTATCTTTAATTCTCTATTTGTGTTGTACTCTGTTATACCAAAATGTCCATTATTTTTTACGACAATAATAGTCGCTTATTTTCGGCCCGAGGCTTATAAAAATCCTGGCTCCGCCACTGCTTGCTGTGCAGGATCTTGGCCAGCTTCATCATCGGCGTGACGTGCCCCTGCGCCGGGAACGGCACGCACACGGCGTGCGGCCTCTCCGCGTCACCGGCCGGCGTGCTTGCGCTATCCATGCGCGCGCCTGAGCTCGACTGGATCCCTGTAACGTCTGAGAATTGCGCGCGACAGAGATCCAACTGTTTATTTGATAGGGGAAGCAACGAGATGAGCTGCCATTTATAGAACTCGCTGGTACGTAGTTTTTACATGCTACGACCGGTAAGCTGGTTCGGAACAAGTTGCACACGACACCTTGGTAGTTGACTTCGCCATGAATTACGCATGTACATTCACATGCATCCCGTCTGTTTTATTGGCTATCTCAAAGCCGCCTTAAAGCATATCACTAGCTAAAGCCTCCTAAAAATAAGCATAAAACGCATCAGTAGCTAACGTTGTTTATATACTCCATTTGTTTATATCAGTACTATAAAATTTTGCTTCTTCACACTCCCCAACAAAAAGTAGGTTCCAATTTGCAAAAGGAAAAAAAAATGTATGTTCCGGCAAGGCTGTGTAATGACAGGAAAATTCGTAGTAGCTTCCTTATGACAGGAAAATGGTACGTACTTACCCAACAAACTACATCTAAAATGTGTTTAGTTACTTCTAACAAATGGTACATGTATGAGATGGTTTAAAAAAGTTATTTATGCATTTGGTTGTTTCAATGGAATCATCCTATCCTGAATGGTGGGATACAAATTTAAGAAATATTCTCTATAGATGCTGAACCATTTTATTCAATTAAATCAGTGGAACTAAAAAGTACAAGATCATCCCATCCTATTCAACTTCATCCCACCAACCAAACACTCCCTAATCACTGAGGCACGGAGCAAAGAAAAGAAAAACATGACTCGATCCGCCACAACAAAACAACCAAACTCAAAGGAAAATACATCATGAATTCTTCTGAAAAAAATGAATTCATGGACTTGGTTCCAAATAATTTATTTGGTAATTAATATTTTGTTAGCTTGCAAAAGAATTATTTGGACTTACAAATAAATGATTTAGTTTCTCACTCAAAATGTGTGTATGTCAAGAAAAAAAAAGAGTAAATTTCACAAAACTACCACTATTTTACCCTAGTAGTCGTGGAACTACCACTTTTGTATCCAAATTCACAATTCTACAATTACTTTGGATTTACCCTAGTAGTCACGAAAACTACCAATCCATTGCTTGGAATAGAACCAACCATATAGAGCCATGGTGCAGTGAAATGCTTGGGACTTACTTAGGTAATGTAAGGCTTGTAAGCTCTCTGTGTGGAGCGCTGACATGGATCAAGCCCCGCAGGCCCTCTTGATGATGTGGCAAAGGTGGGGATGAGCAAGTGGATTGACCTTTGCCATGCTTGGAGTCGGGCATAAGGAATCGCTTACTCTGTTTTGTCTATCGCACCGTTCGTTCGACCCCAAGAGAAGTGATGGGCGATCACGCCACGAGCTGAGCGATTTTGGTGACGATCCTCAGCAAGCTGAGCCCACCTACACTTGAACTCCATTGGTGCCCTCCTCTTCTTTTGCTCCATCACCGCATTCCTCTGGTTGTTAGACTGACTTTTATTTTCTTAATTAATGGTAAAACTGGATAACAAAATTATTTTTTCGCTGATTATTACAATTGGAGTTGGCATGCATGGTGTGTGGATTGAAATTTTGGGGATTTTGCGGTCAGCCTTAGGGTTTTTCAATTTTGAGCTAACTCCCACCATGCCACGTCGGCAAGAGGGCCCGTGGGACTAGATCCATGTTAGCTCTGTTATGATATGGTTAGAGCATCTCCAAGAGGGGGTCTTAAATATGGCCTTAATTTGAATTATAGGGCTTTTTGGGAAAAGATTAACTCCAGCAAGGACCCTAAATTGTTAAAAAATTTAGCAAATTGTTTTAGGTCCCCTAGGAGAGTAGCTATATTTAGCAACTCTGTGATTGAGCCCTATATTTGTTGGGTTTTAGGGTCTAATTGCTGGAGTGAATATTTCGTTGGAGCCCTAAATCTAATTGGTTGAGGTCCTAAATTAAAGTTTAAGGCTCATTTTTAGGGCTCTCTCTTGGAGATGCTCTTAGAGTCCGTGTCCCTGTATGATATGACTCTATCCAGTGGTGGGCGAATCCAAATTAATCTTCAGGGGTCCTCCACTATATATATAGGGCATTGCATTGTACAGAAACAATCAATCTAATAAAGAGAGAGTTTTTCCCTATATTGTGTGTGCTCTTTTTCTTCTATTCGTGTGATTGCTTGGCGTGCCGCGGATTGGCGTGGGTGAACGATCTTATTTCACAACACGTTATCAGCACGAGTCTCTACCACAAGAAGAGGAGAATCGTCAACTACGACGAACGACTACTACCGGTGATTGATCGCCCGATCCGATCTGCAATCAACTCGCCATCAAGCCAGAATCCACTCGGATCGCCGAAAAAAAAGTCCTACGCGACTCTATCCTATGCGATAGCCAATACGCCTTCAAGAACGTAAGTAATTGCGCGTGATCAAAATCCTGCAGATTGTCTCATTGCATGTATTGATCTAATGTACTGTTAGAGATCGTTCTTGATCTGATACTGTCCATAAAAAAATTATTGTTTAGCACACTATTGGAAGCTCCATACCCTGGGTTTATTGTCTAGCTTTTGCTATGTTTAATATGTGGTAAATTGATTTTTCTGTTACATAAGTAATTCTGAAAATTGCTCAAATATTAACAGAGAATTGCAAAATTTGCTAGAAATTTTTGAGGACATGAGTAGTTGGGATTTGATTTCAGTAATGAAGGAACAGATGCAAGACAATTAGTATCTAGGAAAACACACATGAGGCTTGTTTCTTTAATTGGTACCCGAAAACGGGAAGTGCTCCTTCCCTCATGTGAGCCCTAGGGGCGGGTTGACCTGGCCATGAGTCGATCTGACGGAGACATTCATTACCTGTTTTCACTCCCAGCCAACAAGAGTTACATAAGATGTAATTAGCATTATGTCGCGTTTAATTAATGTTGGAATTTATTTTCTGTTATTAAGTAATGCTGGAAAATTGATGTATAATTAACATAAAATTGCTAAATGCTAGGAAAATTCTGAGAGAATTGTGATAATTATCTACTGAATAGATATATACCAAAACTTTATTGATTCAATGAGGATGCATGCAAAATAATATTTTACCAGTAGTAAAATTTCGTATTGCTTGCATATAGGATATGGCTGACATCGCAAAAAGGGAATTTGTTGTGCTTGTCCTGTATGGCAGCAATTATCTCACTTGGGCAATAGATGCCAAAATCAACCTAACAGCTAGAGCACTTGGAGCTGCTATTGCTTAGCCTAAAGCTGGTGCACCTACTGTGCCCGAACCCGCAAAATGCACTGCTTTACATTTCCTGAGGTACCATCTTCATCCAGACCTGAAGGCCGAATACTTCATGGAGGAGGACTTGCTGGTATTATGGAATTCTCTGAAGGAACGCTATAACCAGCAAAGATCTGTGTTATTGCTAGAAGCACAACGCGAATGGACCCTCCTACGCTTTCAGGATTTTAAATCTGTGGCAGCATATAATTCTGCAATGCACAAACTTGTCGCTAAATTAACGTTTTGTAACCAGAAAGTTACTAATGCTGAAATGATCGACAAAACCTTGTGCACCTTCCACCCCAACACGATGATACTATAGCAACAGTACCATCATGCAAAGTACGAGAAGTACTGTGAGCTTATTAGTGTTCTGCAAGAAGCAGAAAAAACATGATGAACTCCTGTTGAAGAATCATCATGCAAATGCTAATGGAAATCAAGCATTGCCCGAAGCACATGCTATCGCTCAACAGGCTAGTAATAGCCATGGCCGCAAAAAAGGTCAAATGCATAAGGGGAATAAATGGAAGAATAGCAGAAACCAAAAAGGAAGGCAAATCCCAATGGAAAGGTAAAGGGAAAGGTACTGGACCTTCCAGAAGCAAGGTCCAGCCAATAAGGCACCTAACCTTCCTCAGTCGTGCTTTAGGTGTGGGTGCGTTGGCCATTGGTCACGTACATGTTGCACCCCAAAGCACCTGGTGGAACTTTACATGAAATCCACTTGGAGATTCCAGAAAAATCAAGAAAAAAAGTTTGAGGCACACTTCATTGAACAAAAAGGTGGGAAGAAGGACGACAACGTCATCGACCCTACGGTCGAGTTCAAAGAAAGCCTTCTCGGATATGGTGACTCGCCCATGGAGGAAGATGACCTGCTTGGCACTGAACTTATGGAATTCCAGAAGAATACAAATGTTCCCTAGGAGGAGGAACATGACTTATATGGAGACTTGCAATAGCTTCCTTGTACCCCTTTTGCTTTATGTCGCATTTTCATTAGTTGAGTCTCCTTAAGAGCCTCATATTATCAGTTTGAATATTTATGTTCCTGCATGAACATTTGGTCTATGCTCCTGTTGAGCGATTATCAATAATAGTCAAATAATGTGTTTTTCCAGAATATTTGCTCATTCTTGTCCTATATTCTACAATTTTTCCTGTTGCAATAATTGTTTCATTGTTAAGTCATACCTTCAATATAGAACAAAGTATAATCCAGCGAAGGAGGAATAAATTTGTCTAGAAGACAGCTATACCACACTAAGTGATTTGAAAATTATGACTATCGCCAGAAGCGATGATCTTATAGTTGGCATCGGAAGAATGTCATATTATACCTTGAGTCCAGTTGTACTCATTTATATCTTAAAGACATTGGTCTGAATGATACCCATATGCAGACATAAAAAGAGGATGGTACTGAATACCTACTCATGGCTAAGTTTAATGGGTGTAATAAATGTGTGGTTGAAAAACTTCCTCCCTTCTTCTCTGGGTTATACTACGCATATATAAAACCTGAAGTTTGTGTTGCGATAAAAACCCAGAGATATTTAAAGATCTTGTAGATCGACTGGGTAATCTTGAGTTAAATATTATGATAAAATAATTAGTAATTCTGCTGGCCATAGCATAAAGACTTTTCTAGACCTGAAGATTTCTTATGCCCTATTTGTGCTATAGGAAAACTTACAGTTAGATCCTTTGACTTTTAAAGGAATCACTGAATTTCCTGGAGAAAATTCGAAGTGATGTATGTGGACATTTTCAGCTCCTGCTGGGCCCTTTTAGATATTTTATGTCTCTTATCTACTAGGAACCATGCTTCTGCCAAAAAAATTAATTACCTAGAACCTCCTTTCCAGAAGAAAGAATCAAGTCTATTTAAATAGACAATGCTAACGAGTTTAACCTCAAAAGCATTTAATGATTATTATGTGGCCCTAGGAATTAATGCAGAACTTTTAGTACCTCATGTCAACACATTAGAATGGCCTTGTAGAGTCATTATTAAAAGAATAAAATTTATTGCTTAGCCACTTTTGCAGAATAATAGGTATCCACCAGTTGCTGGGGCCACGCAGTGCTGCACACCGCGATATTAATTTAACTCAAATCAACTGCATATTATGGAATTCCCCGTTGAGGATAGTGCATGGAAGAGAATTAAGTATTTCCCATCTGCGAAAATTTTGGCTGTGTTGTATACATGCCAATCTCTCCACCACAGCGTACCACCATGGGACTTCACCGGAAGTTGAAGATCTGTACACAGCTCGGTTCATTGATTGTACTAAGGACTTTTTCGGCATTAGGGGGAGATAAGTACCACAATAAAGAATGCTGAGTCCTTAGATCCACGCACTAAAGAGACCGAACCTGAAGTTCAGAAAGTAATAAATCTGCAACAAATAAGCTAATAATCTGCTAAATGCCTTCACTAATCATAAGGTAGTGGAAAGATCTCATATACCTGCAGTATATGCACCTGAAAGAGTGGAAATATCCTAGAAGGAGGGGGGGCCTCCAGGTGCACGGGACTCAATTTCGCGGAGACGTCCGCAGAAATAGAGAACCAAACAATTGAGAACACTACCCATGACAGTGGAAGAAGCTCAACCTGATGTTGAGAAAATCCCTGAAGGGAGCCATCTAGAAATGGTAGCATCCCTGAACTGATCCATCCTGAAGATGATAACCTCAGCGTATATTTGTGCACACAATCCAACACTGGGAAGTCGGAACACCCAGACTTCATCGTTGTGGGAAATCACGAGGAGCTGGAAGAAATTAATAAAGAGATATCTCTGGAGTGATGCAGGAGAATTATATATAAAGAAATACTACAATTGTCGACATATTTTGCCTCTAAAAATTGCTAAAATCTGGATCCAGAACCAAAGTCCATGGCAGAGTGCCAGGAGTGCTCATATAGGGTTAAATGAAAGAGCAATTGAGGCAGCGCTTGCTTAATAAGAGAAAAGTTTTTGGTCCTGTTGACCGAACATTTCCTGACATATTCCCTGTAGGATCAAATGGATTTTTCATCCTGAAAGAGATACGAAAATACCCGGGTGGTGAGATATAAAGCGAGGCTTGTAGCACAAGGGTTTTAGCAGAGACCTATCATCGATTACGATGAAACCTGTTCTCCTGTAATGAGTGAAATAACATTCTGAAATTTAATATTAATGGCAGCAAGCTTAAACTTATCAATAAGTTGATGGATGTAGTGATCGCATATTTATATGGGTCACTGAATACGGATTAAAACAGTCGATAAGGATGTGGTACAACTGACTTAGTAAATTCCTCCTGAAGAAGGGATATTCAAATAATGATGATTATCCCTGTGTGTTCATAAAGAAATTCCAAATTGAATTTTGTATCATCTTGGTATATGTCGATGATCTGAATATCATCGGAACCACAGAGGAAATAAAGGAAGCAAATGCTTACCTCAAGATGGAGTTTGAGATGAAGGATTTGGGTAAAATCAAATTTTGCTTAGGCCTGCAACTTGAGCATTTCCTAGAAGGAATTTTAGTGCACTAGTCTTCTTATACCAAGAAAGTATTGGAAAGATTTAACATGGATAAATCTCGTCCTTTGAAAACCCCCATGATAGTAAGATCCCTTGAAGCGGACAAAGACCCATTTAGACCAAGGAATGAAAAATGAGAAAGTCTTTTGGACCTGAAGTCCCATACTTATATATCTTGTGAATTGCACAAGGTATGATATTACATTCGCAATAAATTTGATAGCATGAAACAATATAGTTCCAACCAAAAGATATTGGGCTAATATCAAGACTTTACTCATATACCTCTAAGGTACCTAAGATCTTGGATTGTTTTTCCTGAAGAACCAAGACTTTACCATGGGGGAAGGTATGGATGTTGGCTATCTGTCTGATCCCCATAGTGCCAAAATTAAAACTGATTTTGTATTTCTCTGCGGTGGTACAACTATTTCTTGGCAGTCTTTCAAACAGACTTTGGTAGCCATTTCTACCAACCACTCAGAGATTATATCTTTGTATGAAGCCTCACGGGAATGCGTTTGGCTAAGACGTGTAATTAACCATGTCCAGAAGTCATGTGGTATGAATACCGTCGATACCCCTACTATTATCTATGAAGATAATGCTGCTTGTGTTGCACAAATGCAAATGGGTTATGTAAAGAGCAATATCACGGAGCATATTGCCCTTAAGTTCTTCTATCCTCACAAACTCCAGAAGAACGGCGAGGTAAAAATTATGCAAACTAAGTCGTGTGAAAATCTAGCAGATTTATTCACAAAATCTTTGCCAAAGTCTACCTTCCAAAGGTACGTCGATGGCATTGGAATGAGGCGACTTAGAGATTTGCAGAGTTCAGGGGGAGTAAATCCTGAACCATAATCCCTTTTGTTCGATCCTGAAGATCATAGTTTATGTCTCGAAGATTATAAGTTGTGCTCTTTTTCCCTTAAGTGAGTTTTCTTGAAGTTTCTCACATCAAGGTTTTTAATGAGGCAACTAGTGTAACACAGAGTGCGAGTGCAATTTACTCTTTTCTTCATCCTTTTTTCCCACTGGGTTTTTGGGAGGAGTTTTTAATGAGATATGTGCATTAGGCGGTATTCGCCCAAGGGGGAGTGTTATGATATGGTTAGAGTCCGTGTCCCTATATGGTAGGCCTCTATCCATTGGTGGGCGAATCCGAATTAATCTCCAGAGGTCCTCCACTATATATATAGGGCATTGCCTTGTACAGAAACAATCAATCTAATAAAGAGAGATGTTTTCCCCTATATTGTATGCGCTCTTTTTCTTTTGTTCGTGTGATTGCTTGGCGTGCCGCGGATTGGCGTGGGTGACGATCTTGCAACAAGCTCTACACACGGTGGGCTTATATGGCCTCGGTGAGTCCTATGTGTCTCATTACACTGTGGGCACATGTGATTGGTTCTGTTCCAAGCAACATAGTGGTAGTTTTGCGACACGTTAAACCCAAAGTATTAGCAGATCTGTGAAATTAGACATAAAAGTGGTACTTCCATGCAAGGTTAAAAAAACGATGAAAATCGCTCCATTTTTTCCCGTATCGATGCGATCTGGCTTCTAAAACCGCTCGATAAACCGATCCAATTCAAAAAAAAATTACGTGACATAAACCGGTTGAAAATCGGTGGAAAGCGCTCAATTTTCGTCAAAAATCGACGAAAATCGCTCTAAAAATTGACACCCAAAAAGTTCAACTAGTATGTCGATTTTCCATGAAAATCGAAAAATCATCTATTTTCCATGACTATCGTCGATTTTTGAATTCTTTTTCAAAAATTTTGACTTTTGAAACTATACGAGTTTCGACCGATTTTTTTGTTCAATTTTGCTGATTTTTGAAAATTAATTTTCGCACGGTTTTCTATAAAACGGTAAGTGAAACCCTGCCATCAAGATAAAAATAGTGGTAGTCCTGTAAATTTTACTTTAAAAAAGTAAGAACACGAATGAGGAGTTGCATGTATTTGTGTCCAGGAAATGCAACGGGGTTTCATACCTATAACCTCAGCTACCACAACATTATTCTTTATCACTATAATTTGAAATTTTTTAATGTACTCCAACATATTGAAATTATTCTGATGTAAGGATTCGAGAGGTATTGGGTACTGCCATTACAAATATGGGAGCATATCCTGTGTACATGGAGACTTTGTGCACATATGCAAACATTAAATCTGGGCTGTCCAAATCCCATCCAATGATGGTTTAAAATCACATGTGCAAACATTTTGCAATTACCCCCCTCATCGAGTCACCGTTGAATGGGATTTAGACAGTCCAGATTTAATGTTTACATATGTGCACAAGACCTCTATGTGCACAGAATATGTTCCCTACAAATATTGCCCATTGAACGTGCTCTATCGGATGATCTTCACTCGTTAGTATCGTCCCCTGTTTATTTCTCTTTTGTGAGTGCGTGTTTATAGTTCATGTATCGTTTGGAATGCAATAGTTAAACTGTTTCATATACATTTTCTGTTTTTGCAAAAGACCCTTGTTCTCGATTTCTTATTCCTCTTGTGCATTTCAAATTACAGAAACTCGTGCTTGATCCATCTAAACTATGTGAACGTAACATCATGAATGGCAAAGCTTCTGTCTTAGCCTTTTTCCAAAGATCGTTATTTAAAATGGACACATTTGTACATCAAATTAGCGTTTTCTATCTCCTTACGGAAATAGATAAACTACACCCGTATGAACTTCTGAACAAGAGTTTAAGGACCAGTTTGAATTGAAGGATTATCAAAAAGGAATTTTGGAGGATTTTAGATGTCCACGGTTGACAACAAAATCTCCCAGGGCCGCGGCTTCATCTCGGGTGTGTTTGGTTGTCATCTCAACCCAGCCTGGCTCGCACGAGTTCAGCCAGGCTGAATTGAGACAGGCTGAGGAGATGCAAGAGATGGTGTTTGGTTGTCTGCAAGTGAATCTGGCCGTGAGGAGAAGATGTTTGGATGGCCGCATTAGAAGTGAAATTGGTGTGTGGATAAGAGGAGATGGTGTTTGGTTGCACAGTGCAAGTGAATGTCAGTGAGGAGAAGATGTTTGGATGGCCACATTAGAAGTGAAATTTGTGTGTAAATAAGAGGAGATGGTGTTTATGATGGAATTAATCACGATATTAATCACGAAATTTATGACCAGGTACATAAGTCAAATTGCATGATTTGTCGGATCTTTGTTTTCATTAACCTAGCACGCATGAAAGTATAATAGTTGAACAGAGAATATCAATTCTCAAGCACAAATCATCCACAATTATAATTGAAATGTGTTTTCATTCACCACATAAGGCATCCAAGCACAAATCATGCACAATTATAATTGAAATGTGTTTTCATTCACCACAGAAGGCATCCAAGCACAAATCATCAACAATTGTAATTAAAATGTGTTTTCATTGACCATATAAGGCATGCAAGCACAAATCATCCACAATTATAATTGAAATGTGTTTTCATTCACCACAAAGGGTATCCAAGCACAAATCATCCACAATTATAATATAAATGTGTTTTCATTCACCACATAAGGCATCCAAGCACAAATCATCCACAATTATAATATAAATGTGTTTTCATTGACCACATAAGGCATGCAAACACAAATCATCCACAATTATAATTGAAATGTGTTTTCATTCACCACAAAGGGTATACAAGCACAAATCATCCACAATTATAATATAAATGTGTTTTCATTCACCACATAAGGCATCCAAGCACAAATCATCCACAATTATAATATAAATGTGTTTTCATTCACCACATAAGGCATCCAAGCACAAATCATCCACCACATAAGTCAGGGCACTATATGTGAGTCCTACATATAATTAGGACTATATTACAGCATAATGAAGCATTGAAACACAACGAAAAGCATCATAAGACATATATCCAAACAGAGAGCATTTCTATGGCTTTTGTATGTCCAAACAGAGAGCATTTCCCACTGACTTCAACTAAAAACAGAGAGTATGCAAGGTAGCAATACCTTTCTTGGTGGTTGTGGGAGAAGACCTGGCGTGGGAAACCGCCGTTGTGGGGAGGCTGCGTGCGAGGAAGGCAGCTTCCAGGCGTTAGGCGGCGTCAGTGAGGAGCGAGCAACGTCGGTGGCGTCCGGGGAGGAAGAGCGATTCGGCGGCGGCGTCGAGGAGCGACGTCGGCGGCGTCGAGGAAGCGAGCGGCTTGTCGAAGCGGCGGCGTCCGAGGAGCGAAGTCGGGCGGCGGCGTCGAGGAGCGGTCGGGCGGCGGATTCGGGACGGAGGAGCGCGTGGAGGCGGTCGGGAGGAGGAGCGCGTCCCAGGAGGGCGGTGTCGAGGCCGGCGTGGAGGCAGGATTCGGGAGGGAGGAGCGGCGTGGAGGTGGATTTGGGAGGCGGCGTGGAGCGGGAGGGAGGAGGCGGCTTTGTGGGGAGGAGTCTTCAACCCTAGGCCGCACGTGGAAGCCGTCTCTGCACTCGCGCTTGCCGAGCCTGGCCCAGGCAAAACGATCAAGCACTCGTTTCGCGAGCCAGGCCCCACGGCGATTTTGCATCCCACGGGCCAGGTTCAAACGCGTATGAGCAACCAAACACCCTCATCTTGCATCCCTACATCCATTTCTCCAACCATACACCCAACCAAACACACCCCTCGTGTATCTCCCGCGTCCTTAGTTTCTCAGAGCAAACGATCAGGGCCGTCCGTTGCATGGACGGACGGCTCACGGCCCATACAATCCGTGCTCCGACGAGCAGCAGAGTTCTGGAGTGGTCCGAGGGGATAAGGCACCCGGCCTCCTCTCTCCCAAAACCCAAGCTCCGCCACACGCGCCTCCCCTCCCACCTCCGCCTCGACCTCCCACCCCAACCCATCCCGCCCGCCGCGCCGGCGGCGGCGTGGAGTTCCGCCGCAAGCTCCACTTCATCTCGGCCGAGCTCCACCTTGACCCATACCCGCTCCTCGCCGTCCACCCCGCGCCCCGCTCCAGCCGCTGCCGATCCTCCACGCCTCCCTCCGCCTCCTCCTCTCCCACGGCCTCTCCTCCAGCGACGCCGCCCGCGTCTTCTCGTCCTTCACATCCCTCATCCCCTCCCCTCCCGACGAGCCCCTCCGCTTCCTCTCCGCTGCCGCGCCGCTCCCGCCCCCGCGCCTCCTCGTGGCTTCCGTTCCCGACATCCTCCACCCCACTCTGCACTTCCTCCGCGGCCGCGTCTCCCTCCGCTGGAGACCCCTCCCTCTCGCCGCCGCTCTGCTCCTCGCCTTCTCCGTCGATCACACCCTCATCCCAAGCTCGTATTCCTCCGCGACGCCACCGGGCTCCTCGACCCTGCCGTCTGCGCCGTCCTTCGCCCCGCCCCAGCCATCCTCTCCTACGGGATCGAGACCAATCTCACGCCGAAGCTCCAGTTCCTCGTCGACCGCATGGGGAGTTACCCGGCCGCTGAGCTTGCCGAGTTCCCGCAGTTCTTTGCCTTCAGCTTGGAGCCTTGGACTAAGAGAGAGACTAAGAGAGAGTTTACAATGGCATGAAAAATGCTGCTGCTAACGTCATGATGGGGCTACATTTCATCTCCTAGCCTTGGACGAAGGATGGGGCTGAGGCATAAGCTGTAGGAGTAGCGTGAAGTTTGGCATTTATGCGGAGCCGTGGGATCTCTGTAAAATAGGTGCGTGATAATTCAACCAGAAGAGTTTAGTGATGCATTTTGCATTGCTTTTTTTTTATCTGCAAATGTTTTATGGAGTGGCATGCATTTTTGCAGCTAATATAGATAGAACAACTTGATTTTGCTGTTGTTTGTGGTCATGAAGGGTTTTCATGGGATCATGTGGATGGAATTGTTGCTTGATTCACTTTTGGCGCTGTACAGTTGGAAACTCTGAATGTGGAATACTTGATTATGTTTATCAAACAACATACTCTTTTCTGAGTAAGCCACATTTGGATGTCAGTTGCTAGGGTTCATATTTACCTTGTGCCCTTGTCTCTCTAATTTGTCACTTGTCAGAGGACTACCATGCTGGAAATTATCATTGTAGTTTGGTGGGAACATGTGCCCTTGGTCTGTTTCTGATGATCGGATTCAACATTTTCTCTTCTAGACCAAATCACCTAATTATGCTAGTAGTTAATACACCTTGAATGGACTCCCACGATGTTACAAGTAGCAAAATATGGCAATGATTTTCTTCCAATTTTTTAGCATAAAAAAGGTTGCTCTAATATGAAGTTACAAGTAACAAAATATGGCAATGATTTTCTTCCAAGTTGTTAGCATAAAAAAGGTTGCTCTAATATTGACTATTGAGAACAAGCTGAGATGAGGAGAATGAATTGTATTAATGTAAATTTGTTTATATTTACAGTAGTATGGGACACTACCTATATCTTACATGTTAAGGCTTCCTTTCATAAAAAAAGATGGTAAGAATTCTTTGTCAGTAATTGGCAACAGATAGCATCACAAAATTCTGACCAACAAGTTATTCAGAAAGGAGAAAATATAGCTGGTTGTATTCACAACCCATATCTACACCATTGAATGTGCACTGAGATTTGTGCCGGTGAAGTAATTTTTCCCCCTCTCAACTCATTTGAATTTCAAATGTGGATGCACAATTCTTGATGCAAGATGGACAGTGCAGGTATAGGTTGTAATGTTGTATGCACAATGGGCTGTACAAAATCCTCTCTCCAAGTTATTACTCTTCCCATCCTCATTGTGACATCAATGAATGGCCTGGTAAGCCAAAAAAAAGCAATGCCCAAGGCATGAGAATTCTTTCTGCATTAGTAGTTGCAGCATGTTGCTTGATTTGTACTTAGGAGCTTCTCCCACATGCATAGCATATGCCTTGGTTCTTGGTAGTGAGCAACAATGTACCCATCCTTGCAGCCATCAGTGTGAATTCTTTCATCTGTTTTATATTTGACAGGTAATCCACCCTTCTTCATTTCATTAACCCATATACCCATTGCTACATCTTCTAGTTTGAACATCTGCAAAAACGAAAGGGTTTAGAACTGTAGATAACATCCTGTTTAGTTCTCCTAATCTGGCCTCTGGTAGCAGAAAAGGTCAGGTAATAAGAAACCAGGGTGCTAGACACTTAGGTAGAGTAGAAACCATTTGCTATGAGTTTGGCAGAGCGTTTAGTTAAACAGCAAACTGAAATGTGGATAGGTTTACTGCACTTTTGTAGGAATACTTTTGAATTACTTGTTTATAGCTTATGTGCCTCTTAAGCTAACTTTTTGTTTAGTAGGGATATCACAATTATTTTTGCTACCTAAACAAATATGAGAGGTGCTTCTATGCTCTTCCTCTTAATACAAGTTGCACAAATCTTGAAGCAAACGAAGGGGTAAGTAATCACCATCTACCCTTCATTCATGCTTTAATAGTTGTGCAACTTTTAAAAAGAAGAGCATAGAAGCACCTCTCAACAAATATACCTCCAGATGACTTGTTTGTTTGTGGTTTGAGGAATATTTTCTAACCTAGTTTTCATTTGGCATGTATAGCAGAGAGCCACAGATTATGTTTGCACTTATATAGAAATACCTTTAAACGACTTGTTTTATACCAAGTGTTGATTGCCTTTGCAATGTCTTGTGATACCACATATCCTGGTCCATGAGCCCATGGTGGGTATTTTTCTTCAGGCCATTCCTGCAGAGCACATCAGAAATCTTAGCACTTCTGTTCCTCGACGATCTAAAAAAGTAACTCATATATGTTCCCCTTATTTGGCATGGTGATGGGATGCAAATTAACCTGCATAAATGTCTTTGGACAAATAATAGCTTGTTTTGCTGACTTCGGTATTCAGATTGAAAAGGTTTGCAATAATTGATGTTTTACTTTTTAACAATTATTTCAGGCAGGGGGTTTGGACTTTGATGGTAGCGATCCCTTTCTTGTGGAGACATTACCTCTGGGCTTATGTACCATTTGCTCTGAGGGTTTCTGTGAGGTCCCGAGTCAGAATTTATGCGACCATAAAGTAGCCCATGACTGACATTCAGTTGTTTTATTGTGGAGTGGATCTCGTCTACACGGACAAAAGCATCATCATCTGTTTTCATCAGATACTTGGCTGATACAGCACCGGTCTGTTTAAAGAAATCACAGTTAAGAACAGAAAAATACAAGGATCGGATAGTGGGGAGTCATGAATTACTGTTGGTTAAACATCATTGTTTACCCCATAGATGCATATTGCCAGTGTCTTCCATGTTATCAAGCTGTAGTAATCAACAAAGGGCAACACCTGAATGTCACTGTATGTGCGTGCCTCTTTCCAGAGTTCCTTATTCACCACCAGGTTTGTATGCTTTTAAAGAAAAAAACAACAACTTTGGTGTTGGAAGTCTGGTAGACATCTGTCATAATATGTGAATTTTGCAAAACAGAAGCAGTAAAAATTGAAATCCTTGTCAGTTAATTATATTATTTATTTTCTTAGTTTTTTACCAGGCCAACAAAAAACCGGACTGCTACTGCTCCTTTCCGCACAGCATCGTACTGCATCCATGTCCTTCGAATCACCATCCTACGCTTGAAGTTGTTTGCTGTTGAAAAGATGCCAATCAGAAGGTCGACATCTTTGCCATCTGGAATGGGTGATGACTTCAACATTTCAAGATCAAAACTGTTCTCCAAGTCTTCTGATGTGGGTAAGCCACTTGCAATCGCACTTACTAGCTTGAGATCACCAGAAATCCTTACTTCAGTAACAAACCAAGGTTCCAAGCCCTAAGAACAGAAGAATCAACTGTAAGGATTTGAGGTACACCAGATTTTTTCATAGTCCACATGGAAGAAGGTTACCGCTCTATATGCAAATGAAGTAATATGTTTTCCATCAACTGTCATGTGGATCCCCTCCACTCCTATCCGGAGAGTTGCGATAGCAAGGTATCCCTGCTTAAATGGAAAGTATGTGCTTGGTTGGCCACCTTTCTTTGCACTCGGATGGCGTTTTGAGTCCATTATGCTCTTCTCTTCTCTACCCACCATGGAATTACATCCTTCCAAATCATCCACTGAAAGATATCAGATAAGTAGTGTGATGAGGCACCGCAACAATAAGCAATAATGAAGAAGTTTGAAGTACCTTCAGTTGCATTGTTAGAGTTACTGCTGGGACAACGATCCTCGTAACCCCAGCCATTACTTGCAGTGAAGGCATTCTGCACTATGACCGGACCTTCAGTAAGTTTATCGCCAGTTAGACGGACATTGTAGTGCAGTACAATGGGTTTTTCAGATTCCCCTGGGAGTGCCGTCCCGACAAGATCAATCCAGAAGTTACCAGTGAGCCTACCAGGAGTGCCTATAATAGTTACTGAAGAACCTGCAATCAGTCCACAAGGTATGTCGGTGGTAAAAGCGTCACTCTCTGACTTGGAAGCGTTCATTCTGCGAATCGAGTATGGACAGAGCCTCTTTTTTTCTGTCTGTGGAGAACTGGTATTTTGAACTGATATTGACAGGTTTTCCCATGCAACTCTCGCATCTTTGATCGCCTCATTCGCATGAGGGAGGCCATTGGAGATGTTGGCTAACTGCTTCATATGATTCCAT
This sequence comes from Rhipidocladum racemiflorum, assembly GCA_036346355.1. Taxonomy (NCBI): domain Eukaryota; kingdom Viridiplantae; phylum Streptophyta; class Magnoliopsida; order Poales; family Poaceae; genus Rhipidocladum; species Rhipidocladum racemiflorum. Next base: position 23,785,708 of record CM070572.1, read on the forward strand.
GCGTCCAGCCACTGAAGTCCTTCAAGAGAGGAATTTCTGGAATTTGAGCTGTTTGAAGTTGAAGCATCTGCTTTCACTGCTACCACCTGAGTAATTTCTGTATTTTGAGCTACTGGTGCGTACACTGGGTTGCTCAACCATGCAAGGGGATTGGCGTGGAGTATTTGATACCGAGATAGCCCAGACGCTGGGCTGTTCACTATCAGATGTCTAACGATCAGCAGAGAGAACAGGGTGATCAGAACCGTGATACCGAGTCGCTTTGTCGTCCGCATCTGTGATCCCCTTTCCTGTGTGTCGTGGCAACACCTGACTTCGACGGAAAACTAGCCCTTCAGTCTACCCTCGCTTCTGGTCAAGGTCCAGCATAGCACCTGTCAGTGTAAATGATGTCACCTCTTTATACAATGCAAAAATTCCTGTTCAAATCTCTACTATATAAAGTGAGAGTTTCTTCCCACGTCACATTAATTGCCCTGCTTAATTGCTCTATTTAATTGCCCTGCTTAATTGCCCTACGCAAAAAACGAAGCGTTGCTTTAATTAGCCAGCTTTTGTAAGAAACGAAGCGTTAAAGATAGATGTTTGATTTTATGAAATAGTATTTTTTTTATTTTTGAATCTTTATTTTTCATTATCAATTTTGTTTTTCGTAGCAACGCACGGGTATATAACTAGTATAATTTAAATGCTAGTTTTTATGTTGGCTCTGCGGAACCTTTTTTTTTCAATTAAAATCTGAGACGCAGACTGGGGACAGTATCTATCTATCTATTATAATATTAAAGTAAAGGCAAAAGAAGCCACCACGTTCGCTTTCAAGGCTAGAAATTCCCACATTAATTGGAGAAAAAAAGAAAGATTTACACCATTGATCGTGGTGGGTCCAGATTATAACGGTTTAGATTAAAAGAAAGAGTTTGTATAATTTACATTATACAAATAGCTAAAAAAATTAGAAATTAGATTCCATACGATATCGGTTTAGTTTAAAAGAAAGAGTCCAAATATCTCCACCACTTATTTTGGTGAGACCAGATTATAACGGTGCATATTAATCTATATACATATTAGATTTATATTATAATATCTAGCCGCTCAATTGCGCGGGTAAATTTGCTAGTTTGACTGAAAGAAGTTGCATGATATTTCTATGCATGACCATATCAAATCCAATGGCATTGTGCCCAATGTTCGTTGTACTTATCAAAAGAGATACCGGGATGCAGCACCAGGAACTGCCAAGTATAGCACCGTAGAAGACCAGGCGCCCGCAGTCAAGTCCTGCATTTGTCGTTGTTTCACGCGGTCTTTGAACGCGTAGGCGGCGATCCTAACTTTCTCTTTTGGTTTGCATTTTTATAATGAACGGGGTGGTTATTCTCAAATCTCAAGTGGTGATCTTTGATTTACTCTTCATCGCCCGAACCCGACTTCTGGTTTCTTGAACAAAGTCAAACTTAACTTCCCAAGACTCGCTTCTAGCAAACTTAAAACTGAGAAATGGATAATCCAAGAGTTCGCCCTTGGCCACCACCAAAATTATATCACTCTAAATGACGATGATGATAGATGGAATAACTACCATGCATGCTGTATCAACTATCAAGCAACCGCATCATTTTTCTGTTTTCGAAGAAAGTGATCACACAACTGCTACGTGAGGCCAGTGATCGATGAAGCTATCTGAAAATCGACAAACAAGCCAAGAAGTACATCGATCATGTCCATGGAGGACTGGACGTTAACGCTTAAGTCCTGTTGCAACTAGCAAAGCTCGCGCGCGCGCAGAGAGAGAGAGAGAGAGAGAGAGAGAGAGAGAGAGAGAGAGAGAGAGAGAGAGAGGATGGGTGCATACCTTGTGCTACTTCAACCTTCAACTGTAGGGAGATGCGTGTGATTGATTGTCCAGGAGAGGAGGAGAGAAGACGAGCACGAGGCGGATGAGGAGGATGGCATATGGCTCCGAACCTGGGGTGGTAACGGGCGAGAAAAACGAGAGGGGAGAAGTGGTGCAACCGGGGCAGGACAGGCCCTCGTTTATAGCTTTTTTTCTTCTCCTCATTGGACAAAACAAGGATGATCCACCCGGCCAATGCCGTGCAGGCCCACGAACTAGCCCTTGACTTTGCCAGATATACGAGCACAAGCTTGCTTCGTGCTGCTATTCGTTTATTCTACGCGTCCTTTGTCATCTGGGATGGCCATTCGTGCTGCTATATCTCATTGTTTATTCGTACCGCTATCTCTGCATGCCTACACGATTTAATTCGGTGGAGCTGAGTATTCTTAGCTCCATCAAATCTGTAGAGCTGGAGCTATAGATATATTAAGAGTGTTTAGATGAATCATCTTGTTTACATTTTACAATAAAAATATAAACTTAATTCACTTTAGTTTAACCTACAAATTTTAGATCTAAGATGGACTGGTGTATCTATAGCTCTGCCCTTACTTGTCGGTCACTCGGTTTGTTCGTGCTGCTATCTCGTTGTCATTTGGGATGGAAGTCTACGCCGCAGGATTAGGTCGATACAATACGTGCTTATGACATTATGACGGCATCAGAACGATCCATGTGGCCAACTAGAGCAGGGCTGCAACTGGGTGACTGGGTCATTAATTCCATTTCCGTTGAATACGCAAGTCGAATAGTACTGCGCCATGCATACGAATACGAGAAATATATTCTATGAGATCTTCTTATCTTTAAACCTTTGTTTGGAGTACTTTCGGATCATGACACGTATAAAAAAGATGGTTGATTTATCTTGCCATGTGTTTATGAGATTAATGAAATGATATAATATAAATCTAAAGGTGATGAGGTCTCGTAGAATTTCCTTTCTACGAACATGTAACTTGGAGAAGTTAATATGTGCGAATGTGACGTGTGGAGACTACGAAACGAGAGTCCACATAAAAATTGAAGTTAAAATAAGGGACTACCCTAGGAAATCACCTCTTCTGCTTGACCATGCATGGTCCGACGAGGAGATGGGAGGATATATGAGTTAGCCCAGGAACAAGATGCATGAGAAGGGAGCTCTTAAGTTGCATGCATATGCATCGATCGTATATTAAATTAAATTTGAACTGTACAATTAATCATGAAGGGGTTGAGTACGTAGGAATTAACCTCGTATTTTCCTCTCTTACCCATTTCAAACGCCCACATTAATTAGCTACTGAAAACCTAAAAGGAGAGATGATGAAGAGCAAATCAAAACATTGCAGCTAGCAGAGCATGCATGCCAGAGCATAACATCCTTTATTCGGTCTGAGTTTCGCCTCAAATTAACCTCGGTTTCAGGAGTAGTTGCATGGTACTACTACTACTGTGTATATTGTCTGAATATGCGGAAACCGCAAGATCACACGCACGTAGCCGGGCGTCGTGCGCGTTGGCTTCCTCGCTCGTTCCACGCCGCGTAGACGCGTCGTCGGCCTTCGGCAATAGGGCGTGGCGATGCTCTGCGTGCGTGCAGCCTTGAGCTCGTAATATACGGCTGCACGTTGCTGCACGGGTCGCTCGCTGCCTGATGGGCCTTAGTTCCAATGAGGCCGAGGCCTTTCTGCTTTCCTACTAGTGACTTGCCGTCTGAATCTATTTTTATTTAATATTTATTTTAAATCATTTTTTCAAATCTAATCGATGGAAACACAAAATTGCAAAAATAGGCACCCGTCGCCCCAATATGGGGCGATCGCCCCATATTGGGGCGATAGGTACCTGGATGCAAAATATGTTGGTAAATCTACTCCTTCGTGTGTTCATTTTTACAAGTGCTTTTTTTACATCCAGGTACCTATCGCCCCAATATGGGGCGATCGCCCCATATTGGGGCGATGGGTGCCTATTTTTGCAATTTTGTGTTTCCATCGATTAGATTTGAAAAAAAGATTTAAAATAAATATTAAATAACAAAAAATTCCTTGCCGTCTACTTTAAGAAAAAAAAAATGTTGATTTCAAAAAAGAAAATAAGTTGTATCGTGCCGGCGGCTGGGCCCACCACAATCCGCTTTCGTTCCGTTGGAGCCCACAAGCGGCTAACGGCCGTTCATAACGCCGATTAGTTTGTGCAAGCAGGTCTCGCAGAGTACGGAGCCCTAAACTGGTCTCCATTAGAAGCGCTTTGGTCTATCGTAAGGCATCTGTCGACTATCGTCTGATTTCCCTTTTCTTTTCTTATTATTAAAAGAAAGATCGTAATTCAGGCATCGCGTCTTCTTACCACATGTTTAGAAAGATAGAGGCTGAGGATAAATTCATAACTTAAAAAAAGTTTATACTAAAAACGTACTTATATGAGAGCGTAGAGATGGACACCAGGATTTGAACTCTGATGAGCGAAACTGTACACCCATAGTTCTATGCTGCCTAAAGAGCGTACGAGGGACATTATGGATTAGTATGAATTACCTTTCGGAGGGAAGACGGTCGTGTTTGGGGGTGACTTTAGGCAGGTGATGCATGTTGTTCGCAAGGGGACAAGAGCACAGGTAACTGATGCTACACTTCGTAAGTCTTACCTTTGGGAAACATGAGGTAATTGACGCTTGTTCGTAACATACGGGCTCAAAATGATCCTTTATTTGCTAATTACCTTCTTTGAATCGGTAATAGCATTGCGATAACCGTACATGATGATTATGCGCAGCTTCCAGACGAGATATGTGTTCCATACACTGGCGAGGAGTATGACATAAACAACCTTATAGACAATGTCTTTCCAATGTTAGATGCAAACATCTTTGATCCGAACTACATTACTTCATAAGTTATTCTAGTAACGCGTAATGAGTATGTTGACATGGTTAACATGAAGTTGATCGAGTGATTTCCTGGGGAGGAGAAAATCTTTCACGGTTTTGATCATATGGAGGACGATCCTCGCAGCTACTACCCCTCCGTTTCCTAAATTCTCTCATACCTAATGGTTTACCTCCTCATGCCCTCAAGCTAAAGGTTAACTGTCCCATGATATTGCTACAAAATCTGATCTAGCAAATGGATTGTGTAACAGGACCATATTGGTAGTCCGAGGATTTCAAAAATATAATATTGATGCCAAAATAGTGCTTGGACAATATGCTGGGAAGAGGATTTTTCTACCTCAGACAATTTTGTGCCCATCTAACAGTGAAATGTTCCCATTCCAATTCAAGAGAAAATAGTTCCAATCAGGCTAAGTCTTGCTATAAATATTAATAAGGCATAAGGTCAAACTATCCCGAATGTTGGTGTGTACCTTTCAAATCCTGTTTACTTTGCATGGACAGCTGTATGTCGCACTTTTGCGAGCTATTGCTACACGTAATATTAGAGTACTTGCAGCATCGAAAAATGGTAGCATTTTCGGATCTTCTAGGACGTATACAAAGAATATCATTTATAAAGATGTTCTAACGTCGTAGATGTCTTATGTACTATGTAGAATATATTTCTTTTGCTTTCATGTCGGAGGAGAAACCATTAAAAGTATTGTAATATAAAGAATTAAGTCTATTTGTTTTATAAACAATCATGTAAAAATTTAACTTTGTGATCCTTTGTTGTTTGCAATTGGTATCTTTGTGCAGCTGTATGTCTTATTGGAATGTTTAACACATAAGTTATAAAGTGAAAAGTTGCAATATAGATTATTTTCATATCAGATATCCTTCTGACAATATGTTTCCCATGTCAGCATGATGTCGATTAGTAACCTTTCTACTCGTAGAGTCTATGCTCCCTTTGATGCCCCCATGCCATTCTAGTCTAGGTAAGTTTTCCTTAAGATATATTTATGCAAATATTTCAATATTTGTTTCAATTTATACATCACAATGTATATTTCACATGGAAATAAATGTTGTTCATGACTTACCTTTTGTAAGTGCATCCACTTTCTAGAATTGGGCCCAGATAGCATATACTACAAGTGGGACTTTCGTGTGCACATAGTGCACAAATTCCATGTGCGAGAGATAATGTTTAGACCTATGCTTCATATTATAGTTGCTGATGAGAATGTATGTGTCGATGTTAACTTTAATATATTCATTACACCACATGTGCTTTTAATTATCTTTCTTGGATTATTTCATATATTGACCATATGCTTTTGCGGTTTATATCATTAGGGAATGAAGATGGAAGCATTTTGCTTCAGTGGAGAAGCTCGTAGATTTGATCGATCACATGCGGAAGGAAGTTCGTATGAGGTCCGTTTTGCAAAAGTTGACCTAGCTCCCAATGAATTCTACTTCCTTGGATAGGAGATTGAGTTAAAATTCACGTACCGAACTACAATTCGTCGATTGAGTAATTTTCATTCGGTTTTCTGATCTTCCTACACTCTTCATACACTTTGAAGATGTTTATTTAAAGCCAAATATGTCAATCGTTGGTAATATCTCTGTTTTTTCAAATATTGCAACCATCTCAATCAATAAAATTTTGTGTTACTGCTTTTAATAATCATAATACTTTATACAACTTTGGCAAGATGTGGTCAGTTTGGTTATACATGACGGTCCAATACGTCACATCAACAGCTTCCCACGTCGTATATCAATGAGGGAATTAGGTCTCATGAATGACAGGCAAGTAGTAGAGTAATTGTGCTATTCTCTTGAAACCAACTAAATTGTATATCATATTTTTATTTGGTATATATTTTATGTACATCAGTCACAACATAGTATTCGTGCGTGTTTGGGATGGGCTTATTGTGTGGTATCAAACACGACGGAGACTTGCAGGTGAAGAGAACCATGTTTTGGCGGTGACAATGCTAAAGAAGAATAGTCAGTGCGGTATGTGTCTAGCTCATATGAATATCACATTGTGTTACTTCATCTTTTTTTTGAATTCAATAAGCTGCTATATTTATTATTGAAAAGGTTGCTTGATGACAATAGACTATAGACATGTCTTCTTTGGATCTCAAGTTGTTGGCGCACACGAGTTTGAAGGTAAATAACCAATAAAATAATGTATGCATGTCTTTCATAATTTGATCAACGCTCTCTTTTGTTAGCAGAACTACAGCAGGTAGTGCTTCACGGTAATATATGAAATTTTGTCATGAATGTTGTTGAAATAAGGAATGATGCAATTGCTAGAATGATTGGATATTAATAATGTAAGCCACTAATTATTTCATCTCACTTCAATGTAATACAAAGTATTCATGATTTTGACCATTTTTCAATCCATTTTGTAGAGTGCGTATATTTCACTTACTTGACAAACTAGAGATGAGGACGAGTCTTCTAGAAGGCTGCTGCATTAGCTTTATTTCTAAATTTTAGTTCATGTTTATATTTAATTAATGATATCGAATTTATCATTCGGTTTGTTGTTATTTCACAACGTGGTTTCATAGTTATTTTTGTATTTGTATTGTTATTATGTATTAAAGTCGATGTTTATGTTGAAACCTCATTTAAGACATCATATGTGAATTCTATTGGAAAGATTGGGTTTTGGAGTCAATGGCATGTTTTAAACCAACTTGATGTGCTAGGTAACATGATTTTTTTATAAAGTCTTAATTATTTTTTGTAACACTATCCTCATCATACCATTCACTATGTTCTACTATGAGGGCGACCAAGACAAGTACGAATCCCTCTAGCTCTTTGTCCTTCCTTTCCTTTTCTGCATCCTATTAGAAGTGTGGGATTTTTTTCGCTGATTGGATCCATCTTGCTACCTTCAGGTTTGTGGGGGAAGAGGCGCAGGATCGCCCTCATGTGGGGTGTTGCATCCGTGGTGGTATGCGGTCTAAACTGTCCTGTAATGCCATCAACAAGGCCTCATGACCATCAATCTTTCACAAGGGCGGCCCACTCCACCACCCTTCGTTGTAAGCCTTTTTGTTTCCTAGTGATCATAAATGGAGTTTAAGGTAAAATTTGATCTATTGCCATCTTGATAAAATGTGGGACCCCGGATCAGCTTTCTTGAATCCCCTGTGTATTTCTGTGCTAGTCCTAGATCAACGCTAGCACACACAGTTCACAGTGATGAATTATAACCAAACAGAACGAAATATTAGAATAAATATTAAATACCAGCCATAAGGTTATTTATTACATTATGCGGTCACATGACCAAAGTTAGCAGCAGCGGAACAAATAACAAAACAGTAAAGCCCAAAAGACGCCACAGGCAAACAACTGGGAACGTGTGCTTAAATATCTTGTTGTCCTTCATCAAACTCCTCGGCGAAGTACCCACCATCTTCGACGGCATCTTGGAAATTTTCTGATGAAAAATTTGAGTGTAGCACGTGAGTACAAACGTACTCAGCAAGTCTGAAAAATTATGCATCATGCAAGGCTTCCCAAGGATGGCTTATTAGGGTTCTTTTGCACAAAGCCAAATTTCGACAAACTGTATTTAGTATTAATTTTCACAAAGCATGTTTTAACAATTATTTGAACAATAGAAATTATTTATAACTCTAGTGTAGGTTCTAGCCACCAACACTAGTATACTGGCTCTATCCGCACACTTTAAAAGATTAAGGTAAACCGACACATGACTCCATCTGTCATGATTAAAACAGGTTTCAACCACCTGACTGGCTCAATCCGCCATAAAATCAGAGATGGTAATCAAGAATTAGGTGATTTAAAATAGCACCCTGACACATTGTTTACTCCTGCTTGGATAGCTCAGGAAATGTGTGCATCTCAGATGACGAAAAAGTTTATAAGAAGGCATAGGTGTTGGGAAGCCTATAGCTATGCTATTACTGTTGTCACAAAGATCTTTGGTTCACGGCGTCATTTGTCCTTAGAAGACTTGCATATGCATTTGAGTCAGGCTCCTTCAGTTTGTGGTTCAAATCATTGTTGCTTTTTCCTGTTGGAGAAACTGAGATCAAGCTATTGCTTTTTCCTTAAACAATCATTAAGTTGGTCGGTGAGCTAAAAACAGATGGTATTCATAAGGACCTTTACTATGTTGAAACATATGTTGATAGTACTCTTGGTTTAGGGATGGCAACAGGTCTGGGTAACTCCGGGTCCAACCTCTGTGGGCCTGGACCCGAAACCCGAAGTTTGGACCCAGACCCAGACCCAAAGTCAGCCACGGGTCCAAACCCGGACCCGAACAACAAAGCAGCACCTTAGCTCAGTTGTTTCAGCAACAAAAAATAGCAACACTTCAAGCAGCATTACAGTAGCACTTGAGCAGTGTTTCAGTAGCAAAAATAGCAACACTTCAGCAGCAAAACAGCAGCATTTCGGTGGATACAATGGTGGCCCACATGTCAGGCCTCGTCGGGTCTGAGTTTGGGTACCCATGGGTTCAAAATGAGAATCAGACCCGGACCCAGACCTGGACCCAAAGTAATATACCCATGGGTCCAAATTTGGACCCGAACTCGGACACGCCGGGTCGGGTACCCGGACCAACGGGTATTTTTGCCATCCCTATCTTGGTTTATCTTTACAGTTGCATGGTTATCGAGTTGTTGGTATTTGCGGCAGAACTTGCTTAGCAAAATGATGCCCTCTAATCAAACACCTATATTCATATTATGAATTCATTTCCTGGGATCCCAACTGATGTACTTGGTATCCTTAGTGCACATCTTTATGCTCCGAAAGACAAATCTCATCGTGAAGTAAGAGGCAACCATTTAAGTGTAAATAGAGAGCATGATAACAACCAAGTACAGTTTGTGCCTCCAATTCTTTGTTTCATGTGTCATTTCAATTGCATGTTTTTTTAATTTGTTAATTCATTGTATATGTTAAAGGAAAATATGTTTATTTGTGTAAAGTTTGGTATCCCATTGCAACGCACGGGCACCTTACTAGTCAATCGATTAGATTTCAAACCAGTCGGTGTAAATGATGCATGGTCTCGTATTAAACTTTATAGGATGCACCTAATTAATTTAGGTTTGTTCGAGTAAGATGCCGAGGGTATTTTTACTTTTTAGTACGACCAAATTAACTAAGAAAAGATGTACCTTACATTGTATTTTTTAAGATAAACTTCACAGCTTATGGCATGTTTACCATGGCGAATGCATTAACTATCAACCACAATAGACAAGACTTAGGTCAATCATTATAACAAACATCAACCCAGCAACCAATTTAACATGGTAATGTTCATACCCACTTTTGTTGAAAAGTGTAAGTATTTGCTCAGTTAGAGGGAATTTACCCACAAGTTGTAAATAAGCAAAATTAATGGCAATAGCTGGAATGACTTGTAAAGCAAAAGTGGCAATGATTATTAATAAAAGTTGCCGCAGTGACCTGCAGATAAGACATTCTAGAGCATGGTGTTTTTCGTTATATTAACGAGTCCTATCATACATGAATTAACTATTTATTTAGGAAAAACTACACTTGATGTAAGCTTTTTTCACAACCTACATAAAAATTTATTTGTTAAAGTAAAAATTTAGGGAAAATTCATAACCCGTGCAAATTAGGGGCAAGCATAATTTTTGTCTACTATTTAGTTTTTAAACACTGCAAGGAAGCATTTTAAGAAAATATTCTTATGCTATACGATCTCAAACATCTACAAAAAAATATTTTCACTTTTTTAGCTAAGTAATTACTCAGTTTCGAATGATTTGTACAAAGAAATGCATTTGAGACTGCTTGCTTTCGGATGATTTGTACAAAGAAATGCATTTGAGACTCATTGCCCACCAAAAATAAGAAAAAACCTTACCTACCGAGTTTAAAGGGGCACTTCCACATCTGGTACAAAATGGTAAGCGATAAGTAAACACGATCATATCTTGTATTACCACACTCTAAAAATGTAATCATATAAATAACTAACCTTTTCTAATTCAGACGGCTTTGCCTAAAAGTGATTGTTTCTAGACAATAAGTAGACATCGGGTTGTGACCATCTAAAAAATAGACACCACGATACATGCTGGACCGGAAAGAGATCCAGTGCAGTCTCTCTGGGACTGTAACTTAAGCAGTCCCAGAGGGTGTAGACCATCCGATCGAGCAAATAAATGGTCCGGATCTTTCAAATCCATGTGCTACAGTGTTTTGCTACAGTGATTGCTACGTCACGCTACATCTACAGTGCTTTCGGATCAATCTGACCCATCGCTTTATGTACTACATCTACTAGTAGTACAACGGCTTGTGCGCGGCTCCTTAAGTTGCACAGGAACCGTGTCCTGCTGGACCGGGGACATTTACAATACTGGTAGCAAATACTGTCTGAAATCTATTGATGGATTCGAGATAATATTCTAATCGATAAGAATCCGAAATTTCCATTCCCACACATACGGTAAACGAAAGACACTCGCTTGTTGTTGTAACAATCTAACCAATAGACACCACGATACATGCTAGACTGGAGACATTTAGGCTGTGTTTGTTTAGGCTGGTGCTGGAGGAGAAGTCTTTGAGTGGAAGAAGCTAGCCGACTGGCCGAGCCGGAGGTCGAGCCGAAGAGATTTGTCGCTCGCTTAGTTCACCAAAGGAACCTGCGTGGTCAGGCCGATGGGAGTGGAATGTCTGAAACGCCCTTGTTTACTGCAAATTGGGTGTAAGTCCCGGGTTAGCTGATTTAAGGGTAATTGTCGTGTTTTAGATCTGTTTTAAGCGTGAAGTACATGATTTTGACGGGATTTATCTGAAATTTTGTATTTTTTCTGGATTTAGCATAAATTACCTGATTGTAATAAGTTTAAACTGAAATTGAGTGTTCTCATATAATTGATAAAATTTAACAATGAGAAAGCCACACATAAATGATTGCAGATAATAGAAAATATTATTAATCAAGTGATTGTCGTAGTCCAATGCTATATCATAGTTACACCAAAATGTACCACTAATCATCATCCAAAATCTACCCATAAAATGTCATAATAGAGATACTAATATTGAATTATTTTTCCATACTCCAATCAACCTGTAGCAGCCAGCAGCCCATTAGCAATAGCTTCACGAGTTGCGATCATGTCCACATTGCCTTCTCCCTCATGGTTCCCCCCAGTTGTGGAAACCACATGCCCTATAGGAATGTAGTTCTCATCACGGTCACGCCTATCAAAGTGCATATCAAACACTTGGCTCTCTCTAATGAAGTTATGCAATGCCATGCACGCGATGATAATCCTCGTTTGCTTCTTTATTGGGTAACTAGGGACGGACCTTAAGATGCGCCATTTTTGCTTCAACACACCAAATGTGCGCTCAATGACATTACGGAGCGAAGAATGAGCATAATTGAACAACTCTTTTTTACCACTTGGTGCTCGGCCTTGGCGGAACTCAGGTAGATGATACTTTTGTCCTCTGTATGGTGCAAGATAGCCAGGTTCGTTGGGATAACCATAATCAACAAGATAATATTTGCCTACAAATTATATATGTTAGTGAAAGACAACACAAACAGTAATATGTATTATAGTTGATGTATATAGAGTTTATACCTGCTGGAGGATGTGGAAACCTCTCTTTGTACTTGTCGAGTGTATCCCTGAATATCCTTGTGTCGTGTGCAGAACCTGGCCACCCAGCTACCACGGAGGTGAATCTCATGTCAAAGTCACATACTGCCATAACGTTCTGTGTTGCAAACCCATGGCGACCAACATGGTTAATCATCTCATCAGCTGGCACAACAACTGGGATATGTGTCCCATCAATTGCACCTATGCAATTGTTGAAGTGTGGTGAGAATCTTGAATCACGAAGTCTCTCATGTATGGTTGTGAAATTGGGATCAATGGGTTTTATGATGTATTCTGCCATTCTATTCAAGCATGTCAACACATGCCTAAACTTTCTATGGATGGTGTCCGTTGATCTATGGAACCGATTGTGCACTTGGCTCACAGATTGGGGTCCACCAACAAATCCACGTAAAACATTGCAAGGGCCTCTTCGTAACACATAAACTTTGTTGCTTTCAATCCATAATGTTGTACCAAGGTATCATGCAATGCATCAAAACAAGGCCTAGTCATTCTAAACATTTTGTAACATTCTTCTCAGAGACCCCAAAGTATCAAAGGTCCATTGTCGACCAAGACTCTGTGCTCCTTCTTCTTCCTTTTGTACAGTACTTTGCACCATGCGCAATAGTAACATAAGCGACATACAAGAATCAGGCTGCCTTCTCCTTCTTAGCAGCTCCTTTCTCACAACAGCAGCAATATCCCCATCACTAGAATCAGTCTCAACATCGCTTCCACTTGTTGTGCTCATCTAAAAACAAGAAGTAAACAATATAGGAGCATACAAAGAAGTAAACAAGAATAGAACATGACAAAGGTACAATATAGGTGCATACAAAGTAGTAAACAACATTAGACCATAACGAAGATACAATATAGGAGCATAGAAAGTATCATTAAAAATTTAAAAAAGGGTCTCAAGCAACTAAGGGTATAAAATAAGCATAAAAGAAACATAAAAGAAAATAAAAGAAGCATAAAAGAAACATAAAAGAAGGGTCTAATGCCTCTTCCTGTCCTCATATTGCCTCTTCAACCATTGGAACCTCCCCTCATTTGTCTTCATAGCATAAAAGAAGCAACGGTTCTCAAGTTTACCAAACAACTTTGTAGCAATGTAGTACTCATCACTTGTTTCAGTTGCCCCACACTTGATAACTTCATCCAAGATGGCATTAATATCATTGGCCATAGAGACATTGCTAGATGCATCTGATTTGTCCTCACTAATGACATGATCAACAAATCTCTTGAAGTCCTTTCCATAAGGATCTTTCTTAGGCCTCTTTGGATCAAGGTGCAATAGCAAAGCCCCATGCTTCTTTTGAACAGCACAGTGCGAGGGCTAGGTTGAGGGGTCACTTGAGCTTCATCCTCCAAATCAACAATGTCTTCATCTATCTCGAATCACAGGTGCAGGTGCAGTCTCCTCCTCTTCAACACCAGGCATTACCGAAGACTTCCCAGAGATATTTGCCCTCTGGAACATGGCCTCTAGCAACGACAAGTTGTCCGGAGGCCCTTTACGAAATCGCCTGATGTCTTTATGGACCTGCACATACAAAGCAATCTCCGTTAGTACAACAACATAACATGAGAAATAAATGTACAATGCTTTTGAAAGATAAATACCTTGATCATGCTAGCCCACTCTTCTTCACTAGCTGTTATAGTTTGTTTCTCATTATCCCATCCAAGTCCAGTTGCTTTTTGCAAGTAGTACACCCAAGCTGTCCAAATACTCTTCAATTCATCCCATCGATTTTTCATTTGTTTTTTGGTATACATTCTACCAGTCCGCTTGTGGAACTCTTCGATTAAATTCTTGTAACCTGTTGGACTCAATGACTTGGTAGGCCTATTGCCATCAAGGGTCTCATTGGCAGCAATTTCACAGAATATCCTTGCTGCATCAACATCCCAAACTGCCTTTTGTTCCATCTATCATATGCAATTTTTAGTTTATGAATACAATAGCATCAGTTTAGGTGCTTGCTGCATGCATTCAACAATCAACAATCAACAATATCTATCAACAAAACTTCCAAAAAAATTTGGAAACCTCTAGTGTTTAGAGACTCTCGACATAAGGGAGACCAATGTTTTGCAGAGCTGCTTAAAACCGTATGCCAGTCACAAGATCAAGCATGGCCTAGATTATACCATTCCTAATGCAGAATACTGTAAAATTTATCTATTGTCCTACCACTAGAATTCCATAAAGTATAAAATTGACCAACATGGTTAATCATCTCATCAGGAGTGGTGGGCCTCTGATGAGGACTTCATCAGCTGACAAGTTCATCAATTTTATTCAGAATCTCGAGATTGAGTCTGAATTCAATATGTTTCGTACTATAGAGGATGAAAATACAGGGATTTTATCAGGATCTACCTTTCCTAAACTTTTATTGTGCGTACCAAAGTTGAATAAAACTATAACATTATTGTATCACAATTATTGCAATTGCTGAACATCCAGCCTAGTAGTTAGATGTCAATATTTAGTCATCAAATATAAAAAGTATGGAGGTTTAAAGTCCAAGTGCCGGCAAGTAGTGGCGTGCAAGTTCTGTTCCTGCTAGCAAAAGGAAATCCTGCACATGCTGTTTTTTATGTAAGAACCGGGCAGGTAGGTACTAGTACTACTATGCACTAGATAGGTTGAGCTATATACGCCAAGATAATGCGACTAACAAATGGCACATAGAATCTGGCTAAGCTTAGCAGTATCATACACGAAGATACTACTTTATTCTTTAGAAACATAAAGAAAAGCTCGGTATTGAAGCTATAACAAGGCGAATACAAGACGCATAAACCATTGTGATAGCACAAGATCAAATATATAAACCATCGAGAATGATAATAGCAATCCACCCTAAAAACTTTACACCTCTTCTTACAACCATTGACGTTGAGGTACTGAACAAAAATCTCTAACAAATTAACATTTAGTCCTTTTCTTTTTCAAAGATATGATCCTAGCCCGGTCCAATCATCCAGAGATATGATGCACTGTGATTGAATTTTACTTCTCAATGATAGAAAACTGCATATGCAGATTTCTTGGCATGTGTACAAATCTCTATTAAAAGGATGCTAGGATGATTTCATTAGAAGAACTTAAGCTCATATTGTGTTTGAACCTCGAAGTTGTTCAGGTTTGTGTGTTCACCATTTAACTAAACTAGACAGGAGAAGTGATCCTAACATCACTAGCTGCAGCATGTAGGGCTCATTCCACCGCACATTGCCGAACTAAACCAATCCAAGCTAATCAAAACGGCCATCCAGAACAAGTAAAGAACCACACCATAGCCAATTGTACACATGCCTAAACTTTGAGAATGATGAACATGTACATATTGCGGATTATTCTCAGGAAATCACGGTGGAGAAGAAGACTAACCGCGGTCGAGCGCGGCGGCGGCTGGAGATTCGGTGGGGGTCTGCAGTGGGGCGAGCAGCTCCGACGAGGCGTGGCGGAGGGCGGAGGTCGCGGCGGGAGGACGTCACGGCGGGGCGGAGGTCGCGGCAGGGACGTCGTCCGGAGATGCGGAGGGTGGTGCTCGCGGTGGAAGGAGGTCGCGGCGGGGCCGTCGTCCGACGAGGAGAGGAGCACAGGAGGCCTGGAGGCGCGTCCCAGCCAGAACCCTAGGGAACCGCCGTGGTTTGCTCGCGTGGCCGAGAGCAAAGGGAGGAGGTCAGGTGAAGATGAAAAAAACGTGGTTAGTGTAACATCCTCAAAATAAAAGAAAGTTAAAATAAATTAAAATCTTTAATTTATTATTTTAAAATTGAATTTTTAGTATTTTGTGAACTTCTTTGAACTTTGTTGCACAAGAAAAACCTTCTATTTTATTTGCAAACAGAATCTTAACCTTGTTTATCAAAAACAAATTTAGCACAAGATCAAAAATTTAAATCATACATTACCTTTATATCATTTCTACAAATTTTCAAAAGGATTTAAAAAGATTTGTTGCTTAGGAATAATCAAAAAACAGTATTGACTAATTTGGGCCTACTCCAATTAAAAGAATTGTATAAAATAAATATAAGTATTTTGGCTCTAAACTTTTATTTTGGAATATATATAATTATGAGACAATATGATAAAAGTTTCAATATCATTTTGGATACTTAGAAGAATCCATTTTTATGAAAGGCTTATGTCCTCATTAAGCTTTCCAACAATAGTTTGAGCAAGACCTAATACAACCCAACCTTATTTAAAGACTCATCCATCAAGCCGCACTAATCTGAACAATCACAATTAAAATCTAGCAATGATCGATCTGAGCTTGATCAACCATATCCGTAATTCCAAACAAAGTTTACCTGCTCAAGGACCTTCAAATTATATTCGACCAATTAACTCCTAAGGTCATCGATTCGATTGCTTCAACCGAACAAGTGACCATATCAGGTCATTTCTAATTGAACATATCATCACCATTTTGAGTTAGGTTTGAGAGTATTCAAACTTGGCAGAACTCAGATTAAATAACACCAAAGGCCTTGGGCTCAAGCATTGTTCAAAATTAATTAGTGTCGTGTCAGATGCTTGAAGTGACAAGAGCAAGACCTGACAAACTGAAAATATCCAATCCCCATTTGAATACCTACTAGCCTTAAGGTTCATCAGAATTAATAGAGCAGGGTCAAATGCTTTCAAACCGAAGATCTTCAGATCTCTTTGCACCAATAGGATGCTTGAACAAAATAAAGCAGTATACTCCTCCCCAATCCAACACTTGGAGTGGATCACTCACTGCACAAATCAGAGGAGAAGGCAATTGTCAGTATCAGGCAATTGTGACAAACCAGTGCAGTGCATCGGTTGGACTCTGATGAAATGATCCAGGGCAATGATCCCAATCCTACCAGCTCAAAGATTTGCAGATCCAATTGAACCAACCAAAATCTCTGAACCATTGGAGCAGGTCAATTGCAATCCAACCTAAGGATTCTCCAGATCCTTCTGAACCAATGCAAAACCATATATGACATCTCACTGAACCAACCAGAGAGATAGAGAAAGAGCAAATGTCAGATTTGCTACAGTGCTCGAAACGGGAGTCTGAAGATTGGACCGAGCTCTAACAGTGGACGCTGCTGCCGCTGTTACCTTTCTCCCTCCTCCGCCCGTACGCCACTGCCACACCCAGCTCAGCGTGCCGTCCCTCCGCCTCACGGCGTTGCCCTAGAACCCCTCCAAGCTCCTGCCCCGCCAATCTTTCCCTCAGCCTCGCCGAATCTCCCTGCAGAGCTCCAGCGGCGTCGTTTTCTTCCTGGCCAGACTCCATCACGCGAACTTTGCCTCATCATTCCCACTGCCATGACTTGGACTCCTCACTGCCTGACCTTGGAGCTTGGCCACTGAGCCATTGCATCCACTGCAGCTCACGCTGCCCTCTCCCCTCTCCATTGCTTACTTAAACCTGTGTGGCTGCCACTGCCCATCCCGCACTATCCCCAGTTCACCTCCATGTCAAAAATAGAGATCAAGCTTTCCATTTGCCGGCGAGCTTCAGAGGAAGGTGCTCAAGCTAATCAAGCAAATGGGTAGGCCATACTTCAATTGCTTCCATTTGGAGCACTTTCAGCAACCCCTAAAACATTCTATAATCGTCAATTTCAGTTCAGAGCGCTTCAATCGCCGCCACGACCGCCCTTCTTCCCCAAATCCGGCCGCTCGGTGCTGGACCACCCCGGCCAACCTCGTTCACTCCCAGGTATTTGAATAGCTTCCTTAGGATCCACTGATGCTCACTGACCACCCAATCGAGCCTCGACGCCACCCTACTGCCGCCGCACCTCCCCGCCATTGCCGCCGCCGCCCACCTCCGATGTCGGCCTTCTCCGTTAGCTTCCGGGCTGAATCGACCACTCCCCTAAACTCGCCGCGCCGTACCCTAGCTCCCCGTGCCCACCTCCGGATTCGGCCTCACGCTACGCGGCCCGCCTCCTCCACGCCCTGTTCTGGCTCACTGCCGGGTGGCCCTGCCCTGTCAGTCCCCCACACGCCAAGTACAGTTCAAGCCCATGCCGAAATACGTTTTCACTAGTTGAAGGCGTATTTCCTATTTAGACCATTTTCCAAAACCGAAAGCATACAAATGATCATAACTTTTGCATTAAAGCTCCAAATGAAGTCAAACCAATTCCTAAATTTGTATTAAATCGTTAAGTTTCTGAATATCTGAAAACATTTTAATTTTGTTCACTGTACAGTATTTAAATTTCAAATTTAAACTATAGGTCTAATATGTGCTCCATATACAATTTTTGCAAATGATCTCCAAATTCAATGAAACCAATTTTATTGTATTCCTTATGTCATTAGGGTTCCAAATATATAAAAATATTTAGACTTGGACTTAGGTTATACAAAATTTATGATTAGGTCCTTTTCAACGTGTTTGAAATTGAAATGCTTATATCTAGTGCAAATAAACTTCAATTATGGTGAAACAACTTTCAATACTTTCATGAAATAGTATTCCATCTGATTATGTAAAAATGATTAGGCTTAGACTTGTTTAATCATAAGTTCAATGATCATGTAAATTATAAGGTCTAGGTTTTTTCCATGTATAAATAGTGTTAGCACATTGCATATAACTTGAAAACTAATACCTAAACATTTGAAGCATCATAATTATAGGCTTTGTAACAGTAGCTTAATAAGTTGCTTGTATACTTTAATTTGTCATTTATCAAGGTATCTATTAGTTCATCTATGTTTAAAGCATTAATAGCTTTACAACCAAACTCCGGTATTGTAAGATCAATATTTTAAACCTTCTAAAATCTTAGAACCTCATTTCCATAATATTACTGTGGTTGAATCTTAATCATGCTCTTTTACCATTAAAAGAATATAAGAATGAAGTTTAGCAAAACTATGAAAATGTGAATGACCGTAACTATTGCATGCAAATCAAATAGTTAAAATGAACTCAAATCTTTGTAGGACTAATTTGGTTATAACCCTAAGGTCACAAAGATTTCAAAAATATAAAATATTTAAGTTTTGCCTTAGCTATGCTGTAAATGCTTATTAATCGAAGTTCCATTACTTGAATAGTTCGAATAGTCATAACCCTCACAAACAAACTTAAAATTTGGTAAAACCAAATCCTAAGACTTTTTAAAAGTGATACCCTTCCTAGTTATGCAAAAATAATAGATGTTTTCGTATTATTGAACTAAAACCGTATAAGGCCCTAATACTCTTTTATATTAAAAACATCGTAGTTGAAAGTGAAATATCGCGGAACCAACTTTAAAACACTCTTAGAGGTATCCCCTGATAGTTCCTGAAGAATGGTTAAATAATTTATTAAGGTGCAGTCACATTCGTAAAACAAAAACGACACCATCCATGCATGTAAAATTGTGACATTTAAGCCTTTTCGGCCACCCGTAGTATACCTCGTCTAAATACAAAGATTAGATGGAATAGCTCAAATCCATTTTATAATGTTTGTACTACCATAATATGGAAAAACATTTAATTAATGACTTGCTTTGCATCTGAATCCTATTAGCACAACAGGCCTAATTGTTATAAAAGTTAGTAACTTGCTATTTGAATAGTTGGACTTATTAAACCCTAAGGTAAAATGTTTATGTCACTAGAATCATCATATAATCATGTAAATGTAACCTCTAGCCCTATCCTCTAAACCCAACTTATATAAATCAACTTTTGTGCAAATTATACTTAAGACTAAGTATTGTTCGAATGAACACTTTTAATCTTAATTGTATTAATCCAGACAATCTTAGCTTCTTGGATTTGAAAATGAAAATAATAATATACGTAATTTTGGCCCCTTGAATTCGTAAATGGTAACTTTCGTTAAACACGATTTTATGTTCTGCGCTAGTTGGACCCAAAACCTTAATTTCGCCAAACCACACACACTCGCTTGTTTCATGAGTGATTATATTGTGATTGTATTCGACTTCTTTTTGCCACATGTATTGTATGTTTACTTTTCGTTTGTTCTCTCTTTTCCGGATTTGGATGTTGCTTCGCTTTTTATGATATGGAGTGTAGACACCGATACTCCGGATACCTTCGTTGACGACTCCGACTTCACTACTGAATTCAACAAGCAAGGCAAGCACCCTCCTTTGACCATATTGAACCCACTATTTCAATTAGTTTACTTTGTTTGTCAAAACTATTATGCATGCACTATGTTTATTAAACTGTTATATTGTGGGATGCGGTAGAACTAAACCTAGCTTGTGGGATTACCTCAATTATTTGTTGACATGAGAACATTGGAAACCCTAGGTTATGGTTAGACAAAATGTAATGTCGAATGGGTATACTCGATTAATTATTTGCACATGCTTAGTATGCTCTAGTTATGGGATCTCGAACGATTGGATATGTTGTTCATGATAATCAATGAGATTGGACATGTTTTGGAAGAGACAGGTGTTGTCTCATAATTTGAAAAGGTTGGATGTGACAGTAAAGGGTACTGATAGTTTACTAAAAATGAAAACAAAACTATGTTTTGACACAGGCGGATTATGGCAATAGCCGGGTGTGTAAGCTTTAACTTACACGTAGTCTAGGGGGAGTTTCCGCCTGGGTTAATTTAAGGACCGAACATAGTGTTGTATAATCCAAGAATTACCGTACAACCACAATTGCTATTTATGGGGTAGCCTCAACCTATTAAGTTGTTTAAAACTGGCTTTACACTTTGGAAGGCCGTAGTAGCACGGGTTGTTCTTGCGAGAATTTCCCGTAGGGGTGTCCACACGCGGGTGTGGGTTAGACACATACCAATGCAACGGTGTACGCCTTGCTATGGGGGGAAATGGGTTACCTTGAGTTCTAAATGATCCCTGCTAACTTTCATTTCTGCTGCCATAGTAAGGGTTTGTCGGCACCGGGCTAGTGTAAAGTCAGGATTAAATAATGTAACGGTTGTGTATGATCACTCTGCGGCACACCAAAGGAAGTGTGTTAATTTGCAATGCACAAAGAGCCGATCATTCCTTGTGGGTAAAGTTGTACAACTCTGCAGAGTCTAAACTTTTCGAAAAGCCGTTCCCACGGTTATGGGAATCTTGGTGCACTGACACTAGTTAGAGTTTTGGTACTTTTACAAAATGGATGGAACTTAATGGTAGTTGGAAAGAATCATGTGAAAAGTGTTGTGGTCAATGGAAGATGTTGTTGATGTCAATGGTATGGGAATGGACGGTACTTTACTCACAATCATGGAGGATTGTGAGATTGTTATTACTCTATTTATACTTGTTATTTAAATATCTGTCTATTGATTTACAAATTTTCGCTTACAATCTATTATTCTCAGATTTACAATTCAATTCGGCTTTATGCAAAATAACTTAGTAGCTTCCCATGACATAGCCTGCATTTACTTTATACATTTGTGATACACTACAAGTCTTGCGAGTACATACGTGTACTCAACCTTGCTATTGTTGATATTCAGAGATTGAGGAGAACGGATACCCCGATCCCGACGCAGAATACGGGGACTTTGCTAACGAGTCTTTCTAAGGTTTTACCCTTGTCAGTTGCCTGTGGTATTTTGGGTAGAAGGCATACTGCCAAGCAATGTATCTTCCGCTGCAAACTCTTGAATTCAGCCAATAGGCCATGATTGTAAAACTTTATTTCTATTAATGAAATGTGAACTTGTATGGATGTGATGATAATGTTGTAAATGTGCGTGCTAGCCACTGATCATGGGACTAGTACTGTTTGCACATAGGAATCCCTCTTGGTATTCCACGCCATTAAAGGGAGGGTTCCGACAGTTAGAATCTGATATATGGGGGATGGCATTTTTTGTAAATAAGAGCTAAGTTGTAAGGGTACCAGGGAAGTGGGATTTTCAGAAGCACCAGCCATCCCGAGAAGCATCGTTTTCCTTGCTTCTCTCGCGTAGTGCAAATTGGGCTGGAGCTTTTTCTCTCCATCTGGCTGGAAAAATACTGTTTGTTTTGGCTTATGGCTTAAGGAGGTCCAGAAGCCCATAAACACCAGCTCAAGCCTAAACAAACAGGGCTTCTGAACCTCCTTAAATCTATTAATGGATTCAAATAATGTCCTAGTCCATAGGAACCACAAGTCAGCTACGGAAACTACGTTCCTGTATGGTAAGTTGGAGCTAGGCTTGCAAAAAAAAAATCTCGTGAAGGCCGAAATAAATTTTCTCTAATTACAGTAGTTAATAGGTTTAAAATTGAAATGTGTCTATTTTGAATAAAAAAAAGTTAATGAGACTCGGTTTAATAATGACTCGTTAGCTTAAATTTAAAATAATTATTTAAATTATAAATAAAAAAATATTACATTAAACTATATCAATCTTAAAAGAAATTCGAGAATAACTCGCTAAGCTGGATATTCAGTCTGAGTTGGAGCCAACCCGTAACGGCGTCTGCCGGGGAACGGACGGCGCCGTCACGCGGCTTGCGATAAAAACACCGCGCGTCTCCTCGCGCAGAAAAGCTGGTAAGAGTGCCTCACAGCTCATTCGTCGAGGTAAAATCCCCTTGCTTTCCTCTCCAATCTCCTTCCCAATCGCTGGTGTTCTGCTCGAGGCTTCCGTTTTGTCGGATTTACCGGGGCGAAAGCTTCCATTTGACCCAAGATCGCCCGAATCCGCTTGGATTTGACCCCGGTTCAGCCCCCGCCTGAAATCTCTAGGGTTTTAGCCCTCAGTTCTTCCTCCAATCCGTTTGATTTGCGGTAAAATTCGGCTCCTTATGACGATTTTAAGGATTTTTTTTGGATTGCAGGGCACGAAATCTTGCAAAATTTTGGGCTTTTGGGCGTGAAATCTTGGGTGATTTGCTCGAATGGGGGATCATGTTGCGGTGGATGTTGGGGGGCTCGTGGCGTCCCAGGCCGAGTCCGCCGAGGAGGAAGCGGCGGCGCTGATTGGGCTGGTGGAGTGCCGCATTTGCCAGGAGGAGGATTTGGCCCAGAACCTCGAGAGCCCCTGCGCTTGCAGCGGCAGCCTCAAGGTACGTGCTTTCTTCGGCCCCAAACAAGTAGTTCTGGTTCCAATCCATATTAATAATATTGTTGTCTCCATTTCATGCTATTAACGTTGATAGATAATGGATTTTAAGGTGTTAAACAATGCAAAAGTCGAGAAACAAAAACACCATATGTGCAATGTGCTCCGTGCACAAGACATGCATTCGGACTTAAATCATGAAGCTTATTTAAGACTTAGGACAATTAACTTAGCAGTTAGACTACAAGCTGATTGGAGCCTCGTGTAGGATGAATGAGTTAGTAGTACTCCATATGATTTGACTTCTAGACGCATCTATATGTTAGGTGGCTCTTGAGTGTGTGTGATATGATCTTGTTTGCTGTTGTGGCTCGATATTTTCCGGCAAATGTTGTTCCATAAAGTGATGCTAGTATGAGTGAATAGTTGCAAGCTGGCTAATCATCATTGATGCTTAAAGAGTGGGGTGTCTTTTTTGCTTGCTGGTAGCTACTTGCAACAAGCTTATGGATGAAGTTATAAGTGCTTGGTATCTTGTTTGGATTGCCTTCAGCTGAAGGCACTAAAGTCACTGTCATTGTTTACAAGTGATCTAACTGCTTACCAAAAGTTACTTGATACTAGCATTTTATGTGATAGAGGTAATTTGTGTTGGCAAGTAGTATTCTGTTGCCATATTGCTTTAAATCACATGTGTTTGCTAAATGTTGTTCTTCAACATTTTATTGCACAGTATGCTCACAGGGAATGTGTGCAACGATGGTGCAACGAGAAAGGAGACATAATCTGTGAAATCTGCCATGAGGTAAGCAGTTGTTTTTATTTAATTTCACCTGTGGCATAGTGACACTAGTCCATGTCTTGTTTTGTCATTACTTGTATTAAGACTCAAATTTTTGGTCTTTCTTCCTTTTCTTTTCTTTTCTTTTTAAGTTTTAGCAGACTGGATTAGTGGGTTGCATTTCTATTTATTAACCTTTTCTTTTTCTGTGCCTAGTGTCTACACACCATGTTCCTAGGTTTCATTTTTCAGCTATTGTTTAAACATCTGACTTTCTCAGGAAGTAGTAGAACATACCAAAGTGAAAGAGGATCACGCATCTGTATCATGTCTCAAGCTAAACATTTTTGGCTTAGAAGAATTCGGATAGTTCCATGATTTCTTATGCATTACGTTGTCACCTTTTGCTGAAGTATGCTGCCTCTGCAGTAGTATTCATGTTAACTTGTGGATTTAACTGTAAACTTTGTTTATGTAAATCAGATTATGAGTTTTTATTCTCTGTTGTTCAGTCGTACAAGCCTGGTTACACTGCCCCACCCCAGGTACATCATGATGAGACTTCAATAGAGATAAGGTTAGTTATCTTTGTACATGAAACTAAATATTCTATTATATTCTGGTGTTTATGTGAATAGTATTTCCAAGTAATTAACAAAAAAGGTTTTTTTATTTCTAAAGCATTAAGTTCTTTTTATTGCTCATGTGTGCATTTATGCGTTTTCTCTAGTAGTGGAGATTGGTCCATCTCTGGCAATCATTTGGATTTACATGATCCTAGAATCTTGGCTATGGCTGCTGCTCAACACCGTTTAATTGAAGATGAGTATGATGAATATACTGCAACAAACAACAACGCTGCTGCATTTTGCCGCTCCATATTTCTGATTGTAAGTCTTGTAGTTTATATTCTAGAGAGGTGCACCCTTTTATCTTGAATTAAGAAGTCTTGTAGTTTATATTCTAGAGAGGTGCACTCTTTTATTTTGTATTATTCTTAATTCGTAATCACAGAGAGATCAAATATCATCTGTGCAACTGTCTCCTTGCGCCTGACCTTGCCTTTTTAACCCAAACAACTCAGAAAACTCTTGTTCTTTTTTTTTTTATCATAAGTTCAATTTGTCTTTTTCCCCCTTTTAGTGTTGCCATTGCCAGTTTGCCACCATGTATTATTGGATGATAGTTGGTGTGCCCTTGATTTGTCTATCCAGCTAATGGCTCTTCTGCTCTTGAGGCACACATTGACCATTACTAGTAGTGATGATGAGGATGATGCGTCCGCTATTTTTTCAGTAAGTGAGATTTTTTTAATGTACTATTATATATTTATTTGTTCCTTCACCGTACAGTTTAGTAATTGTTGATCTTTGGCAGCTATTTCTTTTGAGGGCAGCTGGATTTCTGCTGCCATGCTACATCATGGCTTGGGCTATTAGTATCATGCAGCGTCAAAGACAAAGACAGGTTAGTGAGTAGTGACGGATGGACATGCTTTGGTTCTTTTATTTAATATAATCTTCTCTGGTTGGCAAAACTTTCCGCAGAATTATTTAGATGTTATCCTTTTTGCTTTTCAAGAATATAGCATGGAACATGGTATCGAACAGCCTTTCTGCAAGGTTAAGCAACCAAAGATTCAAATTTTATAAATATATACAATATATAGTTGGAAAATCATTTGGGTAAGTAATTACTATTGTAACAACCTGCAAACATGCCCTACAGCCCCAGTTTGGATTTGTGAGTTGGGACATCTGCGGTTTATCCTAACTGGGCAAACATTGTGTTGCTATGTCAGAAAATTCAGTACCTAGGCTGGTTTGTTTTCCAGTAGCTCAATACCCATCAATTTTGTATTTTGAAATTGCCTTTTTTTTCTCCATTCCAGTTGTCAAAACAGTTATTTGCAAACAAAATTTTCATGTTTATTTAAGCATTCTGTGTCATAGTATTTTACCCCAATTCTTTCGGTTAGTCGGTTACACTTTGATGAATTAGGAAGAAGCAATGCTATTACCAACAGAAGTGGCAATCATTCTCCACCGAAATGGAAGGACAATGCAATTCGCGGTAGCACCAGAATCTCCTACCTCACCTCATCCGGAACCACACTAATAGAATTCATCAGCAACAAGCCTATCTCGTGAGGGCATACCAGATGCCTTGAGCATCTGTGCCTTTGCGGTTAAACTCCGAGTGCATTGTGCAAACCTGTTGCCTAGGCCACTCTGAATGGCCATGTTGCAGTAAAAAGTTGTGTGCCTTTCTTTGGATTGTATAAACTTTGCAGCTGAGCTTCGTTGTTCTGTGACGGGCGGGCTGTCAGCATCCTTTGTACATAGAGAGATTTCTTTCAATAAATCAATATAAGCTGAATTAACAGAAAGTATCGAGTTGCTCTAAGGGGTGTACGGCTTGCCTCATGCCCAAGCTTTGCGTGTATCTCGCTCTGGCCGTTAAGCGACTCTCTCTCTCTCTCTCTCTCTCTGTCGATGTCTGTTTTTATTAACTAATATATTCCATGCTTCCAATTGATTTAGGGCACTGTAATGCGAATATTCTGTATTTTTTAAGACAAAATAAAGCGCAGCGCTTGGATGCGACTGTAAATTTGTCGTAGACGGAAGATATAATATGCCTGTACAGAGTACCGATTTTAGAGTATACACGTAAACATATACAAGAGTTTTCCATGTCCTGACGAATATACTTTGTTTGGACCTGGTTGAGTTGTGATAAGATTTGGTGCTTGGGAAATATTGCAAGAGTTGAATGCTGTACACTTTGGCTCACAACCTGTCTTCGTGGCTTTGCTGTAGTCTTTGGGTGGCGTCCGCCAATAACCATGCGGCGGCCTTGCCTTCCTTTCCAACAAAACAAACCAGGCAATCGAGTTTCAAGGCTAAAAAATAATCTTTAAGTAAAAAAGCATTGCTTGTCAAGAATGGGATTCGAACCCATGCCCTTTCGGACCAGTACCTGAAACTGGCGCCTTAGACCAACTCGGCCATCTTGACTTACGGTTATCTGTCGGTCCAAATCATTATAATGCTGACATAGCTGCTCGCGCATCTATAAAAAGGTTCTAAATCGTTTCTATATAGAGACAAGAGAATAAGGATAGCACAATATACTTACTCATGACTAAGTTTAATAGGTGTAATAAATGTGGTTGAAAAATTTACTTCCTTCTCTAGATTATACTACGCATATCTCTACTATTCTAAAGTAGCACTTGGTGGCAGTGGTCCGTTCTTTCCACGTCATTATTTGCCGCTTAATTGCCCTGCTTAATTGCTCTACGCAAGAAATGAAGCGTTGCTTTAATTAGCCAGCTTTCGCAAGAAACGAAGCGTTAAAGATAGATGTTTGATTTTGTGAAATAATTTTTTTTATTTTTTAATCTTTATTTTTCGTTATCAATTTTGTTTTTCGTAGCAACACACGGGCATGTAACTAGTATATATATATATAACCTGGAGTTTGTGTTGCAATTAAAACTCATAAATATGTAAGACTGGCAGATCGATTGGTTATCCTGAGTTGAATATGAATAAAAAGAACAAATAATAATTCTGCTGACCATAACATAAAGATTTTTTTAGACCTAAAGATTTTTTATGCCTTGTTTATGCTATAGAAAAGCTTATAGTTAAATCTTTTTATCTAAAAGTTAGGGAAAATGAAGAAAATTCAATGTGATATTTGTGAACCTATTCAGCCCTTGTCGGGCTCTTTCATATACTTTATGATACTACTCCCTCTAGTCTAAAAAAACTGACGTTTTGGACATGGTGATGGTCAAACTTTCGAAACTTTGACTATCGATATATTTTTAAATATTTAAATTGAATACATGAAAATTATATGTGTAGACTTGTCTTGAGAAGTACTTTCATAATATTATAATTTTATTGAGTTTTATAAATATATTATAATAAAAATTAGTGTTCAATGTTGTATTTTGAAGATCGTGTCGATATTCAAAACGTCAGCTTTTTTAGACCGGAGTAATAAGATGCTTCTAGTAACTGGTCCTATGTGCGTCTCTTATCTACTATGAATCATACTTTTGTCAAAATTAATTACCCAAATCATTAAATTAAGAGCCTACTTTACAGAAAAAAGTATCAAGTCTATTCGAATAGACAATGCTAGTGAGTTTACCTCAAAGGCATTTAATGGTTGTTGTATGGCTCTGGGAATTAGAGTATCTTGTACCTCATGTACACACTCAAAATGGCCTTGCAGAGTTATTAAACTAAAAGAATAAAACTTACTGCTTGGCCACTCCTGTGGAATAGTGGGCTACCCACCAATTGTGGGGGCCACACAGTGCTGAACGTTGCAGCATTAATTCAACTCAGACCAATTGTATATCTTGAAATTTTTCCATTGCAGAGAGTGTGGGAAAGAATTAAACATTTTCAATTTGCGAAAATTTGGATGTATACGTGCCAATCTCTCTACCATAGTGTACCACCATGGAACCTCACCGAAAGTTGAAGGATCTATGTAGGTTATGAATATCCATCAAATATTAAATACCTAGAGCCTATGACAGAGGATTTATACATGGCTCGATACGTTGATTGTATTAAGGATATTTTTCGGCATTAGGGGGAGATAAGTACCATATTAAAGAATGCTAAGTTTTTAGATCTACGCACTAAAGAAACCGAACTTGAAGTTCGGAGGATAATAAATCTACAACAAATAACTAATAAAACTGTCAAATACCTTCACTGATCATAAGAGAGTGAAAACATCTCATATACCTGCAGTAAATGCATAAGTAAAGAGTGAAAATACCACAAAAGGATACTGAACCCACTCTTGCCCCTCATGATAAAAAGAGGGGGATGCCTTCATGTGCATGTGACTTAATTCCGTGGAGACGTTTGTAGAAGTAGAGAATCAATCAAATGAGAACACTACCCATGGCAGTGGAAGAAGCTCAATCCGATGTTGAAAAAATTCCTAAAGTGGTCGTCCTGAAACGGTAACATCCCTGAAGTGATCTATTATGAAGATAATAAACCCAACGTATATTTATGCGCACAATCTAACGCTAGAAAGTTAGAACACCTAGACTCTATCGTTGTGGGAAATCACAATGAGATGAAAGAAATTAATGAAGAGATATCTCTGAAGTGATACAGGAGAATTGTATAAAAGAAAGATTACAATTGCTGACGTATATGTCGTCTCTAAGATTGCTAAAAAAGCTAGATCTAGAACCAAAGTCTATGATAGAATGCCAGAAGCATTTAGATACGGTCAAATGAAAAGAAGCAATTGATGCTGCAAGATCGAGGATGAGCCTAGAGGGGGGTGAATAGGCTTTTTCAAATTTTCTAGCACTAAAAAGCTCTAAAAAGCCTTTAGACAAAAATCACAAAGTTTGCGGAAGAGTAAACTAAGATTTTGACAAATAAGGCCTAAAGTATCTAGGCTCTGCTAGTGCACCGACAAGACAGAACAAATAGAGATAGGCAAGCAAGTAAACAGAACAGCAAAATAAATACTGAAAGTAAAAGGCAGGAGATACAATGAATTTTTCACCGTGGTTCAGAGATTAACTCGTACGTCCCTGTTAAAGCACT
Source organism: Rhipidocladum racemiflorum (assembly GCA_036346355.1). NCBI lineage: Eukaryota > Viridiplantae > Streptophyta > Magnoliopsida > Poales > Poaceae > Rhipidocladum > Rhipidocladum racemiflorum. The sequence goes on from CM070572.1 coordinate 23,815,609, forward strand.
TCACCAAAAGTAGCTCCACCAACAGCTATACACGATAGCTTTGGTATCCACTAGGGTGACTCTTTCACCACTCCATTGAGGTGAGTCCCAAAACCTCTCACAATCAGTGGTGACCTTCCACAATGTCTTTTGGACAGGTTGCACCAAATCACTCTCAAGTCGTCTAGGAACAAAAGATTCCAAGAGTAATAAACTATCCACAAGTTCAATCTCTTGGTTCACTAGCTCAATACTGTTTAGACTAAGCTTTGAGCAAGATCACTTTGAAGTTTTTGATCAAGTGTGGAATACAGTCTCTTTGATGGCTTTTGTGCTCAAGTATTCTAAAATGTCAAAGAGATGCAAATGGTTCTCTAAAAGAAGGTCCTAGCACAGCTTATATAGCCCACAAAAGGAATGTAGCCGTTACTTGCATTTACTAGCCGTTGGGCATTGTTAGAATGACAAAATAATGTAAACTAATGTGCCACAGACTCAGATCAATATGATTTTCAATATGAACAGAGCATGACGGACCAATTGTAGTGAAAATCATGTTTACGCCGGACCAAATTGATTAAGAAACCCATTTACGTTGGACCGAAAACACTCGGTCCGTTGTGCACATGTTTTCAGCGAAAATTGGTCCGTCATGAAACATAGCAAAACGACGTTTGCGCCGGACTAAGAAAGTTAGTCCGATGTAGAAGACAAACCTTCTGTTTCTGGTCCGTCGGACAACACAATATTCCAGAAAGAATCAAGTTTTTATTGGACTGAAAAACTTGGTCCGGTGTACAATTGAAATCATGGTCCGGCGTGAACGGCACACGCTCGGTTTGATTCTCGACTGAATTGAACTCAACGCCGGATTGAAAAGGCTGGTCCGGCGGACTAAAAATTTGACTTATCCCAAGTCGGTCCGGCGTGAACGGTGTACGCTCGGTATGAGTTTTGAAGAGAGGATTTCAGCGTCGGACTAAGAAAGTCGGTCCGGCGTGAATGGGTTCTAGACTGAATGAGTGAAGGACTTGGTTTTGAAAGGGAAAAAGATGAGGTGATCTTTACTCCAGGTAATCTCAATGATTTTAGCCTATTGAACCAAGGTACTTACTTGTGCATAATCCTCCTCTATAGTACAGCTATTCTATGACATCCTAGCTACATGGCTTGCATCATCTTCCAAACGAAAACTAGAAGCAAGAGTCTTTAGCCTTTATATCTTAAAAGTCTTCGCTCTACCAAGAGTACTTTGCTTGATCATCAACACCAAAACCAAATAAAGCATAATTAAAAAAAGAATAGGGGGTCTAGATGCTTTCAGAGGCAGCGCTCGCTTAATAAGAGAAAAGTTTTTTGTCATGTTGACCAAACACCTAAAGTCTTCCCAATAGGATCAAAATGGGTTTTCATCCAAAAGAGATATGGAAATAACCAGGTGGTGAGATATAAAGCGAGGCTTGTAGCACAGATATTCATACAGAGACCCGGCATCGATTACAATAAAACATATTCTTCTGTAATGAGTGTACGAATGAAGCAATTACGTACGCTGCCCAATACACAAACTGCACTCGATGGCCGATTCTAGTTGAGTTCAATCTCAGCAGGACGTCGTAGCAAAGATAAACAGGAACAAGGACACCTTAAGCCCACAACAACGATATCCATGGTTCGAGACTATGGCTACAAACAAAGCAACGATGAGAGAGCTCACCCCCCGGATCTTCTTGCTGGTGACGGGGCATTTCGGCTCACTCGCTCGCCCTCTTCATGGTGTAGTGGTACACCAGCCTACCTCCTAGAAACAAACAAACGTAGTAGCATTCACCACCACAGAATTAACATCAGAGCAGCTAGCTAGTAGATCGCCAAAGGAAACAGCTTCCCAAGAAAATCAACACCCAAGGCAAGCAATTTGGAGCGGAGGAACAGGGTTTCGTCGATTCAATTCTCACCGGAGGTGGGGTCTTGACGACCCTGCTGGCCTGGTTGGACTTGGTGGCGTAGCTGTACCACGCTTCCGGTACGTCGACCGCCGCACCACGGCGCCCTCCGATCAACGCGCGCCTCCCTCTCTGCAGTGACGGTCCTCGAGATGGTGACTGGATGACCGCATCGCCTCTCCAGTCTACACGTCGTACGGGGACCGTTTACAAGAAAGAGGGAGATTGACCATGTGCCCACCGCTGAGTTTGGCTGTCTATGATTTAGGGTGTTCATCTGTTTCCCTAGCTAGGATTTTACCACTAGCTATGGATAGTTTTGTCCTCCTCTCCCTTCGTCTTGCTCCACATGCCATCTACGATTTGTCGTGTTCATCTATTTCTCTAGAATTTTACCACTACGGATGATTTTGCCCCTCCTCTCTTCCTCACTCACCGGTCATAGCGGCCAGTCACTCTATCACTTCGCCGGCTCGTTGTCCACGCCCTCCTTGCCTTGTCCCCGTCCCGCACGCCGCACCACGACCGCTCCACCTCTGTTTGCCTCTCTCACAGAAATGTTGTGCAGCGCAACGCGTAGATCACCTCCGTGCTCCATGCCATCCTCCTCAGGTCCGGCACGCTCCACTCTCCAAGCTGCTCACCGCATCCAACTCAAACCTACACCACCTACCGCCAATGCAGCCTCCTCTCCCACACGCTCCATCTGTTCAACGAAACGCCCCGCTGTGACGCTGCTACCGACGCCACCTTGATCTCTGTCCATTGCTATCTCGGCGACAAGAGGCTGGGGTGGATCGGTTTTGTTTGTGAAAGACCATGCGGGGTTGTTAGTGATAATTAATTGATTACTAGTTATGTGCCCGTGCGTTGCTACAAAAAAACAAAATTGATAACAAAAATAAAGATTAAAAAATAAAAAAATACTAATCCCTCCATTTCTTTTTATAAGACGTATTTGGTTTCGTTAGGACAAGGCTTTGACCAACAATTACTCTGTTAGCATATAATTTTTATGACACAAAATTGATATTAGCATATTTGTATTCAAAAGTACTTATATATAATTATGATTTTGTATTGCATAAATAATATATTAATGAAGTAATCGTTGATCAAAGTCTTGTCCTAACGAAACCAAATACGCCTTATAAAAAGAAACGGAGGGAGTATTTCATAAGATCAAACATCTATCTTTAACGCTTCGTTTCTTGCAAAAGCTGGCTAATTAAAGCAACGCTTCGTTTCTTGCGTAGGGCAATTAAGCAGGGCAATTAAGAGGGCAATTAAGCAGGGCAATTAATGTGACGTGGGAAGAAACTCTCACTTTATAGTAGAGACTAGTTACATGCCCGTGCGTTGCTACGAAAAACAAAATTGATAACGAAAAATAAAGATTAAAAAATAAAAAAAATTATTTCACAAAATCAATAATCTATCTTTAACGCTTCGTTTCTTGCGAAAGCTGGCTAATTAAAGCAACGCTTCGTTTCTTGCGTAGGGCAATTAAAGGTGTGTTTGGTTGGATGTACCAAGCTGAATGGGATGGGATGGTACAAGATGGATGGGATGATCCTGGATGGGATGGTACCGGTCGGTCCCGTACCGATCGGTTCAGCCGAATTCGCCGTATCAAACGATACAGCATCTTCAAGGAATATTCTAGGAATCTGTACCATCTCATCCCGTACCAAATGGTTCCATTCAGTCAACCAAACGCATGAACGAGATTAAATCCTGTAAGGAACGGTTCGGTTCGACCTGATACAGCGAACCAAACGCACCCTAAGCAGAGCAATTAAGCGGCAATTAATGACGTGGGAAGAACGGACCACTGCCACCGAGTGCTGCTTTAGAATAGTAGAGATATTTGATCATGTGGTGTTCAGATTAGAGTTTTATTTGAATTAAATTTGAATATTAAGTTTTTGAGATGATTATTGCATATCATTTTGGACATTGCTATGTGATGTGTTTGCTTATTTTTTATGGTTGCAGGATGTCGGTGTAAGGTCATGGTGAGACGGAGAATGATCGGGACTAGACGAGGTGTGTCGGAGGTTCAGACGGTCGGGGATCGCTAGAGTATGACCGGAGGCGGAGTCACTGCTAGTCTAAAAGACAAGGGAACAACTGAGATGCTAGATTGAAGCTGCTTGGATCAAAGAGACCCGTTGGATCACGATTTAGAAGATAGAGTAGCGGTCAAGTTAGCTAGCTTTGAGAAGCATGCAAAATCCGTTATGTTATTGGATTGCGGGTTAGCCCATACATGAGTGAATGAATCTAAACCCTTCATGAAGTTTCTTGAGGGCCAAGAAAGTCATCAAAGGGTGAAGATTGCTCCTAATGGATGAGTGAATCTCAATCCTTGATGAGATTTCTTGAGGGCCAAGAAGATCATCAAAGGTGAAGATTGCCACGATGTTGCTATAAATAGAGGGGTACGTAAGGGTATGCCTCTTCTCTCAAGTCTTTGAAGAAGGATTTGGTTGAGCTCCTTTGAGTTTTGCCTACCTTGTTGCGAGACTTTGTAAACCATTCCTCTCAAGGCAATGAAAGTTTAGTTTTATTCTCTATTCTGAATTTACTTTCCGCTTTTACATTATGTCTTAAATTTAGCATTTAAATTCAGTATTTAAATTCTATAATTTACTTCCTTGCAATTTACTATTCCACATATTTGGATTTGCCTCCTCTTATTCTAAATGCTTGTGGATTTTATGCCGAGGATGAATGATTATTGGATGAATCTTTTCCAGGTCATATCCTAATCATCTAGGCACATCTCTTCTTGAACTTTGCAAGAAACCGATTTTTTGCTTGAAACGAAGACATTCTTGTAGATTGTGTTTGTGGTTTTTGTTTATTGTGTTCTTCCTTGCTATGACAAGTGAGAGGATATTCAAGATCATCTTAATCATCAAAACCCCACGAGCAAGTCTAAGACCAGGATTTTGGTTTTTGCTTCCCTTTGTTGCACTTCTCCTTCAATTTGGAAAATGTCGAAACTTTGGCATCAATCTTTGCGATTGATGGTTGGAATAGGTTCTTGACATCCACAAGGAGGTGCGTACCGAGGTTCAAGAGCAAGTTTTATCTTGGTTAGTTCTTTGAAATTTTTGGTAGGCTCTTCTTGTCCAGTATATGAGAGGAAATTTTATTTGAGATCATTCCCCCCCCCCACCCCCCATAATCGCCAGTCCGATCCTTTAGCTCGGAGTTTGGGTCAGAGCGATGGCCATGGCCGGAGACAAGAGAAAGAGGAAGGGGGAGGAAGAAAGAGGGGCAAAATGGACAATTCAAGTCCAAAGTGGCAATTACCGTGTCTATTATCAATCACGCAGGTAAGAACTGGCATATGATCAATTTTCTCTTTACAAAACGGGAATTTGTTTAGATTCATGTGAGAACTAAACCTTTTCCTTTCGAAATTCTTGTGGAATTCATATAAAATTATTGCATTGGCCTAGGTTTTATGGATTATTTCAATTTTGTAGTTAAGGGGATTGCCTTAGTTTTACAGATCTAATGTTTTTTAACCCATTCCAAATAAAAGATTGCCTTTTTTTCTATGATAAATGAACTATTTCTGAAGCAGACAAGAAGTCTCCGGGGAGCTGGAAATCCAGAACATTTATTTTCATGCAGAATATCTCCTCCCAGTGTATGAAAACAAGCACATGCCTCAAACATGAAAAATGTTCGACATAGAAGTAATATGAATTGATATCCATGTGGACCTTCTAAGAATTAAGACCGAAGGGCATATAGCTCCAGATTCATTAAAACTTAAAAAGACAATCTTGCCAGCGAACTGCACTTTGTGTGTGTGTGTGTGTGTGTGTGTGTGTGTGTGTGTGTGTGAGAGAGAGAGAGAGAGAGAGAGAGAGAGAGAGAGGAAACAATACAACACACATCAGCATCAGCTTAGAGGGTAATACAGGTCTCAGAAGCAACAAGTTCATCAAACTCGATCGGACAGCAGCAAATCGAAACTGTAGCTTAGTTAATACTCCATGGTACAAGTGAAAGAGACATCTTCATACTTAGTTCATAACAACCGGGCAGTTCATATCAACATGAAAAGGAACATCAATCAAGGGTTTCATGTTTCCTTTATCATGAAATTCCTTTGTTCTTGCAGCTTTTCGTTTCTTCGCATTAAAAAAAAAGACTTTTTTTTTATTTGATTTACATTGCAATGTGTACGTATTGTCTCAACTTGCCACAACCTTGCACGGCCTTTTCTTTCCTTGACTGTACAAGTATTCCTGTAGGAAATCTTTTGAATTCTGAACATTTCATGGAACAACTCAGACCCAGAAAAGAAAAACTAAAAGAACCCAAGACACCGAAAGATTTTAACCTCGTGTGATCTGAAGATCATGGAACTTAACATTTGTTGTGGATCGGATCAGATCCTCTTCGGACACGCCGCTTGCTCATTCTGTCGGGATCAAACACCGTCGAAGGGGAAGAACCGGTGGCCGCTGTGTGCTTCTCGGACATATCAAATCTTGCAGCAGCAGCAGCAGCAGCAGCAGCATTGCCCTTTGCAAGCTCTCGTGGTTGCTCTGCTGGCAAGACATTTGCAGTACCGTTTGTTCGGGCAAAACCGCCCAGGCTTCGAATGCCAAGAACCTCTGATGTAGAAGAAGCCAAAAGAACAAGCACAACGAGAATGGCTAGTCGATGGCAGTGAATCCCCATTCCCATCTCTCTCTTCCTCTGTCTCTCTTCTAACTTGCAGTCTAGTGGTAGAAGAAAGTAGTAGTGTGTGTGATGCTGTGCCTATCTGAACTCAAGACAAAAATATGCCGAGTGGAAGCTAAGGAACATCGTGGTATTATGCGCTGTCTGTGTCTGTAGATATAGGGTCTCTTAGATTGCATCCATCATAGTGACCGTAAGATCTTGGTCCAAAAGAGTAAAGCTAAAAGTGATCGACCCCAAGCGATCACTTTATACCACCAAGGCCATTGAGATAAATTGAGATAAACAACAAGCAGTTATCTTCCGAAGTGAAAGAAATTGCACTCTGCAAACTGAAGGCTGATTACGAAGATTCTGATGGATTTTTTTTATGTAAAAAAGGATGAAACTGGCCTCCAGGCCAAACTACTGGTATAATGCTTTATGCTCCATCAGCAGGGTGTCATCTTTGTGTTTTTACTTCAGAAGCTTCTCTTGGAAGCAAGGAAACACGCTTCTCCATGCAAAACAGCACAAGGAAACACATCTCGCTGTGCTTTCTTTACGAGCAGTTTCTTGTGCTGGAGCTGTTGCTTTGTGCTCTTTAGTTCTTTCATCATTATTGGCTTGGTTCTGCGCTCTCTCCTTTTGCAGTGGATTTAGTGGGTCCCAAAGCAGCCCCGTTCAAAGATCCAAAGAGCACGCACAACCAAAAGGATCCTACTAACCGAAGCAACATTCCTTCCTCTTTGTTTATAACTTGGATAATCCCTCCAGTAATTTAACTTAAAGCACACTTAAAAGTATCGCTCACTAGATCATACGAAGCACACTTCGAACATCAATCGTTATTCGTGAGAGAACACGCCATGCTAATCTTGATGAATGACGAGTGAGAGAGAGATTTTGACAGCATAAGAATGAAAAATACCCTAAACATCATAAAAGTAGGTGCTAGCAATGTAATTGAACACTCATAGACAACCATGTAAAGCGAAGCCCTAGTGCGTTTGATACGAAAATTGTGAAGTAGTTTTTGTTTCAATTTCTTGCAACACTAACAATGCAACTCGCTCAATAGTCAATTCGCACATTTACCACTAATCCATCAAACTAAACCAATGTGGCGTTTTTATCGAAACCCATCAAGCGCGGAAGCAAATCCGTGGGTGTGCGTGCGACCAGACGTTACCTCTGCGGCGGCGAGGGCGAATTTGCCGGCGTATCGGCCGCGTGTTCTGGGGACCCAGTTGGTGAGGCGGACGGGCATCGAGTGAGTTTTTGTCGAGGCCGAGGCCCGAGGCCGTCGCCGGCGTAGGGTGCCCAGGCCCCAGCAGCTTCAGGAGGAAAGGAAAGGTGAAACTGATTAGTGTAATAGAAAGGTAATTTAGGGTCATCTCTACAAAAAAAGCATTTCGGTGGGTTTAATCGATAACGCCCTTTAATGCGAGGGTTCGCCGATACCACGGATACAAATCTTGCCTAAAATCGGTGAACTCCCGGCAAGATTTCGGATTTCGAACACTCCCGAGATTCAAAATCTCGGCGGGATAAAAAAAATTAAAATACTATGGTGTAAATTGAAATCTCGCCGATTTCGGCCGAAATCCCGATGATTTCGGTCGAAATTTCAAAATTTTTTGCCAGATTTTTTTTTGCGGATATGATTGGATTTAGGTTGAAGACCATCCACAAAAAATTTCACATTTTATGATGTGTTTTGACCATTTTTTGGTCGGTTCAAAATGTACCGAAATCTTGGAAATTTCGACCAAAATCTCGGTGATTTCGGCCAAAATTTAGGATTTCTCGATAGGAAAAAACCGAATTTAAAATTTGAATTTTATATTTTGGCCGGATTTTATTTGAATTTCCAAAATCTCGCCGAGATTTTGAATTTTGGGCATCTCCGAGATTTAGTTCAAAACGAGATTTGTATCCCTGCCCGATACACTGCTCGCTTTCATTGGGACTATGATGGTAATCCTACCCGATTATATGTGTACTTGTGAGTAAAATTTTTAATAGAAATATGTATATTTTTCTTTTATTATCCGTGGGCATATTTATGGAGACCAAACTTTATCCGATGGACAAACGAGTATAGGTATGGGGGAACTCCACCTGTACTCGTTTCGCCCGATTATCCGCTACCTTCTACTTACATATCGATCGCAACAGGCACCTAGTTGACCCCCTGATCCTCAATTTGTGGTACCTCATATTAACAATTTGTGATTAATGATGCCGTGATGAGTGAGTTGTAATGTGTGTGATGACTAATGAATTGTTTTTATTTTAATTGTTGAACTTGAGCATGTGTGATGACTGATGAACTATTTTTATTTTAATTGTTGAACTTGAGTATCTGTGTGTTACTTGTCTGCATGTGTTATTTTAATTCTTATTCTCATGGCCACTTAAAATGTCAAATTCATTGATAATCATTCTTTAATCTACATAATGTAGTTGCTTCTCATAATTTTATCAAAAGGATTGTATTAGTACCACAGCTCATTAGCTCCTAGTGCCATTTAGTTTAAAGGATTGTTAATAGTGGTGGGTAAACGGGTATACTCGTGGGTATCGGGTACCCACGGGCGATGAGTATAGGTGAGATTCTTCACTTGTAACCCTTTGCGGGTATACCCGTGGAGGAGATTTTGGCTAATGGGCATAGGTATGACAGAGCACTACCCGTATCTATCGCACCCGATTGCCATCCCTAATCGGGACCAAAGGGTGCTAGCAGGGGTTTCTTTGGCTCGAACCTACCCTTCAGCTGCTAGACCCTAAGTATCTTCTTTAGTATTGGCATTTAGTTTTTAGTATATTAATGATGAATGCACATGCGGTTAGGCTCAGCTGGAGGAAGAAGCTTTTTCTAGGTGATGAGCTACTTCCTGTGCCATGTGGCATAGTTGGATGCTGCTTGCTGAAGGTCTAATTTGACAATCGGTAATTTTGATTGCTGCCTGTAAAAGTGGACTAGAATCCTAGAGAGAATGGACGATTCAATACCTTTCCTTCGTGAGGACACGACGGCCCATCGAGTCAGGGGTGCTTAATACACGTCGCTGAGAGTCAGCGATTGCGAGGACACATCAAGGGCGTTGAGTAAATGCAGGGGAACTGGCAAGGGCACGCAGCATGTGGTGACGGGCAACCCACCGTGGTGATGGTGAGCGGACAGGGATGACGGCGCAATGTGAGTTGGCGAATGCTTAACCAGATAAGTATGTTGACCACAAAAAAAAGGCAATGTGAGCCCTTTTCTTGATATATATAATTTTTTTTTATCAATTGTAATTATGTCAATGGGATAAATAGAGACAATAGACAATTTGATTGATTGGTGTTAACCATTTATAAATCTCTAAAAGTTTGACAAATGTGAAATTATGTGCTGAAAAACTGGCTTAGTGATGAATTTGATATTGCAAAGTGGTTGCTCATGGTATGTATGGGATTTGTGCATGTGCTGTTTCAGATGATTACTCGGCATGCTTTGTGATAGCATGGTAATGGTTTTGCTTGATGCAATACGCTCGTGTGAAAGGTTGTATGGACCGATGTTGAGTCAAATTGGGAAGAACTTGTATTCGTACACGGTTTCGTATTTGTTCACGTGCAGGTGTTGCTTGAGGTCAAACGTTGTCAATGACGAGGATCGGAACTAAGTTCTGGGATGAATCGAGGTTCAAACGATCAAGAATGTCATGCGAAACATTTGGACTAGAGAACCGTGCATGTGAAGTCGAGGATGATGCAGTATAACGGCCAGTCGACCATGCATGCGAATGAGTCACGCGAGAGCGTCAGATTGGCTGTACGTGTGCATATGTAAATTTCGGGTTGTATGTGCATGTATTAGGTTATGTGTAAATGTGTAATTGAACCAAGTAGATATACATATATATGTATTTATTGAGAGATAAAAGGTTATGGTTGAGTGGTTATTTAAAGGAGTCAGAACGGCGGCCACATCGCGTGCGCGTGTTTTCTTGTGATTCTCATCTAAGGAATTTCATATTGCTTCGTGTGTTTGCTCTGATGGATCAAATTTGCGTGCTGATCATCACGATTCCTTCTTCTGTTCTAACGTCGTGGTGCGCATAGGTTTGGTAGCAACTTCATCCAGCTATTGCTGCTGTTCTCTTGGTGAGGAACTGCTACTTGGTTTACACGCTGACCAGAAACTTGTTTCTTGTGTTGCCGAGGAGGATGAAGTAGCAGCTGGCTGACCAAATCAAGTTACTACTGGTTGCTGCTGCTAATTATACGACGCATGTGAAACAACAAAGGAAAAAGAGGAGTTAAAGCAAGCCAGCGCCACAGTAATTCACGATTTACTGTAGCACCGTAAATCGACAGCACAAAAGAAAAGTGATTTGCTATTGCATGACTGCTTTGGTTTTAGATTGATTTATTATTTTATCTTGATAATTTTAATTTAATCCGTTTAAAATCTTTCTACAGCGTTAAGTTATTGATCTGAAAATTATGATTGGTTAATTCCTCGTAGATCTTAATTAATCTCGTAATTAGGATTTGATCAATTTTCGTTATTATTTGGTACAGTTAACTTGTAAAGGTCATAACTCTAGATCCGTAGATCCGATTGAGCTAATTCTTATTGAGTTAGTTTTAAAATTTAATCTAGTTTCTACAGTCCAAATTTCACATCAATCCAACTGTGGGATCTTCTGGAATTACTGTTTTAATGAACGTACATCAATATATTTTTTTGTGAAAACTGAAGCAATCTTTCATAATTTGTTTAGGGGTATTTTGAGAATCACTAAAAATTGGTTTTAGCTTCTGCCCAATCATTCACCCCCCTCTAATTGCTATATTAGTGTATATCGATCCTACAACAAGCGAACGTTGTACAGGTATTTCTCAAATAATGAAGCACTTGTAGTAACACTCGAACCAATAAGAACACAGCACAAATTATTTAATATGTTTGTCTTAATTTAGACTAATTAATCTTTTGAGTTCACCCTTAATTTTTATCCTGACTTTGCCGTTGATCTGAACCACGTATATTTGACCGGACGCCTCAAGGAAAACCCACTACTGGATTGCGAAATTTCTTCTGCGATCCGTTTCGGGGCACAAGAAGGAATTCTGATTGCCAATTCGCCGTGGTTATTACTCGCAAGGTGGTGTTCGAGTTGGGTTGCATATATGGCTATGGTACATGCCTCTGCGAGATCAATAAAAGTAAATTGATCGGTTTTGTTGGTTTCGTACATTGACGAGGGTCTGAATAGTCCCTTTATTCAACTATAGGGAACAACATGTTACCATGTTTTTGTTGATTTTTTGTCAAGAAGTCTAGCATCCACTTTAAGAGACCAGAAGAAGATGCCCCACCTCTTTGCCAACTAGCCACGCGCCGGTTCCTACGCTACCATATTCGAAATGCAAAAGTAACGTTCTGAATTAGACAGTCTGATGTTTTAATACATCTTAATGCTAAATGGATGTTGGTACTAATTAAACACATGTTTTGTGTTTGGTGCTTGTACCGAGTGGTACATGCATAGAATGGTTCTATAGAAAAGACTATCCATGTGTTTTGTCGCTTCAAATGAACCAGAAGATGATGAAATACAAGTTTGATGAATTTTACTTCTATACGCTTAACCATCCCAGCCACCGAAAACAACTGAATCATATGGTATAGGACCGCCATATTTCATTCAACCTCATCCCACAAACAGAACATACCATTGATTAAGATTATTCTAAGAAGCATGAATGAAAGGTAGATGGTGATTACTTACCCCTTCGCTTGCTTCAAGATTTGTGCAACTTGTACTAGAAGGAAGAGCATTAAAGCATCTCTCTTATTCTAATTCAATTCATCACCAGACTAAACAGACTGCTGCATTTGGAACCATGCATCTAGGATGATCAAATACTTTATACTCCATGAAATTCGCATCTTCTCTCAACAGATTGAGCCTTCTTATAAAATGCTATAGATGAATAGTGCTGCTGCATGGTATTTCAGTGCTGATTTTTTTTCAGAGAAACCACCAAATTTTTTTTCTGTTGGAACTCACTGGTAATGGACATTGGCAACTGCACTTTCAGCTGCTAAATCGTTTTCTGTTGGAAAAAAAATGGCTATGTAACACTGCGAAAATTTGGCTCGATACCATTGTCTGAAATGTGTGCTTTGCTATTTAATGTTGGTGCCATTGCAGTAGCGGAGGACGGGAAAAAATTCTGATATGGCGAAATTATTATTTTTATATATCTTTATTATCCGTTATTGTTCCTTAGACGTGTGCATCTCCTATCCTAATCTTAACATCAATTTTAAGGTAAGGTAATAGGATATCATCCTATTCTCATTTCGATAGTAGGTGTATTATAGTGGCGGAGGACGGAGTAAAATTATGATGCGGCAAAATCGGTAGGATGGAATATTAAACAATATCGTAATGCCAAAAAAATTCATACAGAGTATATAAGGAGCAAAGTATTCGAGTTCAATCTACTGGACATCTTGCTAAAATAATTTTTCAAATCCACACATGAAATCATCAGGGTAAATATTTTGTGTTACTGACAGAACATGTGCTAAAAGTACTAAGGATCCACGTGGCAGAGCAGGTATGGCAGGTGCCATACCCAGCCATACCTGCTCCTCCGCCCCTGTGCCATTGCGAGCAATAACATATATATCTCTTCAAAAAAATCGGAAGGATCGAAATGAACTATATGTACTTCATGGGTTAGGCACTTCCTGCTGTTTTGCCATCACTACTACTTCACGGCAATGGGATGAGCCCCTTCCGCGTGTGGTGTCAGCAAGCTGAGCTCGAGCATGATAATAACTTGACTTGAGCTTGAATGCTTGATGCTATCAAAGTCTTGAGTCTAAAACTGAGCTGAGGGAACTATTTTGACAAGCTTTTGCCACTAGCAATCTCCTCCTCTTAGTGGGAAGGGAGAGACAAAGCCATTTGGTCGGGGGAAGTTTGATGGAACAATGGTAGCGTAGGCAGTAGAAACTAAAAAGTAAATTTCACAAAACTATATGTTTCTCATCTAAATTATCAAAATAAAATAGGTTTTTAAGTTTTTTATTTTACAAAACCACATATTTTAGAAAAAAAAACTTTATCGCAAATTATATGTTTTAGAATTGACTGTTTCTTGTAACAAGCCTGATGATATGGACCCATATGACAGTCTCATGCACAAGTGAAATGGAAAATGTGGGTGCATGAGGCTATGGGTCCACACTATCAGATTTGTTCCAAGAAACAATAAATTCTAAAATCTATAAATTTATAACATAAGTTCTCTTATAATCTAGAGTAAATTTAACAAAACTACATGTTTTTTTTACATATTATCAAAAACAACTACATGTTTTAACTTTTATTTCAGAAAACTTTGGATTTTATGAGAACTTGTATCACAAAAGTACAAGTTTAGAATTAAATGTTAATTTGTACTTTTCTGACATTTACTCCGAGTAAAAACATGGAGGGTTTTTGGTTAATTTCCCGTTCTCTCTCTCTAAGATTTTTTTTTGAATTTTGGCCAGGAGCTCTGGCATTACTGTAAAGAAGGAGAGAATAACTGCTGAGCTACAGACGCGAACACACGCACCCACATACACACGCGCCACACACACACACACACTCCCACGCGAAAGCAGCTTAGCCGGTGAGCACCCAGGCCGAGCCAAGGCTCGAACCTGGGTGGCCAGCCTGCCCACCGCAAGCTCTGGCCACTGAGCTACGCTCAGTCCTCCTCTCTCTCTAAGATTTAAAATCTCTCTAAGATTTTAAATTATGAGTTTTTACTCGACATCATGTAGAAAATTATATATGTCAGAAATGGCATGTTGCAAAGCCACGTAGTTTTGGGTGTCCGAGGGCAAACACTGGGCTTTCATGACATCGTATAATTAACTAGATACGTATGTGCGGCGTCACGCCACGTAAGTGTGTGGCACTGTGCGAGGGTGATTTTTCAAATTTAGACATATTTTTAGAATTTTAGCAGGTTTCCTAAAAAAGACCTAGATGTAATTTCAAAAATATTAGGGGGGTCTTCTCGCAAAAAAAAGAACCTGGATGCAATTTCAAAAATTTTATTTGTCTCGATAATATTATCCCTTACTCACTAATAAATCTATTAATTCAACTCATGTTTCTATAATCAATTCGATCTCTAGGGCCAATCCGAGGACGCCTACAAAAAGGTTGTTTGGTTCTACGAAAAGTTTGCTTAGATTTAAGAAAAGTTCGCTTGTTTCCTTAGAAAAACGGACATAGATAAAATTTTAGAAATATTGAGCGTCTTCTCGCAAAAAAATGCATCCATATGTAATTTCCAAATTCTCAGTGGCCTTTACGCAAAGAAAAAATAATATCAAAATTTTTAGAGGTCTTCCTGCAAAAAAGGACCTAGATGTAATTCTAGAAACTTTTGAGGACCATTTCGCAAAAGAACATATGTCTTTCCACAAAAAATGGACAAAGATGTAATTTCAGAAATATTGGCGGTCTTCTCACAAAAAATGAACCCAGATGTAATTTTCAAATTCTTAGAGGGCCTTTATGCAAAAAAATTAATTCAGAATTTTCAGAGGTCTTTCCTCAAAAAATGAACCTAGATGTAATTTCATAAACTTTCGATGGACTTTGTGTAAAAAAACAATTTCAGACCTTTTTGGGGGTCTTCCCTCAAAAGGGACCTAGATGTAATTCTAAAAACTTTTGGAGGCATTTACGCAAAAGAACCTGTGCCTTTCCTCGAAAAAACAAACATAGATGTAATTTCAGAAATATTGGGGGTCTTCTCTCAAAAAAATGGACCCAGATATAATTTTTGAATTCTCGGAGGCCTTTGTGCATAAAAAAATTCATATTTTTCGGGGCCTTCCAGCAAACAGGGATCTGGATGTAATTTTAGAAACTTTTGGGGGTCTTTTTGCAAAAGAACCCGCGCCACGCGTCATGCGGCAAAAAATTTCCCAAGGCAATGCATGCGCGGGCGAAGTCAAACGCATGATATCGGTTTAGGCAGCAACGCCCACACCGTTGTGCTACTACGTCTTTGCGTCCAAATGAGCAAGTTAAATTACTAAATTCATATTAACGAGGGCGTAAAGCAGCGATGTGACCACGTGCAGGGCGAGCACGTCACCCGAAAATAACGTGGAGGGCGTGCAGGGGCAAAACTCCCGCGGCTCTATTATACGGAGTATTCCTCCCCTTTCCCACTTTTATGATCATGGAACAGTAACTCAAATTAGGAACCTAATATGTCGGTTATGCATTATTTTTCTTAAGAAGCACATATTAGTTTCTTACTACGAGCTAGACGACGTAACCCCTTCAACTGCTTACATGCAACGCTATCATCCTGCATCTTTTCTTTTTCTATTAGTATCTATGAGATGCAATGTTTCAAATTTTATTTTTGGATTATATCTTGAAGGGAACCAAAATTTAAACAAAATTTAAAAGGCAAATTTAAAATCAGTAAATTTCAAACTGATAAAAAGGAAATTTTGATCGAAATTCACCAAATTTATTGCATTCTGATTTCCACTTGTTTCTTGCATACTACTGGCTAATTAACAAGCCAATGGCATGAAGTTGATCTGGACGAGTTGGTATAAAGCGTCGAGGTTGTGCGGAAAACCCTGGTTTGAATCCCACTCTCAGGGCTCATTTGGAAGCCTAAATCCCGGCCGGGAATTCGGCCCATTCCCGGGGTTAGAAGCCACTAGGCTCGATCTCCCCAGGCCGATGCAAATCGCATTTGGAGGCCGACGAGACGAGGAAATCACGGCCTGTTAGATGCCATTTCCCTGCGGAAACATTCCGCTCCTCCTCAGGTCGGGCTAGGGTTCCCTGTCTCGTCCCCTCGAGCGTCGCCTCCGCCCTCCGCCCGTGTCGTCCCCTCGAGAGTCGCCTCCGCCCTTCGCCCGTGTCCAGGCCGCTACAGCCGCCGTCTGCAAGAGATCTCATCGTGTCGCCTCCTCTGATATCTACCTCCGCCCGTGTCGCGATCGAGAGGTAATGCCCGCCGCCCCAATCTCTCTCCCTAGGGTTCATCGTCTCATCTTGTTTCTTGCATATTTCGGTGGAAGACCGTGACTGGAGGTGAAGGTGGAGCTGGGGTTGTGGGGAGAACGCTCTAGGGTTTGAGATCTCCTTTCCACCAGGTTTGAATCATACCACTCATCTTCGTTGTTTGATTTTTGTATTTTGGGATGAATTAGTATTGAGATTTGATGCTAATGCTAATGCAACTGCAGATTTGATATGCATATTTGATGTTTTGATTGATTCTTGTTAAAGCATTTTTGCGAATGGATGCATAAGAAATCTATTAGTTAAGCTTTTCTGGTATATGTGTTGTTCCACCAGTACTCTATTATGCATGTACTGCAATACCGTGGAGCATATTGTTGTGTTCTAGTTTATGAAATCATTTGATAATCATCATTACTTCAGCCACAACCCTAGTGTGTTCTAGTGTTTGAGCATTTGGACAACAATACCGTGGAGCATTTGATAATCTGGACATGATAGTCTAGGATCATGTAATGTTGGTCTCGCTTTGGGTGCTTATCTTTACAAGCTAGTCCATCAGATGAACTAGAGGGATTCAATCTAAACCAAATTCATTTTACAGGCTAGTCCATCAGGCTTCCTAGTTCCTTTTGTGTTGTTCTAGAGATTAATATATTTTGGCCAAATATATTTCTTAGATGAACTAGAGGGATTCAATCTAAACAAAATTCATTTTACAGCATAGAACTTAGGGTGCGGTTGACTACACAAGTAGCTTGTTTTATTTTAGGATGCTACTCATAAATGTACATTGAAGATCATCTCAGCATTATATTGTCAACTGATCACATACCATCCAGAATTAGAATGCACCATGATTAACACTCTTCCATTAGATCTTTTCTTTCATACTTGTAACTTTGTGTTAATGATCAATTTTACACTATCATTACTTCGTTGATTTAATCCTCAATTATAAGCTGAAAGATTCGAGGTCCTAGACTCATGGATGCATGAGGATGACCATTCATTGATGGTTGCCATATAGAATCATGCATTAGGTTTGTTTCTTAGAAGCAATTAAATGGTGTTTTCAGAAGTAGCTGGTTATAAAAAGAAGCTATAGGTTGTTATTTTCAAGTGTAAAATGGATGGAAATTCCTGTTTTGATGTTAAAATGGATATAAGATGCAAAGTTTAAGGGTTTGGGAAGTAAGTTTAACCAATTTTGGTAGTACCATGTTCTGCGAGTAAATATAACCCATGTTTCTACTCTGTTTCCCCTGCTTCACCAGCTCCATCTTTAACAATGTACTAATTCACAATATGTTATACTAACCAATTTTGGTAGTACCATGTTCTGGAAGTAAATATAGTATATGAAGTTAGCATCTTGCATGAGAATTCTTTAACAATGTACTAATTCACAATATGTTATATTTGGATGTATTAGAAAATGGGCACTAGAAAGGAGCTCATTAGGAAATTTATGTTTGAGGAAGAAGAGGACGATGATGAGTTGTTTCTTGTGTTGGTTCCTACATTACTTTCATGCTTTTATGATGAAAAAATATCAATCCACACATCATCACTTACCGGCGCTAAAATTTTTAAAGAGATCTTAGAAGGGCATGAGAGCTGGTGTAGGGTTGAGTTACGTATGGAGCCGGAGATATGGAGAAGGCAAAGGCACTACGACTCTTCAAATGTGAGCTGAATAGAGAAATTTTGTCAACACAAAAAATCCAAGTGTTTGATTGCTTTGGATTAAGAGCGAAATCTCTCCATAAGTAAGTTATGAATTTAATTCTGATATGATTGGGCATGATTATATTTGCTATTCGTAATTGTCTACTAGATATCCTCCTGGTAATATATTTCATTGTGGAGGCATAGCAACACGCTACAAAACCTGCTATAACTGACATAATATGTAGCGGAATTTCTGCACATAAACTGTAAAGGTTTTTCATATGAGCATTTATCTCATGCTCTAGCCATTTTCCATTTTGGAAACTCCAGTTTAGATAGATTATTTTTGTATTTTTGCAGATATAATCGAGCATGTTGCCTCCAGTATGAGCATGGTGCAAATCTCAACATATAAGCTGATTTGCTAATGATTAGAACTGACCTAATTTTCATACTCAACTGAGCATGTAGAGAACACAAGTAGCTTCAAAGTAGTCTGCCAAACATTCTGCTCAGCTGAAACCTATACTAGCTCCCATAATCTTGCTAGTATTTAATTGTTTTGCATCAAAAATAATTTATATCAAATTTGAGAATCCAATAAGATTGTTGTTGTGGTCCAACAAAAATGTGGTACATCTGAATAAGCCTGAATATATGCATGAAGAGCTTCACCAGCTTGTAAAATTGTAACAACAAGCACCAATGCATTACTAAAAAAAAACCTTCTCCTTCAGACCTAGCCTGCAGCTTATGGTGAGCTGGTTTCCATTGGAGGACTGAACCCTGATGTCAACAAGAAGCTGAGTGATGGCATTGATGTCCATTCCCAAGTCCCGTTTCTACCTCAAGTTATATGACTCGAAGGCAAGCTGCCCCTGTTTCTTGACCATATGTTGTTTCATGTTGTCTTTCTTAGTTGTGCATTTACTTCCATTATGCTTGCTTATATAGATGGTGTTAATATCTTATATTTATCATCTACTGAAATCATTGTAGGACCATGCTAATTGTGAGCACTGATAAATATATTATTTGATTATGCAACGCTCGGACTTGGGATGGAATGGTTCCACATTTTAGATTAATCCCGATTTTGTGAGAATGACTTGGGATGGAATGGACCATGCTAATTGTGAGCACTGATAAATATCATTATGTGAAACTGTGTGGACGTCTGAAATGCAACTTAGCATGCTTGTGATTTGTGTGTTTGGTTAATCCCGATTTTCTTGGAATGCTTGGAATGGTTATACAGTGTTTGGTTAATCCCGATTTTCTACCAATTTTTTTGGTTGGTCAATCGGCTATGCTATGCTTGGAATGGATATACATTGGTCAATTGACTAAAATCAGAACTATCTGCGATCTCTAGTTAGATTTCTACCATTTTTTTTAGATTTTTCTCTATATTTTTGTACTTTCTTGAATGTTAGGGATTTTTATCCCTATGACTTCCAAATGGTGGGTGGGAATATTTCCCTTGAGGGGAAATTATCCCTAGGGGTTGGAGGGGATTTCATGTGCTATTAAAATCCCTCTAGGGAGAAATATTCTCTAGGTATTATTTCCCTAGCATCCAAACATGCCCTCAACATAATTTTTTTCAGTTTCTACTTGCTTCTTGCCCTGATTAACAAGTCAAATCCTTGCTATAATATTCTGCTGCCAAGACTCGAACCCGGGTCTCCCGAGTGAGCCAACAATGTCAACTAGGTAGACTTAACTTGTATATGTATTATTATTATTTTTGTTGCAAAATTTTCACATGTATTCCTCACAAAAGATATTAAAATTCTCCATAGCTTGCTAAATCCAATCCTAAAAACATGAAAACCGGTTCAAATTGTATCAATTTTGGTCCAAAAATCCCAAAATTTCGCCAAGATTTCTAAAATTATTGTAGCATTTTTGAAAATTTTCATTTTTTTTTCAATCTGTGGGATTTGAAATTTTGTCACCGGCCGAAATCCGAGATCTCGCCGAGATTTCTGAAATTTCATCAGGATTTTGAATCTTGATGAGATGTGAATTAAACCCGATAAAATTTGGATGACAGGATATAAAATTCAACTTATCTTCTCTAAACATCTCCGAAGTCACAAGGCTAAAACCTGTGTCCAATTGGCCCAAAAGCCTACAGCAGCACACAGATGACATAGCAGCCTACACGGCAAGACACCCGTACCCCTATTCTTAGGGTTAGGGTTTTAGAATTGTAGAACCCACTCGGATCCAACGGCCCAGCCCACCCCAAATCGGCTCAAAGTCTTAGCCGGCGCGCATCTCAGCGCCTACAAAAAGGTTGTTTGGTTCTACGAAAAGTTTGCTTAGATTTAAGAAAAGTTCGCCTGTTGCCTTAGAAAAACGGACATTGATAAAATTTCAAAAATATTGAGTGTCTTCTCGCAAAAAAAATGCATCCATATGTAATTTCCAAATTCTCAGGGGCCTTTACGCAAAGAAAAAATAATATCAAATTTTTAGAGGTCTTCCTGCAAAAAAGGCCTGGATGTAATTCTAGAAACTTTCGAGGACCATTTCGCAAAAGAACCTGTGTCTTTCCACAAAAAAATGGACAAAGATGTAATTTC
The DNA here is from genome assembly GCA_036346355.1 of Rhipidocladum racemiflorum. NCBI lineage: Eukaryota > Viridiplantae > Streptophyta > Magnoliopsida > Poales > Poaceae > Rhipidocladum > Rhipidocladum racemiflorum. The sequence continues at coordinate 23,836,579 of CM070572.1, forward strand.
AGAAACATTGGGGGTCTTCTCACAAAAAAATGAACCCATATGTAATTTTCAAATTCTTAGGGGGCCTTTATGCAAAAAAAATTAATTTCAAAATTTTCAGAAATCTTTCCTCAAAAAATGAACCTAGATGTGATTTCGTAAACTTTCGATGGACTGTGTAAAAAAACAATTTCAGATTTTTTGGGGATCTTCCCTCAAAAGGGACCTAGATGTAATTCTAAAAACTTTTGGAGGCATTTACGCAAAAGAACGTGTTCCTTTCCTCGAAAAAACAAACATAGATATAATTTTGAATTCTTGGAGGCCTTTGTGCATAAAAAAATCAGATTTTTCAGCCCCTTCCAGCAAAAAGGGATCTGGATGCAATTTCAGAAACTTTTGGGGGTCTTTTTGCAAAAAGAACCCACGCCACGCGTCATGCGGCAAAAAATTGCCCAGGGCGATGCATGCGCGGGCGAAGTCGAACGCACGATATCGGTTTAGGTAGCAACGCCCATCACCGTTGTGCTACTAGGTCTTTGCGTCCAAATGAGCAAGTTAAATTACTAAATTCATATTAACGAGGGCGTAAAGCAGGCGACGTGACCACGTGCAGAGCGAGCACGTCGCCCGAAAATAACGTGGAGGGCGTGCAGGGGCGAAACTCCCGCGGCTCTATTATACGGAGTATTCCTCTCCTTTCCCACTTTTATGATCATGGAACAGTAACTCAAATTAGGAACCTAATATGTCGGTTATGCATTATTTTTCTTAAGAAGCACATATTAGTTTCTTACTACGAGCTAGACGACGTAACCCCTTCAACTGCTTACATGCAACGCTATCATCCTGCATCTTTTCCTTTTCTATTAGTATCTATGAGATGCAATGTTTCAAATTTTATTTTTGGATTATATCTTGGAGGGAACCGAAATTTAAACAAAATTCAAAAAGTAAATTTAAAATTCGGTAAATTTCAAAATGATAAAAAGGAAATTTTGAACGAAATTCACCAAAATTATTGCATTCCGATTTCCACTTGTTTCTTGCATACTACTGGCTAATTAACAAGCCAATGGCATGAAGTTGATCTGGACGAGTTGATATAAAGCGTCGAGGTTGTGCGGAAAACCGTGGTTTGAATCCCACTCTCGACATAATTTTTTTTCAGTTTCCACTTGCTTCTTGCCTTGATTAACAAGTCAAATCCTTGCTATAATATTCTGCTGCCAAGACTCGAACCCGGGTCTCTCGAGTGAGAGCCAACAATGTCAACTAGGTAGACTCAACTTGTATATGTATTATTATTATTTTTGTTGCAAAATTTTCACATGTATTCCTCACAAAAGATATTAAAATTCTCCATAGCTTACTAAATCCAATCATAAAAACATGAAAACCGGTCTAAATTGTATCAATTTTGGTCCAAAAATCCTGAAATTTCGCCAAAATTTCTAAAATTATTGTAGCATTTTTGAAAATTTTCAATTTTTTTTTTCATTCCGTGGGATTTGAAATTTTGTCACCGGCCGAAATCCGAGATCTCGCCGAGATTTCTGAAATTTCATCAGTATTTTGAATCTTGATGAGATGTGAATTAAACCCGATAAAATTCAACTTATCTTCTCTAAACATCTCCGAAGCCACAAGGCTGAAACCTGTGTCCAATTGGCCCAAAAGCCTACAGCAGCACACGGATGACATATCACCGTACCCGTATTCTTAGGGTTAGGGTTTTAGAAATGTAGAACCCACTCGGATCCAACGGCCCAGCCCACCCCAAATCGGCTCAAAGCCTTAGCCGGCGCGCATCTCAGCGCCGCCCGCTATAAAAGTCGCGCAGCTCCCCACCGTTTCGACCCAGCTCCGCCTCCCTACGCTCCTCCGCCTAGCGCACTCGACCCTCCCTCTCGTCTCGCTCGCGCCGCGCGAAAGAGGCTAAAACCCTAGAGAGCGAGGCGGCGAGCGAGCCGGTGGTCTTTCGCGATGACGGCGCCGGCGGACAAGGGGAAGAAGGCCAAGACCGACGCTGAAGGCGGCGAGGAGAACGAGCAGATCGACGGCGCCCTCGTCCTCTCCATCGAGAAGCTCCAGGAGATCCAGGACGAGCTCGAGAAGGTGAGCCACGCCTCCGCTTCTCCCTCGATTTTAGGGGTTATTTTTGGTGCATTGTGATGGGTGGGTGGGTTGTTTGGGGGGGTAGGTCCGGCTGATTTGGCGGTGGGGGGATGGAATTTAAGTGGTGGGTAGTGTTAGAGGGCGAGGTTTGTGCTACAGACTGATGCGTGAGTGAGCTTGTCGCAACTAACTTTAGTTATGTCGAGCAGCATGTAAATTCAGCGTTTAGGTGGTCTTAGTGTGGATGCCAGATAATGGTTTATGCTGGACATGTTCCCGTGAGACAAATTACTAACTTTTTGGGTTGAAAAACACAAAACATGTAATGTATCATTAAAATTTAAAACTTTGCCTACCATGTTCTACATATCAATTGCCGTGCCGCCCTGTATGTTGGCTGCTCTGACGGATGTGTTGGCTGTTATACCCAACTTGTTCAAAAACAGAATTTTTGGACAACTCGAATAGCTTAGCGGTTTCTAGTCGGTACAATTTGCAATCAAAGTTTCCCTATTTTAATAAGTGTGGAAATATCTGAAGTTGCGTACCCATGTAGCTGACTCCAGTTTTACCATTGAAATGAAAAAGGCATTCTTAGCCTTGATCCCTGTCTTATCATCGGTATTGTATAATCTCCCAGGCTGATTCCCCTTTATACCTTTCACCTAATATGGCGTTTCACGTTATTTGTAAGATATTTAGTTGATACATATTATATTCTTAATTTTTTTAACTGATCTATATTTCCTTTTCTTCTTTTGAAGAGTTGTCCTGTGCCACCTTGTGCTGGCAGTGGGAATAACCATATAGACTGTCAGAACAAAGTAAGAATTATCTGCCATGCTTATGTTTGTTTTATTCATTGTTGACAGGTCAATGAGGAAGCAAGTGATAAGGTTTTGGAGGTCGAGCAGAAATACAGTGAGATTCGCAGACCTGTCTATCTTCGAAGGAGTGACATTATCAAAACAATCCCAGACTTCTGGCTGACAGCGGTTCGTAGACTACTATATTCTACAATAACTAGCTTCCATGTTTTTTTATGAAGTATTGATCTCATGTGCTGTTTACAGTTTCTGAGTCATCCTCTACTCAGCGAGCTTTTGGCTGAAGAGGATCAAAAGGTACCATTATTCTCTACTATAAAAATTGATTACAGTAGCACCCGAAAATTTGTATGAGCATACCCAGGGAAATAAGAAAGGAAAGCCTCACATATCTGGAACAGTTTTGTGGGATTTTTTGATAGATCTATGTAACATAGAGGTTCTTTCGAGTTATTATAGATATTCAAGTACTTGGAATCTGTTGATGTGGATGATTCTAAAGATGTCAAGTCGGGCTACTCCATTACTCTCGTAAGTATCATTTCCACATGCGAATTATGATGTCTTCATTGCTTCTCTTGTGCTTACTTGTTTGTTTTTTGAACTGGCAGAACTTCTGTGAGAATCCGTATTTTGAAGAAAGAAAGCTTATGAAGACATATTCCTTTGCTGATGATGGAACAACCACAATAAATGCTACTTCCATTAAGTGGAAGGAAGGAATGGTATTGTGCTGTTTTAAAAGCTGTATCTCATCATTGGTTTAGATGGAGAAAATCTGATGGCTTTCTACTAATCCACAGGGAATTGCAAATGGAAATACTATTAAGAAAGGGAGCAAGCGGCCATTTGTTGAGGAAAGGTTAGCTGCATCTCTTGCCTTCGGTAGCATTGTGACAAATTGTTTTGCAATCTATGAATACCTTGTTAGCGCATTTTATTGTTTACTATTTTCCAACTTTACCCTGATGTTGAAGTATTTGTTGCTGTCTTTCATATTTGTAGTCATTTCCTTTTGACTCTGTTTTATTGGATGTTCATGCCATGGTTCAATGATTGTAAATGATTAGTATTGTTACTTCTCTCATGGGCCAATATCTAGTTATTCCTGCAATGATCAATTATAGTTCTATTCTGTATGTCCTATAGTAATTTGTGAAATGCTGGTGGAACTCTGAGCTACTCTGTTAGATACTCTACTACTGAATGAATATCATTAGCAATTGCACAGGATCTTCATGAAAGTTGCAAAAGGCTATTATACAACTATTGCCATGCTGTGTTAAGTGGTTACCTTCTGTAGTCTCACTAAAAAACAACTGGTGGATTTCATAGATGATGTTTTTCCAAAAGGACTTCCTAATGTACTTTTATATATGATTGTTTGTCATGACTCATGAATTTAAACCTATTGCTATGGTCAGGTGATATACTGTTAAACAGCATTTTCTGGTGTAGCCCTTGTTGCATGCGTGCTGTCTTGTTTGTGATTTACAAAACCTTAGTTTGAAAAAATATGCTAAAAAAGCTTCTCTTCTGTTTTTCTTGCAGTTTCTTCACCTGGTTTACTGATACAGAGCACAAGAGTCTTGCTGATGGGGTGCAAGATGAGGTAAGAAACTTATGTGGCTCGTCTGTCTTTTGTTTTTACAAAACTTCTAATGATTTGATTTACCTCGATCACTTGGCAACCTAGTTTATGAGTTCTCTGGTAGACCAGAAGTTTGAAGTTTTTGTTCTGGCATTTTGTTCCTTGTGGGAATGTTTTCTGAGATTTTAACTGTGCAGGTGGCAGAGATCATCAAAGAAGACTTGTGGCCCAATCCGTTGAAATATTTCAACAATGTTAGTTTTCTGTTTTGATGAATCATTTTATTTTATATATCCTTATATGTGGTCATTAAGATCTCTCATTGCAGGAGGTTGAAGACTATGGAGAGGATGAAGATGAAGAGGTAAGCTCTTTAATCTTGTCTGTGTTAAGATTTATCTTGGCATTCATCTGATTCTAATAAAATAGCGAGTTTTTGGCAAATTTCGCTAAACATGTTATAGATCTGTGACCTCAAATCTAAACACTAGCTGTACACCTGTTAAGACTCATATATTGGTTTTGACCAGTTTTTTCATCTTTGATGGTACCTTATTTCTTTTTTTTTTTGTTTGCAGGGATCTGATGGTGAGGAGGGTGACGAGGAGGATGAGGAGAACTGAGCCCTGGATGCTGGATTTCAATGGTGGTGATCAACTGTTGTCTCCAGTTGGTGGGTGCTGTGGGCTCTGAAGGGCGAAATTATGTGACCCTTTTGCGAGATTGCTTCTTTTTCCTGTTTGACTTAGCTGGAACTTACCCTTAGGAACCGTTTAATGCCTTATGAAGTACGTTGTATTCTCGACTTAAAGGAGACCTCTATATCATAATCTGGGTATATCTATTAAGGCAATTTAACCTGCTGATGTTGGTGGTTCATGTTTGTGCCGCAATCTTAGCTAGGCCTGTTGCTATGTGATGCGTGCCCTTTGCGCTCTCTCGTCGCTGTTCAGCAAATTTTGCCTGTCGCGTGCTGCTTCTGCCTTCTCCGTGACGCAAGTTGTGTTCAGTGTTATAGTGATGCTATTTGCTTGTGAGTCGAATATGGTGCGCTGGTAATGCTTGGTGAGGTGAAAGAGCCAAGGAGTGGTTGGCTAGTTGCCAAAATATGCCAAAATTTATTATGGCACGTTTGACTTTTGTTGTCTGTCGTTTGTTTTGACGTCGCACTTTATAGCATGTCTTTAAAACTTAGCCTAGTGTCTCACCTATTATAGATAGGTATTTGCTATATTGTGCCACAGGTTGTGACCAATGATACTGTGGCATATAACACAAAAACCAAGCACGCCCTAAAACTGCACTCTCGCTACACCAGTGCAGTGTGCGGCTTGATTTCAAGAAATAAAAGAAGTGCACTGCGGCTTTCCTGACACTGGTATGGCGCACAGGGCGTAAGGCGATGAGTTTGGTCTTCAGCTCGTTGCACCGCGCGCCAGGTCCTCGCGAGCCACTCCACTAGCACCTGACGCCTCCAACCGCGGCAGCCACATCCAGCGTTTCAAAAACCAACAAAACCGCTCAAAACCGTCCGTACCACTTCTGTTTGGAAAACAAAACCGTTCGATTTTGCCGATCAAATTTAAATTCAAAAAAATTTAAAAAATTATCCAAAAATTTCATAACATCAGTAAAAACGAAGTTTGGAGATATTTTTAAGCCATTCAAAATGTAGAAAATAAAAAATAAAAAAAATAGAAGTATTTTTAATAGCAATATTTGTTCAAGTATGTCAAGTAGCAATATTTATATTTTAATAACTTTATTTATTCAATTATATTTAGTAGCAATATTTACTTCAACGTATTTCAGTAACAATATTTGTTCAATTATATTTAGTAACAATATTTGTTCAATTATATTTAGTAGCAATGGACGACACCCGAAAATGGTACTATTTGTTTAAATAGCGATATTTTATATGCACAAAAATATCTTACCATATTATATTTTAATATGTTAATGCTATCCAACATTGAAGAGCTTACTTTTCATTGTATGCATGTATGAACTACTAAAACTTCTGTTTCATTACTATTTTCTTATATTTTAAATTTACGTTGGATTTTATCCTTACCCATCTATTATTATTTGATGTGTCTATTAATAACATGATATGATCCTATATTAGCAAGTTATCCAATTATATTGATTGAGTTCCTTATGAATAGCCGATCTTTAAATGATAATGATGATCTAACGTTAAAAAGCTCTTGTTCGAACGAAACACAAAACATCCCATACTTCACAAAATATAGCAAGCACAAGCTAGTCTTTCTGTTGAGTATAATGGGTATAACAAAAATAGTGGTGCACTAAATATATAGGCAACCATTTTATACTCCTACACTGAAACTCAATTCAGAAAGTTAAACATTTTGGCTCTCAGACTCAAGGTAAACAGAACTCAATTCAGAAAGTTAAACATTTCGGCTCTCAGGCTCAAACTAAACAGAAACAGAAAACATTTTGCAATCGATCGATTGCTTCCCCGTGCTCTTGTTTGGGGTTCTGTATGCCCGCGAGTTACGTCCGTCTCGTTCGCCCGGCTGTTGGTGCGTCGACGTTCTTGCGGTCTCGCACGGCGTAGCTTTTCTTCACCAAAACGACGTCCCACTGCGTATGGTGGTGGTGGTACCGGGGACACCGCCGTTTCCTCGTCTTCCATCCACTAATGTACTTTCTTTGTGGGCCTGTGCTCAGTGCTGTACGTGCAAGGGAAATACGCACGCATAATGCCGATCCGCTGCGGTGGATCCCGGCCGATCGCATGAGATGTCGTCAAATAGGAGTAGTTCAAAATAGTACTAAGTAGGATATGATTATGAATAGAGACGGGTGCAGAAAATATCTCCCATCCTTGCATTTCCTCCTTTCCGACAAAAAAAAAAAAAAGAGAGGATATATACGAATCACATGATCGCGCGCCTTCCTAAAACGATATATAGAACCAACCCGTACGTGTGTGTGTCTGCCTGCGGGCCACCCCACATCAGCACATCTTCTTCATCGCAAACCAATGCGGTTTTTTTTTTGTAATAATGTTCTTAAAACGACCAGTTAACCGATACAATCAAATTGTTTAAAATTTAGCGATTCAAATCAGGCAAAGGTTGGAACCGAAGTGTGTACAGGTACAATTAAGTATGAATGGTTGGTCTAGTTGAAGTCCGTGGCGAATCCAAACTTTTGTGTGGCAAATTAAGATGACCAAGCCCAAGGTGAACAAGCGAGAACATGCTGGCTGTTCAAATAATTGCATCCACGTATGCGCTGTAAGCACGATTCCCATCTCTTGCTGTTCTGCAAAAAATATACAAGACAGTCTTTCTTAATTTTTTCTTCTTCTTTTGATCAAAAGGACGTGTTTGTTTTCATGAGCTCAAAAAAGTTATTTCGAGTTTAGTTTCACATCATGTTTGTATTGATCTGGGCATGTATAATAGGGTGGCGTCAGCCGTTTATATGCTTTGCCATTGCCACGTAAGATTTTTGTTGACATGAAAGAGAGAGAGAAGAGAAGGGGGAGAGAATATAGCTGTCTCTTTGTGAAGAGACGACCATACAGACAACATAAAACACCATTACATTAGTTCTTGTCTATAATAAACACTTTTTATACAATGATTAAAAGATTTTAGAATCTCATGCAGACAACTTTAAGATGCTATCTATTGTGTAAGCTATCTTTAGTATTGTATTTAGATGATATGAATGAGTATATAAACAGTAGCTGTCTCTACTATTGTATATACTCTCATATTACTTGGAGTTTGTAGGACTACATCAAAAACCTGGATATGTTCTTTTTTTTCTTCTAAAAAGGTAATGTTTTTTTTTATTAAAAACACTATGTTTCTTTTTTATTATTAAAAGAACACTGCTATTTTTTTCTAGTATGAGTTGAGAAAAAAATCTTCCTGATGCAGTTTCGTAACATGTTTGTATTGGTCTCAAGGAATCCTCCTGACATTTTTTAAAACATAGGAATTTATTTCTAATTCATGTTGTCAAGGAATGAAATCTCGAAGCCTCCAAGAAATTACTCATTCAAACGGAGCAGTTGGTAAAACTATATGGGAAAACTACTCACCCAATTGCACGTGGAAAAACGGCTAGATGGTTAACATTTAGACAATTTAAATTCTGTCTATTTTTTAGTTTGTCTGTAAACCTTATCACCATAAGTCATTTTTCTATCCAGTTTCTTTCAAAATTGATATAGTCCGATATAAAATTATTTTATTTACTATTTAAGTGATTATTTTAAATTCGAGCTAACGAGTCACTATCGAAGCAAACCTCTTTAACCATTTTTTTGGTTCGAAATGGAATTATTTCAATTTTCAATCTATTAACTAACTTAATTGAAGCAACTTTGATTCAAACTGTAACGAGTTGTTTTACGAGCCCTGAATACAAACACCACTCCGTGTGAAAATAAAATTGAATATACGATCGACCCACACATTTATAATTGGTATGGAAGCAAGAATAGTTAGATGGTCAACAGTAACACAGTTTAAATTATGTCTGTTTCCGGCTTGTTATCGCCGTTAGACATACACACACCACTCCGTGAGAATAAATTTGAAGATAAGATCGACCCACACATTTACAACTGGTACGGGAGCAAGAATATACTCTCTCCAATTCACAAAAATTTGTCGGTTTGGTAGTTAGATTTTGGAAATTTTAGATATCGATATCTTTTTAAATATTTATATTTGATGCATGAAAATCATACGTGTAGATTCGTCTCGAAACGTATTTTCATAATAGTATAATTTTATTGGATTTTAAAATATATTACAATAAAAATTAATGGTCAAAGTTGAGTTTTAGAAACGTCTACAACGACTACTCCCTCCGTTTTTTTTATAAGGCGTATTAGGTTTCGTTAGGACAAGACTTTGACCAACGATTACTTCATTAAAATACCATTTATACAATACAAAATCATAATTATATATAAGTACTTTTGAATACAAATCTGCTAATATCAATTTTATGTCATAAAAATTATATGCTAATAGACTAATTGTTGGTCAAAGCCTTGTCCTAACGAAACCTAATGCGCCTTATTAAAAAAAACAGAGGGAGTACTATTTATGACCGGAGCGAGTAGCTATATGGTCAACCGTTTAAATTCTGTCTGTTTCTAGCATGTCTAGACCATAAACCTTAGTACTCCCTCCGTTTCTTTTTATAAGGCGTATTTGGTTTCGTTAGGACAAGACTTTGACTAACAATTACTCTATTAGCATATTATTTTTATGACACAAAATTGATATTAGCATATTTGTATTCAAAAGTACTTATATATAATTATGATTTTATATTGCATAAATGATATATTAATGAAGTAATCGTTGGTCAAAGTCTTGTCCTAACGAAACCAAATACGCCTTATAAAAAGAAACGGAGGGAGTATTGTGCAAGGCATATACACACATCATCACTCCGTGTGAAAAATAAATTCGAAGATAAGGTGAAACCACGCATTTACAACCGGTACGTATAAATGCGGCGGATAACATGTACTCCTACATGTATACTAGCAGCAGCAGTCGCAGCATCGATCTCCAGGCGCGACAGACAAATTAGCGATAGGATCCGATTGGGCCGGGACCGTCCGAAACAGACAAACCCTTCCCGCCCGCGTCTCTCTCTGCCCGTGGGCCACCCGTAATTAACTCCCCCGCACGGGGCTCTCCCGCGGCGTCCCCTCCCCCATGGCCATCCCTCTCTTTAAAACCCCACCGCAGCCTCGGCTTTTGCTCTCCCATCCTTCCCCTCCTGATCATTAAGGCGCGCCCATCTCTCTCCTCCTCGTGCTGCAAATCCGTACCCGTGTGTGTGTCTCTCTCTCCTCCCGCCCGGGACATGGAGGAAGGCCGGAGGGATCTCAAGGAGGCCAGCAGGCTCCAGTGGGCCTTGTCCGTGGAGAGCGGCGGCGGCGGCGGCGACAGCGGTCTGAGGAAGTTCATGAGGCTCCTCCGGCTGTTCTTCGCCTGCATGGTCTCCGGTGGCATCCAGTACGGCTGGGCGCTGCAGCTGTCCCTCCTCTCGCCCTACTCCCAGGTGTCTGCCTCTTCTTTCCATCTCCCTTTCTCCAGTGGAGCTTCCATATGCATCTATTCTAATCACGCCGTGGACGTTCTTGCTGTATTTTTCTCTCTCTCTCTCTCTGACATTGCTTCGTCTTTTCGGTGATAGACTCTTGGGATTTCTCACACATATGTTTCCCTGACTTGGATCTGCGGACCGATCGCTGGATTTGTGGTGAGTGTTTTCGCACGATCTCATCAGGTTCTTCTTTTTTTCTTTTTTTTTTGAAAAAAAGAAAATTATCTCGTTCAAGAAATTCCTTTTTTAGAGGATGTCGCTAGCTGTAAAATCTGAACACCAGCAGACGGGAAATAAGGCCCTGTTTGTTTCAGCTGGGGATTATAGAAAGCAGCTTTTAAAATCTGGATTGTAAAAGCTGGATTGTTAAAAGCTGGAGGTTGAAAAGCTGATGGCTGTTTGGCAATCTAGATTATAGTGTGTTTGGATTGCTATTTCTGCTTGGCAAAAGTCTGTGGTACCCTCAATTATAGGTTGAAAAGTCTGTGTGAACAGTGGAGGGGCAATGGTGGGTAATTTTTACTGAAGTTGGATGGGTATTGTGGTCTTTTGCAAAAAAAAGCTGAGAAAAGCTCCTCCAGAGTGGATTGTGGGATTGCTACAATCTGGCCTCCAGATTATTACAATCCAGATTGAAAGCTTCCTGTTTGTTGACCTTCCAGCTTTTAAAAGCAGCTTTCTACAATCCCTAGCTGAAACAAACAGGGCCTAAATTGTTCACAGAGCCATTTCAAATCTACGTTTATCCTTTCTTTTTACCCAAGCCTGTAATAAATGCATATTAGAAAAGGAAAGAAGTATGGGTTTAATGTGCACATTGATATGCCAGGTGCAACCCATCGTCGGTTACTACAGCGACCGATGCACCATGAGGATAGGACGGAGGAGGCCCTTCATCCTGGCTGGCTGCCTCATCATCTGCATTTCTGTGAGATCACCACACCAAGCAACCAGCTCACGGCAATTCCTTCCTTTTCTACTACTAAATTTGTAATTTTTCGCCATGGCGGCTAACTTGGTCCAACAGGTCATGGTCATCGGCTTCTCGGCGGACATCGGGCGGCGCCTCGGCGACACCAAGGAGAACTGCAGGTCTGCATCTCTGACCTGAGAGCTTTCCTTTCTGTAATGCATGCATGAATGCACGCAGTTGACTGCTTGTTTCCTTTTGTAATACAAAAATGTGCGTTGTGTATTTGTGTGTGTTTTGCTGAAGCACGTACACCGGCCCTCGCTGGTACGCTGCAATCGTCTACATCGTTGGCTTCTGGTTCCTCGATTTCGCCAACAACACTGTCCAGGTAGCTCATTTTGATACAACCTGCATACAAATCTTTCTGAATTTTGTGCACATGTTGTATACGATCGAGCTGGCTTACCGCTTTGGTGATTCTCTCTTCTAGGGGCCGGCTCGCGCTTTGATGGCCGATATATCTGGTGAGCAATTCATTCATGTTCTGATACCCAAGCTTGATTACATGGAGCCACAAGAAAATAATAGTAAAAAGAGTGATCCGCCGATTGCGTTGCAGCCGGACACCATGGACCCAACGTCGGCCAGGCGATCTTCTCCCTGTGGATGGCCATCGGCAGCATCCTCGGCTACCTTGCCGGCGCCAATGCAAAATGGAACGAGTACGTCGTCTGGATCCTCTCTCAATCTCTTCAAAACCGTTTTTTTTTTTTTGTTCTTCTTCAAGCATCTATGGTGACTGACTGATGTTCGTGCTGTTCATTATAGGTGGTTCCCTTCGCTGAAAACCGCGGCGTGCTGCGACGCTTGCGCAAATCTTAAGGGCGCCTTTTTTACCGCTGTGGTGAGTACTGGATACTCTGACGCATACTCTGATTGATGGATTCCATGGTTGCTTTCAGTTTCACCTATACTTAATCTTGCTACTTGTCGTGTGTTGTTTGGTCAGGTCCTCATTGTCATCAGCATGACTGTGACCATGCTCCTTGCCGACGAGAAGCCGCTCGAAAAGGACGACGTCGACACCCCTTCCGGCGGTGGATGCTCCGCGTTCGGGGACCTCTTCGGGAGCTTGAAGAGGCTTCCTCCCGCCATGTTCAAAGTGCTCGCCGTGACGGCTGTCACCTGGGTACGTTCGCAAGCACATCGAGCCATTCATACATACACACACACACACACACTCATCAATGACGTCAGGCAAATCCCATGAACTAACCTGACATCGTTCTCGATCAATTGGCTTTCAGCTCTCGTGGTTCCCCTTCTTCCAGTACAACACCGACTGGATGGGCCGCGAGATCTACCACGGCGACCCGCAAGGGAAGGGCGTCGAGGAGGACAGCTACAACTCCGGCGTCCGCATGGGCGCCATTGGCCTTATCCTCTGCTCCATCTCCCTCGGGATCACCTCCTTCCTGATCCCAAAGCTTTGCCGCAAGCTAACGTCCAAGGTCGTCTGGTCCATCAGCAACTTCCTTGTGTTCATCATCATGGCTGTGATGGTCGTCGTCGGCATGATCTCCATGAAGGGATACAGGCCGTCTTTGAGCGCCACTCTCACCGGGCCCGATCCCACCCTCAAGGCCCTCGCGCTCACCATGTTTGCGCTCATCGGCATTCCGCAGGCTGTGAGTTCCTATACCCTGCCTCTCTGATCAATTCTAAGGACACTTACTGTTCGATCTGTTTGCTTACTCTTCTTGTCAAATTGTTGCATGCTTCCAGGTGCTGTACAGTGTTCCATGGGCCGTTGCTTCTGAGGTTGCCGCTGAGGAGGGTGGCGGCCAAGGTTTGTTTTTTTACTCTGGTTTGTATCGCATTTTGGCCGTCTTATTTGAAGAACTGATCCGACTTGTTTGAATTAACCAGGTCTCACCATTGGCGTCCTCAACATTGCAATTGTCGTGCCACAGGTAAGAAAAAAAAGTTGCTACTGATCAGCTTGTCCAAGTTGTTTATGCATGACATTGTGTCTTGCAATTGCTCTTGTTTACTTGTTGCTCTTTGACAGCTGATAATCGCGCTCACCGCCGGCCCAATCGACGGCGCCTTCAACAAGGGAAACACGCCGGCCTTCGGCATCGGCGGCGCCTTCGCCTTCATCTGCTCGGTCCTAGCGCTCTTCTTGCTTCCAAAAACAAGAGGCATGTCCAATGCTGCTGTTGTGGCCAGCGGGCACTGATAGTGATATCCCCTGAAGACTTTACACCGCCGCGGATTGTTCAGAGGAGGGAATTCGATCCAAACTCTTGCCTAGTTCGTTCGTATGAGGTTGACTTGTCATTTTTTTTAGCGTTTCTTTGTGTTTTGAGTTGTGATTGCAGCAGTAAAGGACAGGAGGGATTTTCCTGGTCGCAATGTTCGACCACATCTGGAAATCTCGAAGCGTTTTTAAGATGAAAAATAGTTCTGTCCGCTGTAACTGGTAGCAGCTTATGAATGAATGGAATGCATTTGCATGACATGAGGATGAGCTTCTAGAGGTATTGCTGGCTCAAAAGAAGCAAACGCCCAGCGCAATACCCTCCTGCATTTTGACCCGAAAGTTAATCCAAAGACATGATGTATAAATTAGATGCACAGTTCAGCAGGCCATTGTTTCGTAAAACACGCCAAATTACGTGCTTTAATTCCAGATGCTCCATAGAACGGCTGCCAAACCGACAATCACTGGATTCTTTGAATTCCCAACAAACCTTTTCTGCCAATCTCCAAACATTTGCTGAACATTTTGATGGAGGAGAAGGCAAACCAAAGGTACAACTTACAACATTCCAAATAAATCTCCCAAAAGGGACAGAGGGAAAACAAGTGACTGATAGTTTCATTAGCACCACAGAAAACACAAGCTTTGTCCCCTTTCCAAACCCTGTGAACAAGATTATCCTTGGTTAAGATACTTTGCTTCAGAACTAACTAGAGAAAAATCTCAGAGGTAGCTTGATGTTCCAAACGAATTTAAAAGGGAAGGATATATCATGAACTCAATGCTTTGTACAAAAATATTGGACAGAAAAAAAATATCTTGGGATTCAGTCCACTAACTTACTTTGTCATCTTCATCCGACAGACGCACTACAAGACATTCTTCAGTTTGGAGGTGGTTCCACAAAGTCAAATTTTCTCCCCTAAGAGTCTTCTTAAACCTGATACAACCCCAAACTTTTTCACACACTTTAGCTACTGTAGTGTACAGTTTGTCAAAAGTAAGGTTGTACAATCTAGAGTATTTAACAGCGAGAGGAAAATTGCCTAACACAGATCCTCCCAAAACATGGTTTTTTTTCCATTGCCTAATCTTCTATTACAACAAACCAAAAACAAATTCTTAACTTCCATCTCCGTGGACGCGATCGGTAAGCATGCAGTGCACCAGAGACAGATGAGAAATTTTGAAAAACTAAGAATTCCAGCTGCACTCTTTACTGCAACGAGAAAAAAAAAAAACAGACTCATGTGTCTTACCCAGCTAGACGGTTTAGTTTCCTTTTATTTTGAACAACAAGCAGGTTGAACTGTCGAAGCCACAAAATAGAAACATTTGGCAAGGCCTGCCTATTTCATGCTGCAAAGCGCCTTTTATATATTTTTTTTATCACCTCACCAATTCTAATTGCTCAAACAAGTTATCAAATTAATTGAAAGGCGTGTATATATGGCCTTGGTCCACAAAATTGGTATGACTACATTGTGGCAGACTATTGTCGTGGGAAGATTGTTAGTTTCAGCATTATTATGGAAGGAAGATATTATCTGCCAAAATGTCCTGGTCTCCTGGATCATTTGCATGATCTTATATTTAATTTGTTGGCATGCATGATATTTCCGGCTGGCTGACGATTTATTTCTGCGTTATCCTCGTCCCTTCTTGACACGCTCTGCACGTGTTTTTTAAAGACGACTTTTGACATGTTTTAATTCAATGCTAAATGAGTAATCTCGGTCTTGATAATGTATCAGATTTGAAAATGATATCGGAAAATCAGTATAATTGGATGTAACAGGATTTGCATTAATTAAATAGAAGCTATTGGGGAGTGTCCCCGTGCTACCTCGAGCCAACAACATCTTCAGCAAGGCGTGCATATCGGAGGATCCACCCTAGGCGAGGTCTGGAGACCAATCTCGATGGGGCATGACACATCGAGGGATTCACCCCAGACGAGGTCGGAGGGTCAACCTCGGCGAGGCTGACACATCAGGGGATCCACTCTGGACGAGGTTCGGAGACCAACCTCAGCGAGGCATGACATATCGGTGGATCCACCCCAGATGAAGTTGAGGGACCAACCCCGAACGAGGTTTGAGGACCAACCTCGACGAGGCATGACATATTGGGGATCCACCTTGGACGAGGTAAAGCATTTCCTTTGGCTTTGTAAAATTCTCCACAAAACCTTAAATTTAGGCCTAAGCACTACTAAGTGATTTTCTATGAGGAGCACTAGTTAATATTATAATAGAGTATCAACTAGTGATACTTTACATAAGGCCACAATGACATAAGGATTTCAAATGTCAAAAGTACTCATGACAATTAGGAATTAACCACACAATTTAAAATGGGCTTTAAATTATGTTGAATAAAAGTACGCATGCAGAATTTAAAAACTGAATATAAATAATTTAAATTAATGGGATCAATATGACGAAAGATGTAGTTTGCTTTGGTTATGGTAGTGGTGCTCTGGACGGTCGATTTCAATATCCTCCAACACTTTAGTATCTAAATGTAAAAATAGCCAAATTCAAATAACATACAACCAAAATAAAAAATTACACAACTAGCATAATATTGTAGTCTAGTATTTTAGATAGATTTAGGAAAAATAATGGAGTCAAATGGAGTTAGGACGGAGGAGAGCGAGCTCCTGGAACATTAAAATCACGAATAAATGAGAGAGAGAAAACACTATTCTATGGTTTTTTTGGATTTTCATATTTTCTTTCTAAAGGAAAATAGGATTATTGTGGAAGCATAATGACGGCGAATATTTTGATTTTTTTGGCTGGATTTGTTTTTCCAAAGAAAAACTCTAGCTTTTACAGATATGTGGGCCCGGTTCCTGGACCGAGTCCACGAATGATGTTGGTCCACCATGGACCGGGTGCACAACACAGTGTGGTGACAGTGGCGTGCGGGGACTGATGGTCGTAGGTGCTCCATGGCTCGGCGACAAACGGTGAGGCACGGAACAGAAAGAACATGCGACGGGAAAATGAGTGGACAAGGGTTTGTCACCTAGGAGGCTAGGACCTACAATGGTGGCCGGCGATGCGGTGAAGCTTTGAGCTACGGCAACCACGGCTCCATGGTAGTGCTGCAGCGAAAATGAAGAGTGCATAACATAGAATGCAATGCGGCAATGCTAACGGTGTTGATGATGACGTCGTAGCTCCACGGGCTGCGGTGTGCAGTCACCGACGGCGAAGGTGAGCTCGTATTCGATGCGAGGCTATGGAAGAAGATGAATTAAGTGAGGGGAAAGGATCATGGGGCTCAGGAACACGATATGACGCTCTTGGTTTGAGTCGGGGCTCACTGGAAGTGGCAGAATGGAGAGGGAGCACGATACCGGACTCGAAGAAGAAGACTAGGGGCTCGATTGCGTTCCGACGTAAACAGTGGTCATCGAGGGCACCTAATGCACACACGAATGGGAAGAAACGAACACATTTACGAGCTCGGAGGGGCGTGGCAATGCCGGTGGGTGCTCAAGCTTGAGGTAGACGAAGGTGCTGAAAAAGTTAAAAAGAGAAGGGGAGCGGACTAGGCCGGAAAAGGAAGAAATGGGCCAAAGAGAAAGGGATTAGGCCCGAAAGATTAAATAAATTAAATATGTTTTCAAATTAATAAAGTCTAGAAAATCTAAAGAAGCTTTAGAAAATACCAAATGAAGTTAATTTTTTTGGGAAAATTCAAGAAACTCCCTGAATCATTTTGAACTTAGGAAAATTATTTTCACTTAAATTTGGTTTTTAGTTTAACTCATAAATTATTATTTAATTTCAGAAAAATAGGAAAATCCTTTAAAAAAATCCATAAATTAGGGAAAATACTCTGAAAATTCAGAAAAACAATAAAATAGTAATTTTGACAAAAGAAAATTTTGGAATGCTACGGGACGACGGGCATAAAACAAGCCGGCACCAACAACTCCTGTTCCTTCTCCCCAACTATTAACCGACGGTGGCCTGCGTGCCTGCTCTGCTGCTCAGGAACCTGGAACAATTGCAAATTTGCAACTCACGATGGTCGGTCTGCACCTCAGGGTCATGACCAACACCATCACCGAGCGCACCAAACGTGGGCCTCCAAAAACGACTGGCATGCTGCACGGTCCACAGCGAGAGCCTCCAACAATACAATACACAAAGTAGACGGCCCCTTTTGTCCTTATTGCTGTACACCGATGCTACTACATACAGCACTGTGACATTGTCTTTGGAAAAAAAAACATTTGGCAAAGGCCGCCTGATTCATACTGCAAAGTTCATTTTGAATTGTGCTCTATCACCTCACCAATTATATTTGCTAAAACAACCTGTCAAATTAATTGGATGGCATGTATATATGGCATTGGTCCACAAAATTGGTAGGGCTGTATTGTGGCAGGTTATTAACATGGGAATACTGTTAATTTAAGCATTATTATGGAAGGAAGATATTATGTGTGAAGAGATATGGTGTCTGATATCTCCTGGAACACCTGCTTGATTATATTAGTATCTATTATATTAGAC
Organism: Rhipidocladum racemiflorum; assembly: GCA_036346355.1. Classification (NCBI taxonomy): domain Eukaryota; kingdom Viridiplantae; phylum Streptophyta; class Magnoliopsida; order Poales; family Poaceae; genus Rhipidocladum; species Rhipidocladum racemiflorum. The sequence continues at coordinate 23,854,940 of CM070572.1, forward strand.
CCGGGAGATTCCAGCCTCCGCGCTAATTCCGTCGAGCGCACGGCCACGTTGCCCGCTTGAACCCCTCATTGATATGGTTCGTCTCGATCGCTCAGCTGCTAAGGCACGTTGGTGCAGCAGTAACGCACAACAACGCTCTATGGGAGGTCGCGGGTTCGAACCGCTTGTGATAATTCAGAAGCGGTTTGGTAAACGAACCGCTTGTGGTAGTTGCTCAACACAAACGGTTGGTGTTACCAACCGCTGCTGGAAACCCTCTCCCCACCGTTGCTCACGAACCGCTTCTGGTGCGAAGACCAGAAGCGGTTCGCACCAAACCGCTTGTAATAAGCCGCTTGTGATGTCCAGTTCTGTAGTAGTGGTCTAAAAAGGGAAAAAATCGTATTTTAGACAACTTTGAGCTCATAATTTCAAAACGATACAACTTTTTCACGTATTTACCAAATTCCCACCCATGGCCGGTTTCTGGGGACCCAACCATGCATGGCCGGTTTCTGGGGACCCAACCATGGGCTTGGCCGGTTTCTGGGAAACCATACAAAGCCTTGGCCGGTTCCTGGGGACCCAACCATGCATGGCCGGTTCCTGGGAACCCATACAAAGCCTTGGCCGGTTCCTGGGGTCCCATACAAGCAATAAAAAAATCGAAAATACATTTCTATTGAATTTTTTTGGAATTTGAAACCTAGGTGATTAGAAATGGCAAAAAAATGTATTTGATACAAGTTTAAACTTTAATTACAATATGAAACAACAGTTTTGCGTATTTACAAACAAACCAGTGATCTACTGATTCTGGGGTACTCAGGAGATGCCCATGCCGTTCGATGTCAATCACAAAGTTGTTCATGTGCCAAGACTAAAGTATACTTTGAACAAAAACATAAAAACGAAATAGATCACCAGAAAACCCCCAAGAACTCATCAATATCCATCCGTATATCACTCACCCAACAACAGAACAATACAATGTGATTCACCGTAGAAAATATCTAAAATAGTTGTATCATATTGTAAATACGAGTGCAAACATGTGCTAAATACGATTTTTCCCCTAAAAAATGTATCCTAAAAAAAGTTATTTTTCTAGAAAACATACGGGAAAAAATCGTATTTAGGTCATATCGGGAGCCATGACGCAGTTAAAGTATACCGTAATGCCGTAATATGCTGCCACATTAATACCCCTAAGTTTAATTGTCAACGTTAACTTTTAAGCCTTTTCGGCAGCCCGTAAAATATCACGTTTAAATGTAATATTTGGCACGAATACTGCAGATGTGCTCTTTGATATATGGAGTACCATATTCTCGGAAATATTTTATTTACACCTTTCTTTGCTACAAAAATATGCTGCCGCAATACCCCTAAGTTTAATTGTCAACGTTAACTTTTAAGCATTTTCGGCAGCCCGTAAAATATCATGTTTAAATGTAATTTTTGGCACGAATACTGCAGATTTGCTCTTCGATATATGGAGTACCATATTCTGGGAAAATATTTTATTTAGACCTTGCTTTGCTACAAAAATATGCTGCCGCAATACCCCTAAGTTTTATTGTCAACGTTAACTTTTAAGCCTTTTCGGCAGCCCGTAAAATATCACATTTAAATGTAATTTTTAGCACGAATACTGCAGATTTGCTCTTCGATGTATGGAGTACCATATTCTGGAAAAATATTTTATTTACACCTTGCTTTGCTACAAAAATATGCTGCCGCAATACCCCTAAGTTTAATTGTCAACGTTAACTTTTAAGCCTTTTCGGCAGCCCGTAAAATATCACGTTTAAATGTAATTTTTTGCACGAACAATGCAGATGTGCTCTTTGATATATGGAGTACCATATTCTGGGAAAATATTTTATTTACACCTTGCTTTGCTACAAAAATATGCTGCCGCAATACCCCTAAGTTTAATTGTCAACGTTAACTTTTAAGCCTTTTCGGCAGCCCGTAAAATATCACGTTTAAATGTAATTTTTGGCACGAATACTGCAGATTTGCTCTTCGATATATGGAGTACCATATTCTGGGAAAATATTTTATTTACACCTTGCTTTGCTACAAAAATATGCTGCCGCTATACCCCTAAGTTTTATTGTCAACGTTAACTTTTAAGCCTTTTCGGTAGCCCGTAAAATATCACATTTAAATGTAATTTTTAGCACGAATACTGCAGATTTGCTCTTCGATATATGGAGTACCATATTCTGGGAAAATATTTTATTTACACCTTGCTTTGCTACAAAACTATGCTGCCGCAATACCCCTAAGTTTTATTATCAACGTTAACTTTTAAGCCTTTTCGGCAGCCCGTAAAATATCACGTTTAAATGTAATTTTTTGCACAAACAATGCAAATGTGCTCTTTGATATATGGAGTACCATATTATGGGAAAATATTTTATTTACACCTTGCTTTGCTACAAAAATATGCTACCGCAATACCCCTAAGTTTAATTGTCAACGTTAACTTTTAAGCCTTTTCGGCAGCCCGTAAAATATCACGTTTAAATGTAATTTTTGGCACGAATACTGCAGATGTGCTCTTTGATATATGGAGTACCATATTCTGGGAAAATATTTTTTTTACACCTTTCTTTGCTACAAAAATATGCTACCGCAATACCCCTAAGTTTAATTGTCAACGTTAACTTTTAAGCCTTTTCGGCAGCCCGTAAAATATCACGTTTAAATGTAATTTTTGGCACAAATACTGTAGATTTGCTCTGTGATAAATATGTAAGTTAGTTTGCATTATTAGTTCTTTTACTTATTACTCCTGTTTTTCCTTCGTGTGGATACCGACGTTGCAGAGAACGTACTCGTCGACCTTGACTCCGTTGTAGAAAACTCCGAGCAAGGTGAGCACCTCTTCCGATCATGTTGTTCCCATTATTTTACTTAGATCCAGTTGTATACAAGAAATTTATGTATGCATGCGTTAATTTCCGTAAGCTTCCAATATTGCGAACTTTGTAGATATATTCCCCGCATTCCATAAAAATTTGATATGACATCATTGATAGCTTTAAGAAAGGGTTAGACATCTATTCATGTTCCATTTCTCAGTTTATGCTTGTGTACCCGAAGAATTTAGGAATTGATCGTAACACCTCGAAACTTGTACATATGTGACAATATTAAAAGGAATAAAAAGTTAAATCAATGATACAAAATTGAGTAAAGCCTTCAAAATCCGAAAGTAAACCGGCTGCGAGAGGCCGGTCTTACCGGGGCGCTAGTAGTCCGAGACTTCGTTGCTCAGAGGATCAGCCCCCTTCGTCGACGTGTCCGCCCTGCATGGCAGTACTCGGGTGACGACGACTTCACCCGCACGCACCCGGGCCGTGAGTTTCTCATTCTCCGTATGAATACATATCTTCTTTTGCGGTCACCATCAACCAACAATATTGTCTTATTTTATCCGCCAGGCGCAGGGAACTTGGACGGTCCAGCCATCTCCAAATGGCTAATCGGACTGCTCCCGCCAGTCCCGGGCGGTCTGGATTTCCCCGCCGGGGTCCGGCCGCTATGCGATCTGGAGTTTGCAGAGCGCCTCCGGATCATCAAGATGTTTCCGGCGATGGACTCCACCGGCCCTGCGGCGCTGCCGACCGGCCGTCCCTTGGTAATTAGGGACCCGAGCTCTCGCGACGATCGGAGCACCGGTAAGCGCCTGGTCCCTGCGGACGCCTCCGGTGCTGACCCCAAAAGGCCTCGCACTGAGGACCGGACTCCCGCCGCCGCCGACTCCGCCGCGGCTCCACGTACGTCCGGAGCGGCTGGGTCTTCATCCGGGGTGAGGACGTCTGCTCCCCCGGATTCGGCGACGGCTCCAACGACGCCAACTCCTTCGGTGCCGACCTCGTCGGCGCCAACTCCATCGGCATCTCCTTTGCCGACGCCAACTCCTCCGGTGCCCACCTCGTCGGCACCAAGGGTCACTGACACCACCCGTCAGGGCGGGCTCGCGCTACCAACGGCTGCTTTCAGCTTTCGATCGCCTCCGAGGGCGGCCGCCCAAGGTGCTCCGGCCCAACGGACGCCCGTAGCGACAACAGATGCAGCGGGTACTTCCGACCGGGGGCCACCCGGCGCCTCCGAAACCGCCCAAGTGGACGTCGTCGGGGCCAGCACTTCTGCCCAGCCCGCTTCGATCTTCCGCACCGCCTCAACCTCCCACCTAGCCACGCTGCTCACCGAACTTGCTGAGGCACACGCATCCTCGGGAGCCCTCCTCACAGCGGCCATCTAGCGCGAAGCGCAACTGTCTCAACAGATGGTGGCGCTGCGCGAGGAGAAGGTGAAAGCGGAGGCGCTGCTGGCCCAGGAGAGGGCGACTGGGGTGGCCCTGCGCACGCAGGCGCAGGAGGCCGAGTCAGCGCAGGAGCAGGCGGTGGGGGAGCTGCGTCGCACTCTGCACAACCTCACCGTCATGCTCGGACCAGCTTACCAGCGCATTGCGAGATGCCTACGGCCGATGGGGGTTGTCCTTCGTGAGCCGATCGAGCCATCGGCCCTGCAGTACGCCCATCGGAGGTAAACTATTTTAGATATTTTCTACGGTGAGTCACATTGTATTGTTCTGTTGTTGGGTGAGTGATATACTGATGGATATTGATGAGTTCTTGGGGGTTTTCTGGTGATCTATTTCGTTTTTATGTTTTTGTTCAAAGTATACTTTAGTCTTGGCACATGAACAACTTTGTGATTGACATCGAACCTGTACAGGCATCTCCGGAGTACCGGTAACCGTAGATCACTGGTTTGTTTGTAAATACGCAAAACTGTTGTTTCATCTTGTAATTAAAGTTTAAACTTGTATCAAATACATTTTTTTTGCCATTTCTAATCACCTAGGTTTCAAATTCCAAAAAAATTCAATAGAAATGTATTTTCGATTTTTTTATTGCTTGTATGGGACCCCAGGAACCGGCCAAGGCTTTGTATGGGTTCCCAGGAACCGGCCATGCATGGTTGGGTCCCCAGGAACCGGCCAAGGCTTTGTATGGTTTCCCAGAAACCGGCCAAGCCCATGGTTGGGTCCCCAGAAACCGGCCATGCATGGTTGGGTCCCCAGAAACCGGCCATGGGTGGGAATTTGGTAAATACGTGAAAAAGTTGTATCGTTTTGAAATTACGAGCTCAAAGTTGTCTAAAATACGATTTTTTTCGTCTAAAAAGCTATAGTGATTAGTTCAGCGTTATATTATGCTATAATTAGCTATTTAGAACATTGTCTCGAGGTGATTTGTGCATGGCCCGGAAAAGTTCTGTCCCCGCATTTGTTTTTTATCTCCACAGTGTAGGGAAAAAAAAAGGAAATGTAATGTTTGTTTTTGTTAGACAACCTCGCTATCGAATAGTCCGGGGTTGCCTAATAGATCTCAAGTGGAGAACAGAGAGAGAGGGCGAGAGACACAATATGAGGAGGAGGCAGTGCCTTTATTGTGTGCAATAAGCCACATTGTACAATGGGGTGACCCCCTCCTCCATATATAAGCAGTTCTGCTTAGAGATAAGGAAGAGTCCATATCGGATACGAATCCGTTTCCCTAACAGGATCTGAATCCGTTTCCTAACACTCCCCTTGGACTCTTCAACTGCGAGATGCATATGCCTCATTAAAACTCCATAAAAACCGGTGGGAAAAATAATTGGAGAAAGAGTACATAGCACACGCTTGCTGTGTTGCACGGATTGCCTCATCAAAAACCTTATGTAAGAAAACTTCAATGAAAAACTTACTTAAGGAAAAGAGTACAATCCACCCAAACTTCAATGTTAATCTTCAAGATTTCGTTGGGTACTCAAACTTCATGTTTGAGATTTATGTAGGAGTATGTGAAAAATCTCCCCACAGAAATCTGCACTTCTCTAAGCCTCATCATCCCGATTCCTCTAATACATCTTTCAAAGGAAGATGCCTGGGAGTGACTTAGTGAATAAATCATGAGATTTTCACACGACTTAGTATCTGCAAGATCTTTATCTCGTTCATCTTATGCATTTCATGAGCATAAAAGAACTTGGGGTTGATATGCTTTGTAAGGTTACTCTTCACATATCCCATTTGTACTTGTGCAACACAAGGTGCATTATCTTCATAGATAATAGTGGGGTTTGTTCCATGTTGAGACCACATGACTTACGGATGTGGTGAACCATTCTTCAAGCCATGCACATTCGAGAGGCTTCATATAATGCAATGATTTACGAGTGGTTAGTCGATGTCGAGACAAGAGTCCGCCCAGCGACTTCAAGAAAGTGCTGTTCCACCGCAAAGGAAAACATACCGATTTGTGACTTGCCGATTATGCGGTCAGATAGGAGGTACCCGGCGTAGCCAACTAAATTCAATTCATTGTTTCTTACGTAAAACAAGCGAGGTCTTTGCTTCCTTGAAGGTAACGGAAGATGTCCTTCACCCCTTTCCAATGCCTTTTGGTGGGTTACGCAGCGTATCGCTAGCAAATTCACGGCGAGCGCAATGTCCGGCCTAGTGCTATTCAAGCAAGGTACATGACGCTCCAATTGCACTCAAGTATGGGAATTCGCTCCGAGGACTTCCTCCCCCTCTTCTTTAGGCCTGTCTGGTCTAGGTCTGCTTGGAGTGACCTTGGAGCCATTGGGGTCTTTGCGGGGTATGCCTTTTCAAAGCTAAATCTCTCAACACTTTCTGCGTGTAGGATGCTTGGTGTACCAAGATTCCGCCTTGGACATGTTCAAGCAAGCCTAAACGAACTTGGTTTTACCCAAGTCTTTCATTTCAAACTCAGATTTCAAGTATGTGCATGCTTCTTCAATTTCTTCATCCGGTCCCAATGATGTTCAAGTCATCTACATAGACGGAGATTATACAAAATCCATTCGAGGATCGTTGTATAAACACACATGGACAATCTTCATTTGTTCGTAGCCTTTCTTGCAAAGAAAGTCACTTAGCGATTTGTACCACATTCTTCCTGGCCTTCAACCATCGATATGATTTCTCAATTTCACCCGTATAGGTTTCTGTTTGCTCTGTCTTGGTTAGGGATAGGGATACCTTCCGGTACTTTCATGTATATCTCGAATCCAAGTTTCCATACAAATATCTTTGTGACAACATCCATTAGCTTCTCAACTTCAAGTTATTACCATTGAGATTAAGTATCTAAAGGTAATTCCACCCATGGCCGGAGAATAGGTTTCTTCATAATCAACCCTAGGGCGTTGAGTGAAACCTTGAACAACAAGCCTTGCAATGGTTGTTGCTCTTTTCATAGATTCTCCTATTATTACAAAATTTATGGCCATTTCGTCATGGTGTGCTTCATGCACTTCTACTTGCTCTTCATTGCTATTTCCCATTCGAGCAAGTTCCTTTAGTTTTCTCCGCCAATGTGCGCACACATTATTTCAAGCGGTTTCTTCCAATGGAAGGTTCGAATCACGGAATTGCCTTTTCCACAGGCTTCTTTCGATTGCCGAGTCTCAAGCGGCTCCCTTCTTGCTTTAGGGGCACTTTTGTGATTGGTCAGTAAGTCCTCTCGCCAGTTTCCCCAGGCGTCTCCTAGTACTTTGGGTTTGAAGCCGAGATCTCTGTTCTTTTTCTTTGAGGCCTCAACAGGATGAGGGATACCTTCTGCTTTCTTTGGTATTTCCACCCTCTCTGGTGCATTTCTTATTTGGTACATGCGACTTAACCACGCTCTTGAGATCACAAAAATGATCAGGTAGTTCATTTGCTAAATTCTGCAAATCAATTATCTTCCGACTTCTTGATTTGCTTCATTAGTCACGAGGTCATGCGCGGGATCCCATGGAATGCCATATTATTTCCTCGGCATTTTTCATCCAATGGTTGATTCTCTCCCCCAATGACTGAAAGCGGTCCTCGCCAAAAAAATACGATCGGCGAATCGGGTGTATGCAAGTCTCAAATCATGGGTTCCAAATACACTGATTATGGATGCACTCTCATAACCAACGTATATCCCTGCACTTAAGCGGAGAGGGCCCATTGCAGTCCATTGTGGGGTGGTATGCATACATATACCATACAACCAAAATTTCTAAGATGGGAAATCTTGAGGATGACCCCTTGCACTAGTTGCATAGGTGAATGGATGTTGTAGGCCGATGGTCTATAATTGATGAGTCTTCTTTGCGTGCGGAGGCTGCGTGTCCCCAACAAGTGTTGGGCAAGTTACAACTCTGCAAGAGCCGATGCGGCAATGAATTTAATCCTCTTTATTAGTGCTTGACTAGCCCATTTTGCGTATGGGCGTCTGGTCTGAGTGCTCCATGATTATTCCGTTCTTTGTGCAATAATCATCAAATGCCTTGAAGTGAATTCAGGCATTGTCCATTGAATGGACTTCACGCGATGATCGGGGAAAAGCATTCTTAATTCTAATGATCTGCGAGATCGGTTTGCGAATGCATGATTCCTTGTTGACAGCAAACATGTATCGACCATTTTCGAGGAAGCATCAATGAGCACCATAAAGTATCGAAATGGCCACGACAAAGAATGAATCGACCGCAAATATCCCCTGAATGCGTTCAGAATGCAGGGATTTCATGTTGCACTTTCATAACAGAGGGTCTAGTTATTAATTTCCACTGTGGCACATGCCTGGGCACACAAAATCTTCGTGATTCGGGAAATTCTTAACATTAATGCCATGACCTTGTGATTTGTTAACTATATTTCTCATCAATCTAAGACCAGGATGACCTAATCTACAATGCCATAAAGCAAATAATTGAGCTTCTAAAGGCGGTCTTCAAAGAAGTATACAACTGCGTGTGCATTGATTTTAAATTGTAGTACAACCCAGATTCATATGAGGGACATTTTTCTAGTACCATCTTTCCATATTCAGCGTGCTTCACAATGCACAAGTGTTCTTTGCCATTTTCTTCATTGGTTTCTACGTGAAACCCATTGGCGGATATCTTTGAAACTTAAGAGAGTGCCGAGTTGATTCAGGGTACAAGAGGGCTTCTTCAATTACCAAAGTTGTACCCATTGGCAATATAATTGTGGCTCTTCCTGAGCCTATTATATGCGTAATAAACTTCTGCGATTGTCGTAATTCTTCCAGCGTTCTTCGTGATCGTCTGGAAGTATTTCGACTCTCTTAAGATGGTATTTGTTGTGCCACTATCAACAATGCATATCACCTCCATTGGGCGCTACACAATATCTTAAATGACAAGAAATATAATTCTAATCATATAGTGGCAAAGTAATTCAAATATTGCTTACAAATAAAGAATACTGGAATAAAGAATAAATTGCAATTCTATTCATGAGAAAAGAAAATGTATGCTCTTCGAGAGCTTACAATTCATTATTCAAAATTCATTAACAACCAGCTTACCGTGCTTTGCAAACTTCAGGCGACCCAATCTTGCTGTGCTTGGAGCAAGATGGTGGACTTGAGTTTCTCGAACTACTTCTGAAGTGCAGTCCGTAACTCAAGTGTATTCACCTCAGCCATGTATTCATTCTTCATAGTGGCTGAAAAGTGATACCTGGGGAGTACAAAATTTGATCGTTTTGCTCGGCAGTAGGTTACTTGTCCTTCGAGGACCCTAAACCGATGTCAATTCAGAGCATCTTGCTCATAAACACGATCTTCACATTTGATGCCCATATGAGATAGTTCTGACCATTCGGGCCAGTTCTTCAAAACTCACATATGACAATGCCAGGTATTTACATATTCATATGATTATTTCATTAGATTACTTCGTGTAATCTAATAGAGAGTGGTTGCAAGATTCATAAATGCATAATTAAATTCTCATGAATTTTCAGCAAACTAAAAGAAAGCAATAATTTCAAGATTCATAAAAACAAGATTCATAAATGCAAGATTCATAAGTGCAAGATTTATAAATACAAGGTTCATAAATACATGATTCATAAATTCAAGATTCATATATACACAGATTCATAAATATTCATAAAGATTCATAAATATAGCTTCATGCATGCATGTGATTGGCTTCGTGCAAGCGATCAGATTCATGTGAGCGATCGGCTTCGTGCGATCGGTTTAGCGACTTCATCTTGTATGGCGCGTCGATTCCATGCGCGTCGGCCTTCCTGGCGCGACGGTGACCGCTTCGTGCGGTGTGCTTGAATTTCCAATGAACTATATTAAAAGCAATAAATACATTGCATGGAACATGACAATAATTGTACATTTCATAAATTCAGAATAAACAATAATTGCACAATTCATAAATTCTTAAATGCGGAAAATAATTTCTCAGAAATTTCCGAATTTTTCTTAGTATTTGGCAATTTTCTGTTAATTATCTGACAATTTTCCAAGATCACTTGATAAATGTAGAAAATAAATTGCAACATGAATTAAACATGGCATAAGTCTAATTACAACTTATATAATTCTTGTTGGGTAGAGAACGAAAGCAGTAATGAATATCTCTGTCAATTTGACTCTTGGCCAGGTCAACCTGCCCCTAGGGCTCACATGAGGAGGGAGCACTTCCGTTCGGGTGCCAATTAAAGAACCAAGCCTCATGTGTGTTTTCCTAGACACCAATTGTCTCATATCTGTTTATTCATTATCAAAATCAAATCCCAACCACTCATGTTCTCATTTTATGCCATATGAAATATTACGGAATTTTTCTAGCACTTTTCATAATTTACGCTAATTTCCAAGCAATTTTAATTACTTTACAATGAAAAATTTAATTTCAGCAAATACCAAACATAACATAATGCTAAGGAAGATAAAACAGATTCAAGGCATGAACAGTGTCCTCATAATTTTCTAGCAAATTTCATAATTTTACATTAATATATAAGCAATTTTAATTACTTATGTAATGAAAAATTAATTCACCACATATTAAGCATGGCCAAAAGCTAGAAAATAAAACTCAAGGCATAGAGCTTCCAATATGTTCTAAAATAATAAATTTCAAATTTTCGAAGTCCATGATGATCGATTACAATAAGCTCAAGCATGTATGTATTTGTGCTTCATGCATATGCGTGTGTGTTCATTCATGCACATAAGCATACATATGCATGCAATTCTCATACGCATTGTATGAGGAAGAGAAACAGAACTATCGAATGTTTCTCGTCATGCACATGCCGTCGTCGTTAACACGGGCCAAGCATGCTGGCCGGGCCACTCGCGTGCGATTAAGCCGGCGTTGCGAGGCAGCTGGCGGCCTACTCGTCGGCCTTCGGTTTCCTTAGGCAGCGAGCGCCGTCCGAGCAAGTCAATCGAGCCCAGGCCGTATTTAACCCTGGCGGGGCTAAGCTAAGCCGATCGAGCGGCGCCGCCGGCCCGGCGGCGGCGGCTTAAAGCCGTCAATGCGGTGCGGCTTCTTGTATCAGTGCCTTGATTCGCGACTTCATGCCGTGGATGCTTCGTTCAAAGACGGCCAGCGTGGGCGAAATGCTGATGGGCGGCCGACAGCCGACAATGGCGTCGTCGGCCAGGAAGCGCGATGGGCGATAGCCATTAGCGGCGCTTAACAAAGCGTGTAGCGATTCAATCTACTAGATGCAATCCGAAAAATCTAACAGATTCAATCTAAAATTGCTAATAGATTGTTCGATTGATTTTGAAGCTGTCGCATTATTAAAAAATCATAGTAGATCGACTACGACTCATGTATTCGGTTCAATACCTTTGCTTGATTTTTGATCGCAATTTAAATTGACAATCGCGTGAGGATCGTTTGGCTATCAGCGTGAGATAGAGTCGCGTGGGACTTTTAAACCAATCCGAGTGGGTGCCGCAAGGTGGGTCAGTTGATTGCAGATCGGATCGGCGATCAATCGCCCGGTAAGTAGTCGTTCGTTGTTGTCGGCAGATCCTTCGCTTCTTGTCTTTTTCTCACCTTTCAATCTTTCTCGGTAGAGCTTAGCCGATAACGTGTTAGTGCTAACCTCGCTATCGAATAGTCCGGGGTTGCCTAATAGATCTCAAGTGGAGAAACAGAGAGAGAAGGCAGAGAGACACAATATGAGGAGGAGCAGTGCGCTGTTATTCGTGCAGTATACGTATGCTGATAGGGTGACACCCCGCCTCCCTATATATGGGTTACGCCTTAGAGATAAGGAAGAGTCCATATCGGATACGAATCCGTTTCCTAACAGGATACGAATCCGTTTCCTAACAGTTTTGATTGGTTGTTTAACATAAACCGTCAAAATGGCAATCGGCCGGGCAGACTGCAGTGGATTCTAGTCCGTAGCTATCGTGCCCAGCCCTATTTTAAGGGCTAGCTTGGGTAGACAGGGATTAGACAAGCCAATCTCGTTTCCTTGCCCGTACAAAGGATCGAGTCTAATCACTGTTCATCCAGGTTAGTTCTATAGACTAGACTGCGGTAGTGCAGCCTTGTACAGAGCCATGAAATCCTCAAACCTGCACCATACTATTATTCCTTCCCTTCAATTAAGTACGATCAGACGAATACAGTGCAGGTGACGGTGAAAGAGACGATCGATCGAGCTGCATGCACCATTGCATCGGCCAAACCAAGCTAGAACAACTACTAGCTAGCTAGGAGGAGAACTTGAACACCATGTCATGCTTGTACGCCTGCCCTGGCCTGACGATCTGCGACGGGAAGTTGGGGTGGTTCACGGCGTCGGGGAACCCCTGCGTCTCCAGGCACAGCGCGCCGTACCGACCGTACACCTTACCGCCCTTGCCCCTCACCCCGCTGAGCCCGTTGCTCGTGTAGAACTGCACCCCGGGCTGGTCGGCCCACAGCTCCATCGCCCGGCCGGACGCCCCGTCCCGGACGACCGCCACCCGCCGCAGCCGCTGCCCGCCGCCGTCCACTGCGTAGTTGGTGTCGTACCCTGGGACGCCGCGGCGCAGGAGCCGGCCGATGCGCGCGCCCACGACCGCCGGGGAGCGGAAGTCGTAGGGCGTGCCGGCCACGGGCGCGATCCGCCCGGTTGGGATGAGCGCGGCGTCCACGGGCGTGTACCGGGAGGCGAAGAGCTGCACTGCCTCGCCGAGGATGCTGCCGCTGCCGTGGCCGCCGAGGTTCCAGTAGGCGTGGTGCGCGAGGTTCACCGGGGTGGCCTTGCTCAGCGCCGTCGCGTTCATGCGCACGCCCAGCACGTACGGGCTCGAGATCTGGTACGTCACGTACACGTCCAGGACGCCGGGAAACCCTGTTTAAGAATACGGAATTGCTAGGATTAGACATCTGATTTTTTTTGCAATATTTTTTTCTACGCATGAAACATTTTTTTCTACGTAGTGAAATATTTTTCTTTGATAAACAGTAAAAAAAATATTCCATGCGTTAAAAAAAATGTTTCATACGCTCAAAAAAATGTTTCGTATGTTCAAAAAAATATTGCATAGCGTCCGAAAAAAAAACAAAAATCAAACGTCCGACTGCTCCCTTAAGAATAACAACGTTGGTTAACTTCATCTATAGTAACAGCAAATTCAGTAACAATAACACTACGACAAACGAAGGGTAAAAATAACAGGAGTTGCACGTTCTATGTGCAGTACTGCAGTGTAGTGTTCTGCAGCTTTTGTGCTGAGATATACCTACCTTCTTTTCATTTATCTCCTTTCCTTAGCCTTTTGTGCTGAGATATCGCACGGTAGGTCCGGGTGTATTTGTTATCTGTACTAAGTGGTATATGTATAAGATGATTTAAAAAATAATCATTCATATGTTTAGTTGCTTGAATAGAACTATCCCATCTTTAACCAAGTGATACAAAATTAAGGAATATTTTCTCTAAATACTAAATCATCCTATTCATTCAAAATAATAAAACCAAATAGTACAAAACCATCTCATCTGGTTCAACCTTATCCATCAACTAAAGACACCATAAACGTCTATATTCCAAACCGGTATAATGCGCGTACGCGTGAGGCTATCTCACTATGCTGCAGCCGCGTGGTGGGCTTTAGCTAGCTTTTCCATGATGAAAAAGAGGAGGAACAGGCCAAAGCATATGCATTTTCCCCAATGCTATAGCAATGGTCCACAGGATGCCGTGGGCAGCACTGCCAAGTGCCAATGTTCTTTCCGGTACACATCAAATTGCTCGAGTGTTCATTACAGAAAGAAGTAGAAAAGCAATCATGTTCGTATCAGAAATGGCGCTATCGTTCGATCGTAAGCCTACCGCAAAAGCTATCCCTGCGTTTAGGGCTGTAAACAGCCGAGTTGAGCGAGTCTAGCCTCTCAGGCTCGATTTCGGTAAAAACTCGAGTCAAACTTGAATTGAGCTCAAGTTAGGGTCAAAATCAAGATCCAAGCTTAAGTAAACTCGATAACAACAAATAATTTTGATATGCACTATATTTTTCCACAATAACAATTGTTCAAGCTCGAGCTCAGCCTAAATAAACTTGGTAAGAGTTAATATATAGTAATATTTAACAAGTAAATTAATATTATTTTTATCAGGCTCGTGAGTTATTCGAGCTTAACTCGGTGAGGCTCACGAGCTCGAAATCAAGATCAAATTCGACTTGTTTAGAGCTTGAATCGAGTCTTGAACTTTTTTTACAGTCCTACTGTGTTCGCGAATAGTTGCAGCTATCTTGCTAAAATTCTTAGCTACTGATATGCTCACCTTGCTCTCCGTCGAAGCTATGGTAGTACAGAGTGATGTACGGGGAGCCTCCACCGCCGACGTGCTCCTTCACCGTCCATATCACCTTGCTGAATCCCCGGTGACCACCTAGACAATAACAACAAGAAGAAAAACGAACGATCATAGCACATACAAAGTTTTAGTTGGTTAGTTTGTTGAATTAATTTATAATACTATATAAATCAAAAAATAAAGGAAGAAGATTTAGTTGGTTAGTTTGTTGAATTAATTTATAATCTAGTTTGACTATATAAATCAAAAAATAAATGAAGAGAGTCGTGAGGGGGCATTGCAGCAAACAAAAAGATCATCTAGAGCTGTTTCAACAACTGGTATTAAATCTTAGAGTTTAGATCAAACCGCTGCCCTGTAAAGAGGAGACTCCTGGGGTGGTCATCTCCGGTGGCCAACCGGGCGGCCACTAGCCATCCGAGCTGCATAGGGAAGCATCCTGGTGGGGCGCGGAAATGCCGGACGGCGCAGCTCATGCCGTGGTGGGTCGTCGTCGAGATCGAGTCCCTCCGCGGCAACCACATCAACGCCACCTACAGGCTTGTCAAGGGCGGCAAGTGCTTTGTGGCCACGTACGAGCGAAGCGGTGCACAAGATATGGAGGAGATCGCCTCCAGCTTCGTGGCATCCAGGTGCAGTAGCAGCAAAGATTTCCTCCGTGAAATATCGAGAAACAAAAGGGAGTTG
This sequence comes from Rhipidocladum racemiflorum, assembly GCA_036346355.1. Classification (NCBI taxonomy): domain Eukaryota; kingdom Viridiplantae; phylum Streptophyta; class Magnoliopsida; order Poales; family Poaceae; genus Rhipidocladum; species Rhipidocladum racemiflorum. The sequence goes on from CM070572.1 coordinate 23,870,286, forward strand.
CACACATATGAGGAGTACCTCTCCTAAGTCCCAGGCGGTGGCAGCAGAAGCGAAGCTCCTGGTGGCTTCAGGAGAGCAAGGTCACGTACGACAGAATTGCGAAAATGCATGCTGCACTATATCTACAGTGTTTGTTGCGGTAGCACGTGGGAAAGCGAAGAAAAGACATGTGGTTGCAGTACGACGGGACAGCAGTGCGCACGCAAAGAAGCAACGGAGAGATCAGAGAAGCCTTGTGCTTCCAGTGTGTTGGAAAAGATGCCAAGGGAAGGAAGGAAATTTGTCTCTGTCCAGTGAGCGACGCATGCTGTGAAGTGATCCGTCCGTCTCGCAGGTGGTGAACCCTCAAGAGAAACTTCGATGAGCTGAAGATGGAGGAAGCAAAAACTGTCGAAAATTTCACCGATCAGGTATCGTCCACCGGCATCCGTGCGTTGGGTATGACCCAAAGGAGAGTGAGCATTTGTTGCTCGCACGCATGCAATGGAAAATCTTCGCCGTCATAAATTGAGCCCATCGAGTATATGTTGAGTAAATCGTAGGGATCGATTGCATCAATAAGTAAGAGTGGTGTGTCAAGATTAAGAGGAAAATTGTTAGACAAAATCTTGACTAGTTGGTTAAGTTAGTTCAGGAAGATAAGATTTAATTGGTTAGTTTGTTGAATTAGTTTGTAATCTAACTTGGTTATATAAATCAATGAATAAAGGAAGAAAAGTCGTGAGAAACATTGCGGCAAAGAAAGATCCAGAGCTGTTTCAACAAAAAAAAAGAAGTCTTCTATAGCTTACCGTGGAGCGTGTTCTTGCCATCGTTGGGGAACAACCGGTAGGTTTTGCCGTCCAGTGTGAACCGGCCGTTGGCGATCCTGTTGGCTACGCGGCCGATCAGCCCTCCGAAGTAGGCAGTGCCGTTCTGTATATACACGCCGAGATGCAAGCAGAAACTAACTTGAGAGAGAGAGAGAGAAAGAGAGAGAGAGGAGAAGCAGAAAGATCTCTGATCTTACAACATATTCAGCAACAGTATCATAACCGAGGACTACATCCGCCAACTTTCCTACAAGGGGAAAAAAAGATTTGAGATGCGTTGAAGTCCCCAACACATATAGAAACAACGAACTCAAGCACTCAACCTTAAGACTTGATGCACGATGCATGAAGTGCTGCAAGGAAGAAGAACCATACCTTTGGAGTCAGGAAGAACCACAGACATGAGAGTGGCTCCCCAGTTAGTGACCTTGACGGAGAAATCTCCCTTCTTGAGCTCATAGACACCAACCATCTTCGTATCAGCCGCTGCATTGGCGCCACGGGAGAAGACAGCGGCCAGAAGGCACAAGGCAAGAACAAGCAGTACTGGGTGCAGAGCTCTTGCCATTTGACAAGCCTAGCTACACGATGGCGTCACCTTACAAGGTCTCGAGGGCAGGAGTTCACTACTACTTACTTATGCAGATGTAAAGGCAAAGAGATGTCTAAGATTGGGTAAGGTTTAAACTTTAAAGTGATCTCCTGCTTGGTTTGTGACCCCCTACTCTCAAGAACTCTATCAGAAGTTACTGTGGTCCAGCTCCTGCCTTCTCGTGTTGCGCATTTGCGCTCTCTAGTGCCTATCCTGCATACAGCACTACCTTGATGGCACCATTAGCTGCACGTGTCTGCCGGATGTATACCTGTCAGCAACATATATGATATATGCACGCTTTAGACATCGATTGAGGCAGCCAGAATGGCAGCATCCAATGTATCGACGGAAAGAACAAATAAGCCGACAAATTAATTAAGATAAGTGGATGTCCCAGGCAGTTTGTATTACAAGAGATCAGCCAGAATTACACTGTCCGATACATCATAGCAACTCGATCTTTGTTCTTGGGCAAGAAATTAACCGTCATGCACTCATGCCACGCTCATTATATATATATGTACATATATATATATGTATATATATACGTATATATGTATCTATATGTATATATATATGTATATACATATGTATATATGTATACATATGTATATACATATATAGATACATATAGATACATATATACGTATATATATACATATATATATATATATATATATAGTATCTTACAACGTAGAGAGTATCTCGCCAACAGAGGGTATGTACGCGTAGTATACAATCTGTTGCATGTAGCAGCAGTGGGTGCGCCTGATGCTACCTTGCTGTTACATGATCAAAACTGAACAAGGCAAACACGTCGTGTTAATTACGGTGACTCATATGTACAATTCTTTATGATTTGAAAATATGTGCTAAATGAATCCTAATTTTTTGAAGTAGGATTCTTCCTAGCTTTAAATGAAGACTAAGGGGGCTATATAAATCTATGGGGGTGGTCATGGAGAATTCAAGCAAACAAGAAGTCACACACCAACTCATTCAAACCAAAAAGTGTACGAGAGGATTAGATGCTAGCTAGTTATTCTTTAGCAATAGATTCTTGTATAGAGAAGGATGTTAGCGTCATGAGGATAAATAGGTATTGTTAGCGGCATGCAGATCACTGGAGATTGTACTCAGACATCTCTACAGCAGACATGTGTGGAGATTCAGAAACGTGCTATATTCGATTTGAGACTTTATATGTTATGTTATTTATAGCTTGTTGCAATTTCTTATAGTTTTTGGTCATTTCTTTTCTTACAGCATTTTGCTATAATATTGTAATAAATGATGGTCAGGAGATAAATTTCTATTATGTTAAAAATCACATATCCCCAACCATATCCAGATGGACAGATACAATTCTTAAGGAAAGTTATTTGGAGATCGCAAAGCTTATGCAAAGGGGAGAAGGCACCGTAACATAACTAGATTGCTGGTAAGAAATTGAAGACATGAACACCAATCAACATCATACGTTTGGAACTCAGATCAACCGCCGTAACGACACAGGTAAAAAGTGTTGGAATAGTCCCACATTGGTTGTGGGGAGAGCTTGAGCATGGTTTATAAGGGTGAGGGAGCACCTCCTCATTAAGCTAGTTTTTTGGGGGGAGATGGCCCAAGAGACCTTGGCCCGCTGCTCGGGTTGGGCCTGACCTGCAATTCAGACGTGCTAGGTGTGGCGGTCCGGCTAACAAGTGGTATCAGAACCCAGGTGTGGCCCGGGGGAGTCCAGGTGTGGCCCAGGGGAAGCCCGGGGACCGAGGGGTAGCCCAGGTCCCAATGTGTGAGGGGGAGATTGTTGGAATAGTCCCACATTGGTTATGGAAAGGGCTTGAGCATGGTTTATAAGGGTGAAGGAGCACCCCCTCATTGAGCTAGCTTTTTGGGGGAGAGATGGCCCAAGAGACCTTAGCACGCTGCTCGGGTTGGGCCTGACCTGGGATTCGAACGCGCTAGGTGTGACGGTCCGGCTAACAAGTGGTATCAGAGCCCAGGTGTGGCCCAGAGGGAGCCCAGGGGGCCCAGGTGTGGCCCAAGTAGCCCAGGTAGTTTCTAAATAATCTCGACCCAATGTGTGAGGGGGAGATTGTTGGAATAGTCCCACATTAGTTGTGGGAAGGGCTTGAGCATGGTTTATAAGGATGAGGGAACACCCCCTCATTGAGCTAGGTTTTTGGGGGGAGATAGCCCAAGAGACCTTGGCCCGCTGCTCGGGTTGGACCTGACCTAGGATTCAAACGCGCTAGGTGACGGTCCGGCTAACACAAAGGCCTGTCGCCACCCACCTCATATTTATCTTGGACAGAGTTACTGAGAATCATCAGCTAGATGATCCAGCGGATCGTAGCAGAAGTGAAGTCTGGATCTATTCTGATTATTACGTACATCTTTTATCCACAAGAACTACAGCCTAAAAGCTTTCCCATCCCAAAAGCTTTCGGAACTGCCACGAATTGAAGACATATGAAATCCCCTGACGAATTTGTCTCGAATCCAGACTCTTGGTATAATTACACCAAAAACAATCTATAAAGCGCCATGCCCGTTCAGTAGGCAGACGAAGATGCCCGTTCAGAGCTTGTCGACGTCAACGTTCCTGAAGCTCCCGCCGAGCAACGACAGAAGGCCACCGCCGTGCACCCTCCCCTCGGGGACAGCGAGCCCTCCTCCCTCTCCGCCCTTGTCCGACGACGGCGTGGACTTCATAGAGAGGGGAACCAGCACCTGAGGAGGTATCAGATCCTGCCTCCTCGCCGTGGCCACATGTGAGCCGTCGCAGTCCGATACCGTGCTGACGCCCGACGAGGAGTAGTCGTTGTTCACGGCGCTGGCAGTGGCGGCTGCGGCCGACGACGTCACGATGCCGTGGAAGAGCCCCGGCCCGATCATGCTCCCGCCGCCGTTCTTTCCTGCCCCGCCGCGGCGTCGCTGCTGCTGCTGCTGCTGCTGCGAGGCCACCAGCGTCCCGTGCGCGGCGCAGAGGCCGCTCCTCCCGCGGGCGAACTTCTCGCAGCCCATGCCCCACGTGCACCGCTTGCCGCCGCCGTGGGCCTTGCAGAACTCGGTGCTCCCTTGCGCGCTCTTTCCGCAGCCGTCGACCCTGCACCGTTTGCCGCCGCCGTGCTTCACGCAGCAGTCCGTGCGCCCGCGCGCGCTCTTGGTGCACCCGGGCACCGAGCAGCGCTTCCCTCCGCCGTGCGCCACGCAGAAGCTGGTGCCCCCGTGGACGCTCTTGGGGCACACGCCGCCGCCTTCGAACATGCAGCGCTTCCCGCCGCCGTGCGCCTTGCACAGCGGCGTGCTGCCTTCCGCGCCCCTGGGGCAGCCCTCGAACACGCACCTCTTGCCGCCGCCGTGCGCCTTGCAGTACAGCGTGCTGCCCTGCGCCCCCTTGCGGCAGTCCGGGTGCTGGCACCGCCGCCCGCCGCCGTGGGAGATGCAGAGCCCGACCCTCCCCTCTGCGCTCCGGATGCAGCCCTCGACCGCGCATCGCTTCCCTCCTCCGTGTTTGATGCATCGCCCGGACTTGCCCCGCGCGGCTTTAGGGCAGCCATCGTGCCCGCACCGGCGGCCTCCGCCGTGGGCGATGCAGTAATCCGTCTTTCCCTCGGCGCTCTTGGTGCAGCCGAGCTGCTGGCACCGCCGGCCTCCTCCATGGGCCTTGCAGTAGGCCGCGCGGCTCTCGGCGCCCTTGTGGCAACCGGGCTTTTGGCACCTCTGCCCGCCTCCATGAGCAATGCACAGGCCTGATGCACCTCTCGCACCTTTAGAGCACCCTTTGAACCTGCACTTCTTCGGATGCCGGGGATGAGCCAGCTGCCCAGGATTGGTTACACCCATCACGACATCAGAGCTCACAGCAAACGAAGTCTCCGTCATGGTCGCCGAAGGTTCAGGGCTGAACCGAGGGCGGCCCTGAGTATGACGATGAGTACTATCATTGGTGTTGTCCCTGTGATCTTGCAGATCCCGTGCCTCTAGTTGAGCCTCTTCAGAAACACAAAGATTTGGCCTAGGCGCGAAGAGCAGGGACGACATGTAGCCACCGGAGCTCCTCCTGGAGGACGTCGAACCCTCATCGACAACGGAGAAGGAGATGATGTTTCCAGCAGGCACTTCCGAATGCTGAACAATTGCCTCAGCATTATCCCCCTGATGAAGCCCAAGGCTCAGCATCCCAGGGTCAGTGAACGAGAAACTCTGGCCAAACAAAGTCACCGGTGCTTTCGACCTGCGTGCTCCTCCGGAAGGCTGGCGATCAGCGGAGTTCAGGTCCGGCGACCCCAATCCAAGGACCAACCTGCATCCATCGTCTTGTGCAGACACATGATTCGACCTCCGCGAACCTCTGTTGCCATGACTGCAGTTGTCCACTGCTGAACCCTGGAAGTCCAGGGAAAATGAGGTCTGACCATGGCTGACGACTGTTGTGTAGCCCGGCACTGAGTGCCCCATTACTAGCACTGCAGAGCTATCCATCAGAGGCTGGTCTCCACGGTGAAGGATATCCGCGAAACCGTTATTCATCTAGGCTAAGTACTTTTATTTTACACAGTGAAGGTGGTGGAAGAAACAACAGCAAGAACAGTATATCTGGGAAGCAGAAGATGAGGTGCTTCCTGATGTTTTTATACGTGCATCGCCGAGTAGACGAGGCGAAAGAATATCAGCAGCAGTGAAGTACCAATGAGTCCACCACTAACAAAACCCGATATGTCCGCCCGGTCCATTGCCGTCTGGCTTCAGAAAAATTATGATCCAGGAGGCACTTGACCTCTGACAGGCTAAACCATCTGATATAATAGTGTCCTCTGGAAGTTGAGCATCAAATAGAAGCAGAGGAGAGCACAAATGCTATGTGCCAGTAAAAATCTTCAGAATACAATTGTACTGCAACAGAATGGAAATGGTAAGTCAGCTAATATTCATGCTCCAAAAGACAGCTTAAAAGATTAGTGTAGTATCAAATGCATATAGGCGTGAAATTAACCAGCGAAATAAACAAGCAATGATGCCCAGAAGAGAACTGAAAGAACAGACCAGTAGAAGGATCAGTCTAGCCATATTTGCACACAAATCAATAGAAAGAAGAAATCATTGACTCCCGGGAATGACTTTGAAATGCTGCCTGAAACTGAAGAAGATCGGCAAATATAGGAATAAGGCTGTATTTGGGATTGCTTCAGCTTCGACTTCTCCCATCTGGAAGCCGGAAGCTGTCCCAAATGGCTGTCCGTAGCCAAAAGCCACAAGCTAGTAACCTATTTGTACTAGGAGAAATTGAAAACCAAAAGCTAGTTTGGAGTAGCTTCTCATAGCTTCGGTTGGTTGGGGGTTCTGACTTTGCCACTAGAGTTGAAGAAAATTACCCCACTCTTGCTAAATATAAAATCCTAAACCTTACCCTCTCACCCTATTCTCATCCTGCACCCCTCACACTTAAAGCCAGGTTACCAAACACTGAACCTCTTCATTTTAGCCGTTCAGCCGTTCAGCCATGCAGTCCAACCGAAAGGTAGTTCTCAAAAAAGCTATAGGCATGCTAAAGTGGCCTAAGTCCACATATGACGAAGAACTTTAACCAGGGCATTATTAAAAAAATTGGGCCTCTATTTCGTTGGCAAACCACTAAGATTATGTTATGTATTGAGGGCTAGATGGTGATGTTAAACAGAATGGGCATGCATAATTGAATCAAAACCCAAAGTTCAACCTAATAAGTGATCTAAACATGTTTGGTGGATGGAATTTTGTTATTAGCTCATCTTTAACTATACCTTCATAATATGAAGAAATAAGAAGCAAGTCAAACACACAATAACATAAGTCAAAGCTTCCCTGGCGTAGGAGCCACATATCAATAGCGGCCCTCATCATTCAGTACTTCACAAAATGAGTACGCAGTTTACACAACAGGTGTCTTAACAACTAGTAGACTAAAATTTTGAGCCTCCAAAAGTATGATTCCCCATAAATCATGCCCAATATATTGAGCAGATAAATTGATCACATAATTTTTTTAATGCATAATAATTGATGTAGTGGTGAAACACCATCACTTCCTCACCATCTTGTAGAACTAATAAATTTAGAATTTGTTCAAGTCGTACCAAATGTCTACAATTGTGCAGGAAGATCCCTCTGCTGTACAAACAGCTGGGTCAACATTCATTCATAACTACGAGCAGATTTTCTAGGACAACCGGAAGCGCCTATCCAGTTGACTATACGATCTAACATTCAGCCAAAGCTTCATGTAAGCAGCAGCCATGCCAACAAGCAGCCCTGACCACAAACATGAGCATCACTTGAGCCTTGGCTTACAAGAGACAGGTTGCAGTTATTCCCCAAGAAATCGGTATTCTGGTGGGATTCGTACCTCTAGAAATCATTGGGGAAGTGAAAAAAACCTGAAGCACCATAGCATACTGAAACATCCAGACATATCCTATTGGACTCAAGAGTACCTATATGTAACACATGCCCTGGAGGCCTTTGAAGTTCAGTGAAGAAAGCATGTAAACTCCCTAGGGTGTGGCAAATTGTTTAAGGACTATCTTGTCAGACATGGAACAAAGCAGTTTTTTTTTTAGTTCTGAGGCCACAAATTGATTAAGGAACAGTTTCAAACTTCTTTCGATGCGGTAAGCATCAAACGGGAAAAAAATATGCCTCACATGTGAACCATCCTACAACAAGGAACTCAAAACCTGATATCGAACCTGTGTCTAACAGATGAGAAATGGAAGATTTAACCTGTGGCTAAGCCATGTCTGGCTCAAATTGCAAACAGTACGTATCTGAAGTTTTTAAAGAACAATACCAAAACCTAACAAAAAAAGCCTCTGGAGTCCAAAATACACAGGGCTCCGCTCCGACAACATAAACAACAGAATTCCAACGAATTCTTGTGAATTTCAAAGAACCAACCAAACAACAAGAACGGGGCACACGGCAGACCTGAATAAACCGTACATGAATTCCGTAATCAAAGACATCCAGGACAGAATCCTCGAGACCTCGAATCAGGACCCGGAATCAAAAACTCACTCTCAAAAGCTAACCCAAGCAGAGAGGCCTAACCAAATGTCCTCAGGACGCTGTGCTGCTTTTTATATCAACAACCAAATAAGGAGAAAGGAAAACAGACAGAAGAGAGCAACATGGAGCGGAGACGGAGGATAGAGAAACCAGGGAATCACCTAGCTTGGCATCTCAATGGAGGAAACTCTGGTGGCTCTGTGTATAGAGAGCGAAAGAGATTTTATTAGACAGGGGGGAGAGCGTATTTATTTGCCTCAGTACGATGGTGTATTGCGGGATGGGGCTCCACCGCTCCAGTCGTGGCTCGTGGGTGCGCGACGTCTGATGACGGGGGCGTTTGCGGCAGACGGCCCTTTCCCACGCGCGCGCGCGTACCTGGCTCCAGTCGGCTCAGCGCGGCTCTCAGCCCAGTTAGAGCCGCGCCGAGCTGGCTGACGGCTCTCTCTCTCTCTCTCTCTCTCTCTCTCTCTCTCTCTCTCTCTGTGTGTGTGTGTGGTCTGCATTTGATAGGGCTACCTTTGAGGGTTATTTTGGTGGAATTATCTTCCCCCGGTCTCTCCATGCAGAATTGTGACAGCACATTGGTAGGTTTCAAGGGGAATTTTGATTGTGATATTTTTAGCATCCCATTATTCTTGCTAAGAACGCATTTTTCTGGCCTGTTGGTATTCTTCTTCGCTTTGCGTGGGAAATATATAGCATGTAGGATTCAAGAACCGATCATAGAAAAATTACTGGCCTCTGCCCGGTACGGATCACCAACCCCTTAAACGGTTTCCTGTCGGACGATTTTCATTACCAAATTTAAAAATTTAAAATTAAATTTGGCCAGTTTTTGGACTTGTACCACTGTACCGTCTGGTCTGACCAGTTTCTGCCAGGTAATTACCGCTCAAAACTACTATTCATCAATTCAAATTCAAAAATTTCTCTCAATTTCTTTTGAGATTCTTGAATTAACACCAACCAACATATATAAGTGGGTGTTAGCTAAGTCAATCAAAAATAGGTCAAAACAACGTATCTATATTGCCACATTAATTTGTACCTACAGTGCTAACAGTACACACCGGTATATGGCTGATCAATAAAAACTGCATGTACTCGGAAGAACATAAGTGAACCCATAGATTGTTTATAGAGCATCAACTATATGAATAAATTCGCAAAACTATAGGTTCTTCTGTACAAACTATAAAAAAAACTACATATTTTAGCTTCTTTTTCACAAAACTAAAGATTTTAGGAGAACTTGTATCACGAAACTATATATTTTAGAATTTGACAATTCCTTGTACCGAGTCTGACAGTGTGAGCCCACATGCATGGCAACCTCAAACATGAGTGACACGGGAAATAAGGGCACGTGAGGCTATCACGTAGGCCCATTGTCAGACCTGTTACAAGAAACAATTAATTCTTAAACCTCTAGTTTTGTGATACAAGTTTTTCTAAAGTCTGTAGTTTTGTAAATAGGAGCTAAACCATACAGCTTTCTGATAATTTGTAAAAAAAAAAAAGCTTATTGTTTTGTGAAATTTACTCAATATATATGCTTGAACCTTTGGAGCTAACATATGAAGAGACCAGGGGTGGACCCAAGGCCCAGCCAGCCTGGGCCCGGGCCCGGGCTCAGCCCAGTAACAAACATCCTAAATCTCATATTCACGCAACCTGGCAAGTACAATCTTCAAATTAGAAATGAAAATATAAAGCCTGAATCTACAAGTTTTACTAGCGTCTTGTAAAAAACATCCTAAATTGTATAAAAAGTTAGCAACTAAAATTTAAATAGCTTTGGACTTGTTGTCCTTCTTTAAACGTGCTCGGGCTCAAAAAAATTCCTGGATCCGCCACTGGAAGAGACAATTAATTTCTTCTTGCTTCATTGGTAGATAATTTGCTACCAATTTATGTTCTATGGATTATAAAGGGATCATTGTTTACCTTAACGTCCTCACCAACCGCACATTCTTGAATAAATATATCCAGATCTTACGCATAAAAAAAAAATTAGACGGTACAAAACTGAAGCTCAGACCCGGGGCAAGTGAATGGGAAATATGGGATTTGGACCAGCTAGCTAGCTCCCCACCCCATCCCTCCCTTTCACCAAAAAGTAGAGGTCATGAGCTATCATAGGAAAAGGCCTCTGCAGCGACACGATGATGCGATTGGCTATAGAGCATTTCGTGCACAGGTTGCATCTCTCGGGGCCTCTCGTTTTGGATCTTTTCGACGAATCACCCAGGACTTGAATCGGTTCGGTAGGTAGCCAGATTATTGTTGCCCCGACCGGTGTCTACTTGCACACTATATACACCACCCAGTAGCCAGTACTGGTGTTTAATCGTATGATAGGGTAGGGGTCGAGTATATGTGACCTAAATGGCTGGAAATCACACAAAATTAATTTCATGCTCGACCTTCCTGAAGCTAATTAAAACAAAATTCAATTGGACTCGAGGGAGGAGTACTTATTATCATCGCCCACAGAAGCAACAACATCTCCTTGTATGCTATTATGTATGGAAGGACATAAAACTCGTAGGAGATTGTACTCCGAGATCTCTTGATCAACCATAGATAGCCATTCGTTTATAGACTTTGTGGGGGTTAAAGCTTTATATTTTCATGGTTCGTTGAAACTTTTATGATATAGAGCTCTTACGATAGCTATTTGCTGAAATTTTATACTAAATATTTGGCTATATCTCTACTATTATAAAGCAACAGTTAGTGGCAGTGGTGAGTTCTACTCACGTCATTAATCGCTCGCTTAATTCTTTCTGTAAAAACGAAGCGTTGCTTTAATTAAATTTTAAACGAAGCGTTAAAGATAGATGTTTGATTTTGTGAAATAATTTTTTTATTTTTTAATCTTTATTTTTCGTTATCAATTTATTTTTTCGTAGCAATGCACGGGCATGTAACTAGTATATCTTATAATACAGAGACCGAAAGATGATACCTAAGAAAAAAAATGTATGGGACGGAAGCGTCATCGACTGCTGCTGCCTGCTTCTACCTGGTGGCAGAGCCGCTCGATCAAAGCTCCCGGCTTGCATGACGTCTCGCCATCCCCGCACGCGATCCGGCGTAATTGCCACGCGTCGAAATCCTAGCGGCCAGCTCAACCTTTTTCGTGCCGTTCACGCGTCCCCATTAAAAAACAACTCCCCACCCTCCGTAACCCCACGCCCGCCTCGGAATCGCATCCCATATGTCAGCGACCGCGCGCGGAATCTCCCCGGTAGGATTCAGGCAGCGGGCCTCTCGCCGCCCGCCACGTGGGGCGCCGCCATTCGCGTGCCAGCACCCGGCGATCCCGGCCGTCCGTGCGGCGGGGCGAGGTGGGGTTGGTGGTGGTGGTGGGAGGGAATCGTCGGCGGGTGGGATGGGACGGAAGCCGACGACGCGGCCGCCGGTCGCTTTCCGCGAGTTTGAGGCGTTTCAGGCTCGCCGGCAAGCTACAAGAATTAATGGTTCTGGGAAGGTGGTTTTTGCCGGTATATATTTCGGTGCCGTTTTTTGATTTTTTTTTTCGCGCGAGATTAAGAGGTATGAGAAAGAGGTATGAGAGAGAGCGTAGCAGTTCTCTCGGTTAAGAGTTAAGACCATTTCCAGCGGATTCCTTTCAGCCTCAAAATCCCTTCGTGAACAGATCCCAAATGCCCCAGCGGATCTCTTCAGCCTTCTCTTCAGAAGGGATTCAGAGAGAGAATTCCTTTAGAAACAGATTCTCTCTCTAATCTCAGAGAAAACTCCCTTCGAGGGGATGCTGTTGGAGATAGTAGAAAATAAAAAGAATGAATATAGGGAAGAGAATAGGACGAAGAGAAATTGCTAGAGGTAGTCCGCGCTCTGCTGCGTTTGCTCGTCCGGAGCGAGGCAAGTGGTTCGGGTCAGCACGTAACCAAACCAAGGCGGAAACGGGAGTGCTAGCTTACCCTATATCGATCGGGGCCAATGATTGGTGCGGTGCCTCTTGTCACACAGGGTTGTTGATAGTCGAGTTGCTTCCAACTTGGAAAATGAAGGTCTGAACATGCCTACATGAGATCTTTCACGTGCCACATGGTTACTGGTCGTCAACTCTTGCATTAGTATGGTCTACCTTCGAATTGTTAGATGAGGTCAATTTAGTCTGTACGTGACGGTCACTGTAACTTGGTTAATTCTGTTAAATGAGTGTTAAATCTTTTTCTTTTCTCAAATAACGTATAATTGTTTTCGTAGTTTATAATTAGTAAACGTAATAGATCTTATTGTGAATTTTAATAATTTTGCAATTTATCATTTTAATTCGCACAAAAATTAAATATTTAATCATCCTTTGATTTATCCCTAACTCGCATATTTTTGGATCGTACTTTGGGTGGATTTTTGTTGTTGTCATTTTTAGGTTGGACTTCATATAATTTTTATTTCATTTATTATTATTTCAAATTTTATTTATAGGGTTCACCTTTGAATTCGTACATAAAGCAAATTGCATAATTTTTATTTTTTTATTCTAAATTTTAGTTAATTTGGTTTATACTTGGCAAAGACCCACTCTGTCAAAAAATATAGTGTTTATTTTTAATGATCTTATTCATAAATATAGGCCATATTTCATATTGCAAAAAAAATAGTGTGATCGATATCACCTTAGTCTATGTGCTAAGAAAAAATACGTCTAATAAATATCTAGTTTTAATTTATATCCTCGATATGCATGTATTGTATAGTTTTTATAGACAATAATTAGGGATATTCTAGTATTTTTATTTTTATCTTGGTATATGTACCAAGAGAAAGTACGCCCTACAAACTCGGAAGGAGTAATTAACTATTATTCTGAACTTTTTATTTATTTATAGATGTTACTTTAGAGGTTGTACAAATCAAATCTCTAATCACATCTTTAGTTTTTATTCAAAATTTGCATATATTTTTGTCATACTTGCGGTGGATTTTTTCAGTTTTAGACTAGAGTTCCTATGAAAATTTATATTTTCATTTATTATTATCCTAAAATTTATTTATAGGGTTTACTTTGAAATTGGTATGAAACATAGTCTCTTTGTTTTATTGATAATTTTCACTTAATTATTATTCTAAATTGTATTTATTTATGGATTTACTTTTGAAATCATATGGAAGTCAAATTTGTATTTTTTATTAATTTTTTATTTCAAATTTTAGTTAATTTAGATTATATTTGGCATAGACTCTTTCTTTTAAATTAAACTGTTATAACTCGGATATTTTTTATTCCAAATTTTGGTTAATTTGGTTTGTACTTGACATAGAATCTTTATTTTAATTAGCTAATTTTTATTTAATTATTATTCTAAATTTTAGTTATTTATGGATTTACTTTTGAAATGTATGGAAGTCAATTTGCTAATTTTCCTTAACTATTTTATTCCAGATTTTAGTTAATTTAGATTGCACTTGACATATACTCTTTCTTTTAATCTAAGCCGTTATAACTCGGGTATTTTTTATTCCAAATTTTAGTTAATTTAGCTTATAATTGACAAGAACTCTTTGTTTTGATTAGCTAAAGTTTTTAATTATTATTATATAAAGAGTAGTGCTTCTATTCTTTTCCTACTAATACAAGTTGCACAAATCTTAAAGCAAGTGAAGGAGTAAGTAATTACTATCTATTCTTCATTCACACTTTAATATTTGTGCAACTTTCAAAAATAAAAGCATAGAAGCACCTCTTATAAATTTTAGTTATTTGTGGAAGTACTTTGGAAATCGTATGGAAGTCGATTGCTAAATTTACTTAATTGTTTATTCCAAATTTCGGTTATAGTTTAGATTGTACTTGACATCTAAGCCGGTATAACTAAATTTTTTATTCTGAATTTTAGTTAATTTGGCTTATAATTGACACGAAATATTTGTTTTAATTAGCTTATTTTTATTTAATTATTATTATTATTATAAATTTTATTTATTTATAGATTTACTTTGAAAATTGTATAGAAGTCAGACGGTCGGATATTTCTGGTTAAAATGGAAGCTTTCTCAGAGTGATTAATTAGTTTAGGTATAGATAGATAGATTATCAGTGTGATGACTCGGTGCCTTGTGGTACCAAACCGTCTTTCAATTCCAGCGTTCACAGGAAAGGGATGTGTTGATTTAGCCAAATGCCATGCTAGTGAAACGCAGAAGGAGAGTTGACGAGAGCTGCTGCCCCTGATTAGAAAAGTAGAAGAAACTAAATATTCTAAGCAGCGGGTTGCTTTTGCAGAACCAAACTAATTTGGACCTAGCTAGGTACACGAGTAACTGTAGATTGCTGATGGTAGCCGTAAGTCTAATTGCTGATTCTAGTCGGTTAGGCCGAGCCACCTTTGCCTCAATTCAAGTGATAGCTGAGTCATATCTTGTTCTCGACCTCCTAATTAAAAAATAAATACCTGTAAACTGACGTACTACGTACTACCATCCTAAATTCCTAATGCCACTAGCTAGAGTGTAAACCATACAGGATGCATGCAAGAACTATAACATCTCATGGCTTATTCTATCCTCCATTAGAGATCCTCCATTCATTACTATTTTTGAAAGCAAGTGGTCTGAGTACTATCAACCGCTGCTTGCTCGATCGCTCTGCGAGAGTGACGCAAGGCGCAGCCATTGGACGGGCGCAAAGGTTTCTCTGAATATATAAGCTGCTGCTCAACTATCAATGCAACAACTAGAAGGTTTTATAATCTTGGAAGCACTTCACGTATATATGAAAAGAAAATCCTTCAAAGTTCCGTTCATTTATACGAACTATCCTAGGCTTCTCTGACATATTACACCTTCTGAATTCCATCCATCAGTAAGAGGTACCCATCTTTCAGTGAGCGTAGAAAATTTATATGCATAGGACGTACGTACCTCGCTGCTATATATTGTAAGCGCGATATCAGAAAAAGTATCAGCACGTATTAGGAAAATTGATGGACATTTTGAGTTCTCTTTGCACAGCTAAAACTTTAAGGGTGCGTTTGGTTGCCTGTACCAAGTGGTACATGTACGAGATGGTTCAAGAAAAAAATCATCCATGTGTTTGGTTGCTTGAATGGAACCATCCCATCCTGTACCAAGTGGTACAAATTTAAGGAATATTCCCTCTAGATGCTGAATCATTCCGTTCACCCAAAATAATGGAACCAAATGATACAGGACCATTCCATCCCGTTCAACCTCATCCCACGAACCAAACGCACCCTAAACAGATAGCGTTGTCCTTACTATGTCAACCACCTTTGTAAAGAATTAAATGTTTTAGAAGTCCAGTAAAATGGCAAATAACTTACAAAAATGTCATCCAACCCTCAAACCCCAATTCCTTTCTATCTCAGAAATAGCATAGCGGCGGCGATTAATTTTTTTTTTATTTCGTCTCCACGTACTGAAATGGCTCCTCTTTTTGCCAATAGTATTTTAATTTCTTCATGGTAACAGAGAATGATTTGGAAATTGGATTGGATTAACGGTTAATTAGAATGCACTGTCCAGCGGAGGGAATGCCCATGAGACATAAAGAAGACATAGGGGGCTGGAGATGCTTGCCGCCGATCGTGTGTGTGGCGGACCGCCTTTTTTTAGAGAAGCCGCTTAATTACCACTACGGCTACCCAGAAAGATTAACCGCAGGGAACCAAATGTACATTATCAGGTTAACATCCAAAAGCAACAGTTTTAAGCAAAGTAAGACCTAATGACCAGAGTTTACAGTAGTGCGACAAGCACAAATCATAGTCTTTACATCACAAAAGAACTTCCACAGGCAGTTTGAGCGAAGATCGAGACTAAAACCACACGGTGTCGCCATCTACGATTTCTTGGAATTCTCCCGCATCTTGATACTCTAAAATAGGTTAATTAAGCAAGAATGAGTACTACAACGTACTCAACAAGCCACACAGTGAAGCCTGATTACCACATGCAAAGGATAACAAGAGATAGCCATATGTCTCATTTGGTGTATGCAAGTTTTCATAATATTTGACATTTCATTTAAAACACAATCCATAATAATATGAATAAGGGGGGGTTTCCAAAGTTATATACTTCCACACTTGTTAATCAAAAACTACTTGAGCTCAGGTTCGGGAGTCACCCCATTTTAACTCAGCTTCATTTATCGGAAGCACGACGTATTCGAATACCATTTAATTCACTCTGCAGAGGTGTTCAGCTTTACCCACAAGATTCCACGATCGTTAATGCCACGCGATTAACATGCAACTTTTATGCATGCGGCCGGATCGAGGTTATCATAGCTTTTCGTTGGATCTTTCCCCTTTAGCCCCTATCCGGTAGAGTTTCGGTCCACATTAACCCGGGGTCCCCACTGGCCAGAGTGGAGTTCGCGATCCCGCCTGCTGTGGACACCTACCGTTGTGAACCCGAAATGCCACACTTTCCTTGTGCACATTTCTGTTCCATCCCCATAATCGCGGACCATCTCCCACACCGGGAAGGTAACCCTGCTCCTATAGGTATTCCGGGGGAAGTACAATGTACCGAGCTACGTTGAGTCGAGCCAACGTAGTTGACCGGCCCAACCTGTGGTTGAACGATTTCTTAAGTTATTTACTTTGCCCAAGGTTGTAAGTCCTTACACAGACCAAATCATTACGTTCCACAGTCCCTGGTATCCAATGTACCATCATCCGTTCATACCTTGGTATTAGTCCTTGGCCAGGGATCAGACTAACACCCACCCGGTGGTTAGCCCAATACTATCCCCCAGACCGCAACGTTTCATAAACATTCCAAAACCAAGTTCCATCGACATTTCATTTTTGCATTAAAAATGGTGAATAAAATACAGTAGTAATATCCAGCCGAATACGGGCAATAGTTATTTTCCTAGGGTTACAATGGATTATTAGTATTCAATATTTTTCAAGGAAGTTCCATGAGCCTTTTTGGCATTAACTAGCTATCATGTCATTCGAACATACCAACTTCGTGATATTTCAACATATAGTTCGGAAATAATGCGGTAGAAAATAACTGCTAATTATTTTAGAAAATATTGGGTTCAAAATGATCAATGGAGTATGGCTTGCCTTGTGAGGCGGCGGGGTGTCCTAGCTCAAAGTCGGTGTAGTCGTATTCTGTTTCACGGGGGTCCGGCTCCTGCTCCAGGTACTGCTCCTGCTCCTGTGTTTGCTCCTGAAGCTGGTACTGCTCGAACGTCGGTTCTAGCGTAATATTCCACCATAAGATAAACAATAAATAATTAATACAAAAAAGAAAGAAGAGAAAAGAAAAGAGAAAACTGAGAGAGAAAATAAACCGGAAGTGGGTTGGAGGGGCTTTTTCGGAATTTTCTGGACTTGTTTTGGCGAAACGGAGACCATTTTCGGACTCAGCGTCTCGAAACAGTTCGGAAAAGTATATTTGGACATTTTTGGATTTTTGGATATTTAAACGAATTAAAATGAATGTTGGAAATTCAAATCTGAATGGAAAATGAAAACGCTACTGTTTCTTTGGGCCACACAGAGGCCGAATTCGGCCTGGGCTTGGCGGGAGGAGTCAGGCGGCCCAAATCAGCGGCCAGGCGCTACCGATCATGCGGCGGCGATGGCAGCGTGTGGTAGCGGGTGGGCTGCGGGTGTCTTGGCGCCGACAGCGTGAGCTCGGCGTTCTTGCGTGGGGCGGAGGCGGTGCGGAGTGGGCAGCGGGAGCGGAGGAGGCTGAGGTGGGGCTCGGTTGCAGCCGGCGGTGGAAGCCTTGGCCCGTCGGCGCTAATCGCCGAGTCGAGGAGAGTTATCGCGACTTAGGGCGCCGGAGTACTGGGGTTTTGGGGGAAAACGGAGAGGGGCTCATACCCAACTTAAGGCGCGGCACGGGAGGGCTTGAGCGGCGGCTGGGCGGGCTGGCGGCGGTGTCCGGCCGGAGACGAAGAAGAAGTTCGTGGAGCGGCCACAGGAGGGCACGGGAGCGAGGGAGAGAGAGGGGAATCGAGAGAGGAGGGCGAAGCGGTCTCGGTGGGCCATTAATGGCGGCCGGGGGGGTTATATAGCCGGCGAGGGGGAGAGTGAGGTCTCCGGCCGAATGATTTCGGCGGAGACGGCACAGGCGAGGTGGCAGGCCTGGCGCGCGGCGTGGGGCTCGGGGTGGCGCTAGTGCGGCGGGAGGTGGAGTGGCCTAGGGCTAGGGCAGCGGCGAGGTGACGGCGGAGCAAGCAAAGGCTGCCATGGCAGCCCTCTCCTCGGGGAAGAGGAACAGGAGCAAGGCGCGCGCAGCGTCTTGCGAGGCGAACGCGAGTTCGGCGCCGGCGGCCTGCGGGAGTGGGGTTCTTGTAGCGCGAGGGAAGGAGGAAGGCGGGTTTCCGCTGGGGCGCGGGCGAGGGCGCGAGGCGGCCGGGCAGGCGAGGCGGCGGGCGCGAGGGGAAGGCGTAATCGCCGAGAAAGGAAAGCGCCTGGCGAGGAAAACTTCCAAAAACGGAAAGTATTCCAAATTCAACCAAATAAATCCGAAAAAATCCAAAAAAAATCCTAAAAAAAACATAAAACGCAAATAAAGCCCAAATAAAACTGTTTTGAGGATTTTTAGGGTATTTCAGTGTGTGTACCGTGTTATGCGATTACACGCATATATTAACTAGCTTATGCATGGGGGGCATGTTACCCTACGGGCTACGGCCGGGATAATTTGATGGTTTTGGACCTTTTGGCAGCGAGAGAACTAAAAAATTGTGAATAATGGAGTGACGCTCGGATTGTTAGATATGATTAATAGCCTGTTTTATAAACAATTGCAGCCCACGTAACCGAGCAAGGCTGAAGAAGAAAACGGGAGATCGATGGAGGAGGCTCCAGCTAGATTGCACGTAATGATGTATTTAGCTGGCGATTAAAAATCAATCAAGAGTGTGGCAGTAACCTGACGTGCATCACTCCAAACTACGGTTTTTGTACGTTGGGGGTGGCGGAAAGGCGTCGAGGTGTTGCCTTTTGTGATGAGCAAAAGGGTAGCTAGAGCGCTGCGTAAAAGAACTTGTTTGGATTTCATTTCTTTAATTGGGAGGAGTGGCTTATCAAAGTGCCTATGAGTGGCTTATCAAAGCGCCTATGAGACAAGGTACTAGATTTTCTAGTCGATTAAATGGTGCCATCAGATGTTATAGCGACTTCCAATGATACAACTTTAGGATATTGGCGTGCTTAGCTTTTGTAAACTCTAATTTGCAAGTTGGCGATGGCAAATTTCTCCCGTGGCCATCACTTGATGATCAGGTGAGTTATTGTTATCTACGAGCAAAATAACCCTTCACATTTCGGAAAGAGTACTTTTGGCGGTGCCTTTTTTTTTTTGGCGAAGAATCGGTTCGAGCACTCTGTAATATGTCCTTTAGATGCATAGAGTAGTGTATTTTATGCACAAAAGGATCATTTTAAAAATTAGTTGGGTTTCTGATTTGCCTAGGTATTGAACCTCCTCCAAAAGAAAACAACAGAAGCATTTGGAAAAAATTCTCCTTTTAAATCTCAGAATACTGTTCAACAAGCCGAGCTCAAGGGAAAACGTGTCTTGGCTGGAGCTCGAGCCTCGAGCCTCGAGAGTATCGAAGTTTGAGTTTAATAAGAAATCGAGCGAACATTTTCGAAAGACTGTATCGTTGTCTAAGCCATATAAAATAGTCTTACACCGTATTGGCTTTGATACTGATTACTATTGACTATACCAGCATTGATATCGGATAATACCGGTCATAGCAGCTTCGATATTATACAATGCCAATCATACCGACGGAATTGCTAATATCGTCTATTGAATTACATGTTACATTTGATAGTACTATTATGTATTTGAGTAATATTATAAGTGAAATTTGGTGTACATATAATTGAACATGTATATACTTATAAATATATATTATTATATTGAACTGAAACAGTACACCGGTATCGACCAATACTAAAATGTACCATTTCAAAAATCAAACCGGTATAGCCTCTTATTATCGACAAGTTTGGCCCAAAGCCCAGCCATGTGTTACATACTTACATCCTATTCTTAAGACCACTGCCAACAAATAAAACTATATCATAGTTATGCATTTCTTTAATTAAGGATTTCATCGTTATACTCAACAAGCAACAACAAAACAATGCTGCCATAATTAGTTGTTTATTTACAGAGAAACGAGTTACTCCAATATGCTCCTACAAGAGCGAAGCTAAGGACTTAGAGAAGACGATCATGCTCATGCATACGACCCCTGTGGTGCAATTTCTAGATCAGAAACTAGCTAGTTTTGCTTGTATTTCGGCTTCGGTTTAGCGTGATTCTGTCGTCACGATCTCATTGCCAAGCAGTGGCGAATCCAGGATAGAAATAGAGGGTAGGCTCAAAAGATTAAACTAAATTAAGGTAAACATACTAAATGTAGTATTGTGCAACTGGAAGCCTGCAATTAATACATGGATAAAAGAAACATAGCAAGAAAGCAAAAATACAATGAAAGGCTAGACGCTAATGGAAAGGCATCCAAAAACACATTAATACGCGTCCAAAGCGATCTGTATATACAAATTTAAAAATTAGTGATATAATAGTAAATTGTAAATGATTATGAATATTCAAATAAAAAAAAACATACAACTAAAGCGCTAGCTTGAATCACAAGGTAAAATTTATTATACGAGTTTTCATTATGCCTTGGAAGCGTTTTATTATTCTAGCATCATCAATGCTTGTAAATAATTCTTGCTCGGTGTAGCAATGTAGCGCTTTGATTTGAAACAAGCTCGCAAATTTTAGCTAGTTTAGTAGTAGTTTACACCTTTGATCTCTAATAGTTTAAGAATTGCGGAAGTAGTACTTTGTGTTGTGAGGAAGTGAAACAAACTATCTCAGTTGGGCACAGACGCACAAAGAGATGGATAAGCTCGTAGATATAGTTGGAATATGCCTTACTGTAATTAGGAGGCTCTGGTTAGGAAATAGATTATCCTCCAAATACTTATGCAGCGTGTTCTCGATCGACTACACAATGGAGTAGGAGTAGGCCCTCACTTTCGGCTCTTCTCCTGGCTTGGCCTCGGTCGGGCGTCGGTGACTCACGTCAATATTCCTCACTGTCCTCGATCAAGCGATTTTATCTCGTCTTCTCCACTCGAGCCCTCGACAGTCCATGCCTCCATGCTCATGTGCGCCCGACTCTCTCGGCCTCGGATGACCAGATCCTCCTCGGCGCCTCGGCTTGGCCCCTCGGCGAAGTCAAGATCGGCTGTCGCGCCTCCTATCGACTTTGCTCAAACCGCCTGACTGGCCGTCCCGACCCCATGCCTCGTGTTCTCACCCGACCAGCTCACCCAAGATGCCTGTCCTGGCCGCCACCGCCCGCCAGAACTCTCCTCTATGTAGATTTGTTCTAATTGATTTAGGGATTTAGCTGGGAATTTGGGGAATGGGAGGATTGGATTTGTGCTGTGGTGTGGAATTGTGGATGTTACTTCTCAGCAGTTGTTGGGCTTTTGTATTTCGGGTTTCAACAGCAAGGGCTCACTTCTATTCTTCTTCCTCCAATTTGGATTCCCTTTGCTTCACCATTGCTTGACCATTGCTTGAGACCGGTGGGCACTGGGCAGTGGTAGTGGGGGAGAGGGGTTCCCGGCGTGGAGGGTAGGCTCCAGCCTGATGGAGCCTCCCTATTGGATTCGCCACTGTTGCCAAGTACTCATACGCAAATCAGTAGTCCCGATGCTGTAGCACTTTTTTTCCTGAAGGAATGTTTCGAAGCTCATCTCATTGCCAGACGGTATCAGGGAGTGCAATCCAGACCAGCGCGTATCCGCCCAAGCCCAAGCCCAAGCCCAAGCCCATCGACCGTATAAAATCTGGCCCTCCAATGTACCGCGCAGATTTCTACAACCACCTACAAATACTTAAGCCTCCCTCCCAGCCATTTTCCAAGCGCAGAATTGCCCGGCCCAACCATGTCTTGTTAACGTCTATGTCAATCCAGCCCAATAGTCAATCCAGTTACACACCATTGTAAACTACACGAGAAAGATCAATTGACAATTGGCAATTTACTTAGAAAACAAGCCATATTCCTTTTTCCAAATTACCCACAAAATGGCAGCTACACCTTGATGAGGATTACTGATTAGGTCAAATATTTTATAGTCGAAGTCTCTAAAAAGTAGACCCACTTAACGTCTATGTCTATAATCACGATTCAAATAAGACGTTATCTCCTTTAGTGCGAACTTATCAGAAGCTAATGACGACCGATTTAAACAAAGGAACGACTAGCCCACTTAACAGTTATATGGATATATATCATCAGCCTCACTCTACACTAGCTACTGCCAACAAAAAAATACGACTTCTCGTTATTACTTCCATTTGATAGACCTTGTTGAATGTCGTTCAAAAAAGAAAGCTAGAGAAGGTATTGTTATCATCACCGCTATCCGTGTTTCTCTGCATACATATGTACGCCTTTCTTATGTATGCGCTTGTGCTTCAAGCTTTGAATTATCTTTTTTTAAGCCATCAAGCTTTGAATTATCGCCGGTCTAAGCTACCTGTGTATACCAACATTTGTATTCAGTTGAAAAACGAAATATTAGTCCCTACTCCCAGTGATGTGTTTGGTTTTAGGAGATTGATATAGGATAATCCTATCCTAGCTCTAATATTAACTTTACTTGGAATAAGTTGTCCCATCAGGCCACCGCCATGCTGTTATAACTTAGAAGACCATCTTGTTCACAACTACTTCGGTGGAAAATACCTATTTTGCCTACCACAACTCGATCGTAAGGTGAAGGATATCAAGTATAGTTTCGTCTTAACTAAACGTGATTGAATAATCGTCCTAAATATTAAACAATGCAACAATTTTATCAGAACACCATCTTCTTCCCTTCTTCACAAACAAATTAAAGTAAGTAAATAGTAAGCGTTAGGGAAATACTACAGAAAGGTATAGTTTTAATTACCGATTCGACGGTATAGCATCTAACCGTTGATACGATCGGCATCGAATGAATCTTGTAGCGCTCGGACGAACTCTTGTCGCTGTCTCTCGATTCCCACTCGGCACTCCCCCATCCCGACATGCACCTCCCTCACATTCCCTATTCATAATCTGTTTAAGGGGATAAGAATGACATATAACGCAATCTCCAACACTCATTTATCTCGTTATGCAACTCTCTATCTACTATCTATCTATCTCTCTTTACAACAGTAATAAACATGCATGCTGGGTCGTTCAGATGCAAGGTGACCAGCGAAGGAGCTAAGGCGGTGCCGGGTTCACAGCCAAAGGAGGAGCCAGTGGCGGCGAAATCACTACGGAGGGAGGCAGCGGTGCGAATCATCCCCGGAAGTGGAGAATGTGTAGCTGAAGGAGCAATTGCAGCTCACCTCATGGCCGAAGGCGGAGCTAGCAATAGCATTGGTGCGGTCTCGGTCAGAGAAGGCCGAGCAGTTTTGCGGAAAGGTGACAGTGTGGTTCGTAGTTAGAGAAAGCAACACGAAACTTGGCAGCAACGGCGTGGAATGGGCCAAGAGCGCATGGATCCAGCGATGGTCCAACAAGCTCACATCCAGTTGCGTCGGCTAGCTCAGGTTCAAAATCTTGGCGAAATTTCGGATTTCGGGTCCCTCCGAGTTTTATAATCTCGGCGAAATTAAAAAACCCTAAAAAAAATTTAAAGTGCTACAGTACATTAAAATATCGCCGAGGTTTCGGTGATTTGGACCGAAATTTCGGTAAAATTGACCGAGATTTGTATAAAAGCTGACCAGAGTTGACCGTAATTGACCGGATTGGGTTCTTCACGTCATTTCCCATGTGGGACAGTCGGTAGATCATAATTTCCGCGAAGTTGAAAAAACCCTAAAAAATTGAAATGTGATAGTACCGGAAAATTTCGCCGAGATTTCGGTGATTTGGACCGAAATTTCGGATTTTTGGACGAAATTTCGGATTTCTCGATTAAAAAAAACGGATTTGAATTTTGGGTTTTGAATTTCGTCTGGATTTGGTCCGAAATTTCCGAATCTCGTCGAAATTTCGGATTTAGGCCAGGCCCGAGACGGAGTCCGAAAACGAAATTTGAATCCTTGGGCTAGCTACGAGGTCCCATATCCAAGTTCAGTGATGGATGTGGTAAATCCGACCGTCATTTTTGTCGTCGACGATAGGATCCACCAAATCCGACGATGCTGGCCTTGGATCTGGTCGAATTTGACGTGGTGCGACTTGGCTTGGCTACTACGTGACACAGAACATGGAGCTCAAGCAAGGATTTGGCAACTAGCATCATCGATCGACTCCATGACATCGGCGGTAGTCCTGGCCAGAGCTAGAGAACAAGGTGCGCCGATAGCGAACAGTGTCGAGTGAACCTCGTCGGCATGGTAGTACCATTGTAACCATGTGAGCTCACTAAGACTAGCCCAAACTTTTTGAAACTTTTAGTTAGAACTTGTTGAAACTGCTTAAAACTTTTGGTTGAAAGTTGAGTTCCGAAATCAGAAACTCGTTGAATCCTTGAGTCCGAATCTTCTAGTAATTTCTAAAAACCATAAAACTTACTTAAACATGAAACCTTTCAAAACATTCTCTTGAAACTGTATGAAAATATATGAAACTTGTTGCTGTTTGAATTTTTGTGAACCTTGTTGAAATCTACAAAAAAATATCTATTGAAACCTTCTTGAAACTACAACTTTTAAACATGAAACTTCCAGGAAACCCACTTTCATTCAAGTTTTATATTTTCTAGACCCATTGAAAACACTTGAAAAATGTAATTCAATTCTAGGAAACCTAGTGAAATCGATGCAACAAGGCTAAAAATCTTGCTTGAATATGCCGAAACCTTCTTGAAACTTTTGTTTTTTTAAACTTGAAATTTTGACGAAACTTATTGCATTGTTGAAAGCTACATGAAACTTGTTGCACCGTTGAAACCCTATAAAATTTTGCCATATCATTAATAGTGTTTCCAACTATACCATTGGCCAGCTGATCCCTTAAGTTTTAGGTCCTCACGGCTAACTGCCGACTAGCGAGGAATTACATGTACACTGATTTGTACCACTTGTCGTACATGTTCGGAAATGTAAAAAGAAAAATGAGCTGGCCGCTGATAATTCTGTTGGGTCCGTATGATTGACACTTGTATGGTCCAAATGGGATGAACATATATAGTGATGGGACATCCGTCGTAACCTTGTTGTGGGACTTGTCACTCAAATGTATACCACATCCACATCACATCAACGCGCCATTAAGCTCGAACTTAGTGGCGACAACACGCTTGTCATTTTGGGAGAAGGCGTGAACGTTGACTGGGCTATTACATACAACTACTTTCATCGGCAGGACTGTTGTTACAGGACCACGGAAAAATCTTCGGTTATATATCACTACGATTCAGTGGTGCCAACCGTACGTTTGATAGCTGAGGACCGAGCGTTGGCTTGTTTGGCGCAAGAGTTATGCTACTCCTGGCCGATCGAGGGTTCTACTTAAATTTAAATGGAATAATGTGTACTTATGCATGTTAAATTTAAAGTTAAATTTAAAAACGACACAAACACGTGCATGTTTAATGGAATAATGTGTACTTATGCTTTGAAGGCTTTAGAGTCTCTAAAAAAATTCCAGTGTGCGTAAGAGTCATGCATGCATATGCGTGCCCTCAAAATAAAAACCGTTTACCCGGCTGTTTCGTTTGGCCAAGTTAAAGTTCAATTCTACCGACTAAAATGTTAGGTAAGTTATCTGTAGACTTTTTTTTCTCTATAAAGGAACAAATAAAAATATTTTCCTTATGTGATGGCCCAGTTTATAAAACTTTAAATCACGAGTTGTACCATGCAGGTGTTTGGAGAGGTGTATAGCAAAAGAAATTGCACTTTGTGATGAGGATACTTAACTCGGTCAACATTTTCAGTCAAAACAAATCACGATATAATTAATCTCATGTAAGCACATTCAGCCAAGGCCCATCTAGTACCTTAACATGCCCCATTTAACATGTTTACGGTTCCAACAAGAGACAGAAAGAAAGAGAATGCCTTATTTAATATAGTTGGTAGCCGACTAATTACATCGTTAACGACCGGTAATAGGTACTCCTAATCAACTTTCTCGATCAATGAATATAGGAGTCACGATGGATTATCAAGTTGATTTAAACACATGAGACGCGATAATTGGTTCAAAACACAACGAAGATACATTCGTGAAGCCAGTAGATACTACTACATCATTAATTGCAACAATTATAAATTACGGCACGTGTGCCTCGAAGGATGAACAACATTCTTTACTACACATCTTGCAACTCTATTATTCATAGCAATAAAGTTTATGGGTATGTAACTATATATCCTTTATATTATTTTTCATAAATTCGATAGAAGACCTTGAGTCTTGTGCATAGACAAATAGGACAGATAAAGATGCTAATTTTATGCGACCGATACTTGAGTATATACAATCACTTATGATTATAACTGGTAGGTAACACAATGATGTTTGTATTAGAGATGACACTTTACATATGCGTTCGATGGAGTGCATATATTGTCACTTTAAACACCATTTAAAAGCATTGAGTATTGTACAAATCTTGGCCCCATATCTTACTTTTTTTCCCCACAGGACATCTTATTTGTATTATGCAAGTCTTGTGAAAGCCATGCTAACCAACTGTCGAGTGCATTGCAGTCAATTCAACCATTAACCCATCGTTACTACTAGCATCCATCCAAAGTGAGTTCGCCGGCACAGTCAAACATTTTGACCAAGCCCAGCGTGGAGCCGCAGGGCCCACCAGCATCGAAAGGGCTGAAGGGAGCGGACACACCGCACGTTTGTGCCAAGAGCAGCACACGCGGTCACACGTTTGGTTGGGAGGTAGACCCGGTTCACTGGTTCGTGTCACGGGCGCAGGCTTTTAACTACGGAAAGGTTTCAAATTTTGTTCCGGTAGAAATCTCGAAGGTGATTGAAATTCGTTTTTTTTTTTCAATCGGAAAATCCAAGATCTTGGCCCACGTTGAACCGACCAAAAAATGGTCCAAAACATGTCAAAAAAAATTTAAAATTTTTTTGGATGGTCCTAACACATTACTAATGTTTCCATAAAAATTTCAGATGATGATCAAGTATGAGAGATTTTTAAAAATCTAACAGTGGTAATGTCATGATAATTAGTCATGCAACTTGCCGAAGAAAGCTGGATCTGGCTGGAGAAGATGATTCGCCAAGAGAGCTGAAGCTGGTGAGTGAGAGGAAAGTGAGTAAAGGAGCTGTCTCGCCCGTGAACAAATGAGTACTGGTGTTTTTGTTTTATGGTCACCAAATGAGCCCCTAAGCTATAAATGTTCTGCGCAGGCTTCATTTACAAGAAACACAGATGGACTAAGGTGGTTACTAGCTCTAATTTAAGGCTGAACCGTTCAAGGAGGTTGCGAGTTTGAGTCTTCTTCCAGCACAATTTGGTGAACCTTTACATGCAATTCACTGAAAAAGTCAAGAAGACCTAGGGGAATAATGTTGGGGCACACTTTACCGCTCAATCCCGTTGTTGACATAGATGCTAAGAAGAGTGATGATATGGTTCTTGATCCTACGAAGAAGTTCCAAAAGGATCTTTTCGGGTATGGAAATACTCCTATTGATAAAGATGATCTTCTTGGGACTAAACTTGAGGACTCATAGAAAGATACCCCATGACTTTATATGGAGACTTGAACTATTCTCTCAATATTCCTTCGTGTTGCTAGTTGATGGCATATATTCCTTATGAGTCTCCATTTAATTTAGTTTTAGTTCCCGAATGAACATTGGTTTACGCTCTTAGTGAGCGATTATCATTTAAAGTTGAATAAATTATTATTCCTAGGATATTAAATTCATTCAGTTATATTTTACAATATGTTTCTGATGCAACAATTGTCTTAATGCTAAAAGCATACTTTTAACATAGAACAGCGTATAATCCAATGGTGTAGGAGAAAATCTGTCTTGTAGACAGTTGCACCATAAATTCAACTATTAGTGAAACTAAATATTTTTAGACTTTAACTAAGAAAACTAAAAATATTATGACCACCACCGGAAGGGATACTCTCATTGTTGGCACTGAAAGGACCATCATAATTCTCCCTATGCGTACTTATATAATAATAGCGGCTTCTCTCTTGTATCCTAAGTCTAGTCGTACTCTATTAAGAATGATTTCCATACGAAGATGGAAAATAAGGATGGTATAAAATACATCCTCATGACCAAATTTTACAGGTGCAATAAACGAGTGGTTGAAGAACTTCCTTTTTCTCCTCAAGATTATACTATACATATATAAAACATAAAGTTTATGTTGCGATGAAAACACTACTTAAAAATCTAGAACTCTTTAAAATCTAGCATGATCGAATAGATCATCCTGGATTGAATATGATAAGAAAAATCATTGATAATTCTGCTAGCCATAGCATAAAAACTACAAAGTTCCCTAGACATGAAGACTTCTTATGTCCTGCTTTTGATAAAGGGAAGCTTATAATTAGACCATCTTTTCTAAATGTTAGGGGAGAATCATGAGTTTTCTAGAGAGAATTCAATGTGATATTTGTGGATCCAGAACTAAATTCCATGCCAGAGTGCCAGAAGGGCTTTGAAAGTGCATCTAGGCCCCTAAATTGGTTTTGGATGATTAATGACAAACGATTATACAGGACTAATGTCTTCAATGAGTTTGTGAACAGGTAAAAGAGTAAATGTGAGATTCTCTACATGCGAAGGAAACCCTCAAACGAATTCAAGCGAGTAAAAGCGGCCGTAATTTAATTTTTCTATGCTTTGTGTCGTAGGAATGCCGTACTATTAAGAGGGATGCATCGTAGATGATCTAGAGTAGTCTCTATGCTCAGATGAATGTTACTTCAAATCTTTTTGAGATTCTAAGTCATCGTGCATGCACCGGAATGTGTTTTTATCTAAGTTCAAGTCGGACATTCCGATATTACATCGGAAGTTCCGATGTGACCGGACATTCCGATGTGCATGTTTGCTTGATCCGATGCGTAGAAGATGTATCGGAAGTTCCGATATTTACGATCGGAAGTTCCGATCGTTGTAAAGCTTTCTAGGGTGCTCTGTAAAGATCGGAAGTTCCGATATTTAACATCGGAAGTTCCGATGTGTTCTAACCTGAAAAGGAGCTCTGGATTGATCGGACATTCCGATATATTGATCGGACTTTCCGATGATTAAGTCGGAAGTTCGATGTTGATATCGGATAGTCCGATGTGGACTTAGAAGCATTTTGTCAAGGGCATTTAAGGAACATCGGAAGTTCCGATGTTGATATCGGAAGTTCCGATGCATCTTGTGTAACAACTAAAGTGCGCTCGAGTTCGATTATTTGTACATATCGGATATTCCGATGTTGATATCGGAAGTTCCGATATGCGGTGAGTGGGAGTATAACGGCTAGTTTTGCAAGAAACTATAAATACCCCACCCTCTCTCATTTGAGGGTTACACACTCTATTTGGCGAACTCTAGTGCACATTGAGCCCTCTCTAGTCTACTTTTGAGCCCTCCTCTTTGATCTTAGGGATCATCCAAGGAGTGAGGACTAGAAGTGAGATTTGGAGCTAGAGTGAAAAGGAAGTGTCTTCCATCTTGAGCATTAGAGTGTTCCTCCAAGATTGATCAACGTGCATTTGTTACTCTTGGAGGTTGAAGGACTCCTAGACGGCTAGGCGTCGTTCACGAGCTCCCAAGGATTGTGGGTTCTTTGTGAAAAGTTTGTGAAGGCCGGCTCCGCCTCCGAAAGGAAAGGAAACATATATTGGAACCAAGCCTCAAGTGTGACCGAGGTTTGGGAGGAAATGTTTGGAAAAGACCGGTCTCTTTGGATCTTCCTCAACGGAGACGTAGGATTCCCTCAAGAATCCGAACTCCGGGATCAAATCCGCGTCTTTGTCTTCTTTACTTAAGCTTGTCTCTTTATTCAGTCGTTTTATTGTTCTTAGATTGTTCTCAAGTTTATTACTTTCAGTTATTAATCGTCCGTGTAAAAAGTCGATCGGACATTCCGATCTGGAATCGGAAGTTCCGATTATATCGGAAGTTCCGATCCAATACCGAAGTTCCGATACTCTTTCATTGCGACAAATTTAGTTTAAATTTTAAATTGCCTATTCACCCCCCCTCTAGGCAACTTTCTCATCTTTTCAATTGGTATCAGAGCCAAACCTTCTCGAAGGCCTAACCGCTTGAAGGAACGTGATGGCCAACACCGGATTGAAGGTTGTCGTGTCGGGGGAAGAAGATAGTCCAAAGGCCGGACATGGAACTCCTGCGAAGACCAAGGAAGGTGACACTTCAACGTCATCGCTGGGAGCTCAAATTCCTTTTAATTACGAAAAATTAAATACTTCTTCTTCGCATTCCTATATTCTTGTGCCCTCAGCGTGCACCATTTTTCGATGGCACGTACTATTCCGCTTGGAGGCACAAGATGAAAATGCATTTGATGTCTCTCCATCCTAGTGTTTGGAAGATTGTGTGTACAGGTCTAGACATGCCTTGGGAAGACGACATGGAGCTTACACCGCAACAAGAACAGAACATCCACCGAAATGCTCAAGCCGCAAGTGTTTTGCTTGGAGCCTTGAGTCCCGAAGAATTCAACAAGGTTGATGGTCTAGAAGAAGCAAAAGAGATATGTGACACACTCCAAGTAGCTCATGAAGGAACATCAAGTGTAAGGGAATCAAGAATTGAGTTACTTGAAGGAAAATTGGGGAGATTTGTCATGAATGATGATGAGACGCCTCAACAAATGTATGATCGTTTGATGATCCTCGTAAACAAGATTAGAGGGCTTGGAAGCAAGGATATGACGGAGCATGTCGTGGTGAAGAGGATGCTAAGAGCCTTTGCTCCAAGGAATTCGACTCTCGTAACTCTTATACGAGCGAAAAGACTTCAAGAGGCTCACTCCAAATGATGTGCTCGGAAGGATTCTTTCACATGAGCTCATGGAAGAAGAAGCAAAAGAAGTGAAGAACCTTGCCAAGCAAAGCTCGAGCTCAAGACCGAAGCAAATTGCTTTGAAGGCAAGTAAGAAGGAAGAATCAACATCAAGTGATGATGAGGAAGATGAGAGCGAAGACGAAGAAGACTTGGCTCTATTTGTAAGAAAATTCAAAAGTTCCTCAAATATGACGGGTCAAGCAAATACAAGAAGAACTTCAATGACAAGTCAAGGAGAAGAAGAAGCGAGAAGAGGGCTTGCTATGAGTGCGGTGAGGTTGGACACTTCATCGCCGATTGTCCAAAGAAGAAGAACAACCCAAATGAGACCAAGAAGAATGAGTCGCTCAAGAAGAACAAGACGTACAAGAAGAAGTACTGGCGAGCTCACATTGGAGAAGAATGGGATTCAAACGACTCAGACTCCGACTCGACATCGATGATGAAGGAGTCGCCACCCTCGCCATAGAAGCCACTCCATCGACAAAGTCGCTATTCGGGAATTGAGCGACAACGACTCCGACTATGACGCGCCTATTTGTCTTATGGCCAAAGGGCGCAAGGTAATGGCTAAAACCAAACCCCTAGTAGTGATAGTGAATTAGAGAGTGATGATGATGATGATGCTCTATTTTGTGATTTGAGCAAATCGGCTATTGCTAAGATTCATAAGCTATTGAAAAGAATAGATAGTCAAGAGGAAACTCTTGAGAAGCAAGAAGAGTTGCTAATTTGTGAAAAGAAGAAAACTCTTGCTCTCGAGAAGGTCCTCACTAAAGAAAAGGAGACTATTGAATTGTTAACCAAAAGCTTGATTTGGCTAATAATTCAATTGAAATGCTTAAGGGTTCAAATGAGTCACTTCAAGAGAATGTAATAAGTCCGAAAACAATCTCCAAGCTCTTGAAGTGCAAATTGAATCTCTTAATGATATTAGTTCTCCAATTGATGATTTACAAGTAACATCTATTCCTTCCACTAGCAATGGTTGCTCTCGTTGCTACAATGTTGATGTTAATGCTTGCACTACTAACTCCCAATTCATGCAAGTATTAAAAGCGAAACGAGAGACTAAGTGCCTTGGTAAGGTACGGTTGCATGAAAACCTATCAATCCAAGGATGCCTTATATAAGACCATAAATGGTCGGAAACAAAAATAAAGAAGGGCTTGGATATGATAAGAATGAATGCAAAAGAAATGACCGTGTGGTGGTAAGAGGTAAAGAATGCATCCAGTTTGTCAAAGGAAATGACAAACAACCATTGACCACCACACATGTCATCAAGACCAGGGCAAGAATCTAAGAAGCATCCTCAACATCATGCATCTTATTCTATTCACTTTGCTTCTTATATGTTGAAGAGAAATCACCGTGGTAAAGTGATTGCTCATTTTGTCAGTGCCCACAACTCTAATGAAAAGAGCAAGAAGAAGGTGTGGGTACCAAAGTTTTGATCTCTAACATGCAAGGACCCAAAAGGATTTGGGTACCTAAAAGCAAAGTCTAATGTGATCTTGTAGGAGTATACCTCAGGTGGATCAAGTTAGGTGCTTGATAGTGGTTGCACAAACCACATGACCTGAGAAAAGAGAATGTTTTCATCTTTTGATGAAAAGGATCACAATATGAAAATATTGTGTTCGGTGACAATGGTAAAGGTGAGGTAATGGGATTAGGTAAAATTGCTATTTCTAATGATCATTCCATTTCAAATGTTCTTCTAGTTAAATCCTTAAATTACAATTTGCTATCCGTGTCGCAACTTTGTGAGATGGGATACAACTGTCTATTTACTAATGCTGGTGTGACCGTCTTTAGAAGAGACGATTCCTCAATTGCTTTTAAAGGATATTTGAAGGGTAAGCTCTATTTGGTTGATTTCAACTCAAATAGCGCTAAACTTCAAACATGCTTAATGGCAAAGTCTAGCATGGGGTGGTTGTGGCATCGCCGGGCTAGCCCATGTTGGCATGAGGAATCTCGACAAGCTTCTAAAAGGTGATCATATCATTGGACTAACGAATGTTGAGTTTGAGAAAAATAGGATTTGTAGCGCCTGTCAAGCCGGAAAGCAAGTTGGAGCGCGTCATCCCGCGAAGAATATCATGACAACGACAAAACCATTGGAGCTTTTACACATGGACCTCTTCGGACCCGTTGCTTATATAAGCATCGGAGGTAACAAGTATGGTTTAGTTATTGTTGATGATTTCTCTCGCTTCACGTGGGTATTCTTTTGCAAGAGAAAAGTGAGACGCAAGGGATAATCAAGAAGTTTGCGAGAAGAGCCCAAAATGAATTCGAGTTGAAGATCAAGAAGATTCGAAGCGATAATGGAAGCGAATTCAAGAATACTCAAGTCGAAGAATTCCTTGATGAAGAAGGGATCAAGCATGAGTTCTCCGCTCCATACTCCCCTCAACAAAATGGAGTAGTAGAAAGGAAGAACCGGACTTTAATCGAGATGGCAAGGACAATGCTTGATGAATACAAGGTTTCCGATCAATTTTGGGCGGAAGCCGTCAACACCGCTTGTCATGCCATCAACCGATTATATCTCCACAAAATATTGAAGAAAACGGCATACGAACTCCTCACCGGTAACAAACCAAACATCTCATATTTCAGAGTTTTTGGTAGTAAATGCTTTATCCTAAACAAGAAGCCTAAGA
The DNA here is from genome assembly GCA_036346355.1 of Rhipidocladum racemiflorum. Taxonomy (NCBI): domain Eukaryota; kingdom Viridiplantae; phylum Streptophyta; class Magnoliopsida; order Poales; family Poaceae; genus Rhipidocladum; species Rhipidocladum racemiflorum. The sequence continues at coordinate 23,904,480 of CM070572.1, forward strand.
ACTCCAAATTCGCTCCTAAGATCGATGAAGGTTTCTTGCTAGGATATGGATCAAATGCCTACGCTTATCGTGTTTTCAACAAAACTTCCGGTTGTGTTGAAATAGCGAGAGACGTGACATTTGATGAATCTAACGGCTCTCAAGTAGAGCAAGTTGATTTAAATGTGCTAGAAAATGAGGAAGAACCAAGCATTGCAATCAAGAAGATGGCAATAGGTGAAGTGAGACCGCAAGAAAAGGTGGATCAAGACAATTCATCTACACAAGTGGAGCCTCCCACTTCAACTCAAAGTCAAGGCATACCTCAAGGGAGTACAAGCAAACTCGTGGAGGATGCTCAAGATGAAGACCTTGAACCAATCCAACAAGTCTCTCAAATGCCACATCCGAGGGTGCATCAAAGTATCCAAAGAGACCACCCCGTCGATAACATTCTCGGTGACATTCAAAAGGGAGTAACTACACGCTCTAGAGTAGCTAATTTTTGTGAATTTTACTCCTTTGTGTCTACTTTGGAACCTTTGAAGGTTGAAGATGCACTAAGAGATCCGGATTGGATAATGGCTATGCATGAAGAGCTTAACAACTTTGTTAGAAACAAAGTATGGTCACTAGTGGAAAGGCCTAGTCAAATCGTGATTGGAACCAAATGGGTCTTCCGCAACAAACAAGACGAGAACGGTGTTGTTACAAGAAATAAAGCTCGTTTGGTAGCTCAAGGATTCACTCAAATTGAAGGTTTGGATTTTGGTGAGACTTATGCTCCGTTGCTAGACTAGAATCAATTCGTATATTGGTTGCATTTGCTACTCACCATGATTTCAAGCTTTATCAAATGGATGTCAAGAGTGCTTTCCTAAATGGTCCAATCGCCGAATTAGTCTATGTTGAGCAACCGCCGGGAATGGAGGACCACAAGAACCCCACTCATGTATACAAACTCCATAAGGCGCTCTACGGGCTTAAGCAAGCACCTAGAGCATGGTATGAATGTCTTAAGGATTTTCTTATTAAAAAGGGTTTCGAAATTGGTAAAGTCGATCCTACTCTCTTCACAAAATATGTTGATAATGACTTATTTGTGTGCCAAATATATGTCGATGACATTATATTTGGTTCTACTAATAAAAACTTTTGTGAAGAATTTAGTAGGTTGATGACGAAGAAATTTGAGATGTCAATGATGGGTGAATTGAAATTCTTTCTTGGATTTCAAATCAAACAACTCAAGGAAGGGACGTTCCTATGTCAAACAAAGTACATCAAAGATATGCTCAAGAAATTTGACATGGAGAATGCCAAGCCAATTCATACACCAATGACAACTAACGGTCATCTTGGTCTAAATGAAGAAGGTAACCCTGTGGATCAAAAGGTATATCGATCCATGATAGGTTCATTGCTTTACCTTTGTGCATCTAGGCCTGATATTATGCTTAGTGTTTGTATGTGTGCAAGATTTCAAGCCGCTCCGAGAGTGCCACCTAGTAGCCGTGAAAAGAATTCTTAGATATTTAGTTCACACACCTAGTTTAGGGCTTTGGTATCCTAAAGGATCAAAATTCGATTTGATTGGTTATTCGGATGTCGATTATGCGGGTTGCAAAGTGGATAGAAAAAGCACTTCTGGGACTTGTCAATTTCTAGGTAGATCACTAGTGTCTTGGTCCTCAAAGAAACAAAATTCAGTTGCTTTATCTACATGGAAGCCGAATACATTGCCGCAGAAGTTGTTGTGCACAATTGTTATGGATGAGGCAAACCTTGAAGGATTTTGGTTTTGTATGAAAAAGGTACCACTCTTATGTGACAATGAGAGTGCGATCAAAATAGCCAACAATCCCGTTCAACACTCTCGGACCAAGCACATAGATATCCGACACCACTTCCTTAGAGATCACTCTCAAGGGAGACATAGATATTACCTATGTGAGAACCGAAAAACAATTGGCCGATATCTTTGCAAACCTCTAGATGAGAAGCGCTTTTGCGAGCTTAGAAGTGAGCTAAACATCCTAGACTATCGGAATGTGTCTTGAAAGATTGCACTCATTGATTACTGCTAACTAGCTCAATTTCAAAATAAAATGATTGAAAAAGTTATTGAGTGAATTTCAAAAGCTTTTAGTTGGATCTTAATCTCGGATCAATTCACTTGTAATCATAGTTTTGATTGCTTGGATGCTTACTGATGACAAGTGGAATGATCCTTCCTAAGTTCAAATGACTCAGAGTTTTGAGACTTCACTCAAAATCCTTGTATCTTTCTCAGTTGGCTGGAAAACTCAGCACATCGAACATCCGATCCAATCATCGGACTATCCGATGTCTGGCAGTTGTTCCACATCGGAACTTCCGATATTTTATCGGAACATCCGATGTGGGCTCCGCACTTAAGTGCCCGTACCCTTTCATTTTCTCTTGTCCTTTTCCTCGTGTCTCTTTAGCCTCTCCTTCCCCTTTTCATCTTTGTGCCGTTATCGGAGTTTCCGACCTCTCGAAACTTCCGATCTTTGCTTGGGAAGGATTGCATCTTGAAGAGGACCCTCATCTCCGCGCGATTTCTCCGTGTTCTTCGCGAGGTAAACCCTAGGGCTCAATCCTTTCCTTTTGGATCTAGGCGTCTTTTCGAGAAATCGTTTGGTGAACTTGTTCATCTATTCCTTTGGTTCAATTCTGTCAAATATCATTCCTTTCTATCGGTTGGTTTTTGAGAAAACGTTGTGTTGATCTAGATCCGTAGACATCGGACATTCCGATCGAAAATATCGGAACTTCCGACCACATGTCGGAACTTCCGATGAGAAATCGAACTTCCGATGTCAACGAATGAAAATCAATCCAATGTCAAGTTTCTCTCATTAGCTTAATCGATTCCGCTCTTGTCCTTAGAACAATGGATCCCGATCCAAGGTGGCTCTCACTTCACTGCACTCAAAGACCAGCGGTGAGCTCCAAAAGGCCAAGGCGAGACTCCAACAGAACAAGAACCAAAAGGGCTGCGGGTAGAGGAAGAGGTGGAGGCAGTGGAGGACCAGGCATCCAGATTCATGACCCTCCATCTGACCCTCCTGCTCAGACAGTGAATGTACCTCGAGGAGCGCCATTGCCTTCTAGGAAGGGCAAGGCGTGGCGAGAGCTTCTCAACCTCAACCAGCCTGCACTCCAAGAATTCCAAGGCTCGAGGCAAGCAGAGAGGAATCCTCGTCTCAAGAGGAAACCCATGAGCTATAAAGGAAAAGCCGCCAAAGTGCGCTGCCGAGAGCAGAACCCAGGCGAAGCACGCCTCGATCGACTATCGCTTCTGGACCTTCTTTCAGCAGGATTTCTATGAATCTATCATTCTGACAAGGAAGAATCCATCATTCGATGCAAAGGTTGACTGGGATTACATGGCCGCAGCTGATGATGCCACTTTCACAGAGGTCATTGCAGCTTGTGAAAGAACTGGGACTAAAAGAATAATGAGTTTTCAGCATGATTGGAATATTGAGATCATCGCTCAGTTCTACTCCACTTTGTATATCTCCAGGGACAAAGTCTCCACCTTGCATTGGATGACAGAAGGAGTTTGGTATGAGATCTCCTATGTCAATTTTGCTCGCTGTCTTGGATTCACCGAAGCTGACTGCCGTGACAAAGATCAGATTCACAATGAAGCCTCGCTCGGTGCCTCCAACCTGAACTTTTTGTATGATGAGGATGCAGACTTTGAGGAAGGAAGCACAAAAGGCATGAAGCCGTTCTTTGCCTGTCTCAACAGGCTTTTCAGGAAGACGCTGGCTCCCAAGGAAGGTGACGCCTCTCACATTCTGTCTTATACAAGGAACCTGCTGAGTAGAATGCGAGTTGGACAGCGTCCTTTTGATGTGTTTGATTTCATATGGAATGAGATCCGCTTGACAGCTCAGGAGCCGAAGAGAAGCTGTGGGTATGCTCCATTCATCATGCATATGATTGAGCACATTACTCACCAGCATTTTGAGTATGATACCAAGCACAGGAGTGCAGATCGAGGCGATCAAGGCCCCAGCTCAGCCTGCTAGGCGTGCTTCGACTAGAGGTGCTGCTACCTCCTCCTCCACAGCTCCTCCTGCTGCAGCCGCCAGTGGATCATCCTCTCCAATTCTCCGCGCCTTAAAGTCCATCTTTGTCCTGTGCAAGGGCAATGCAGCAGCGCACAAGAAGAACACCAAAAGACTAAAAGACATTCAGAGGCATCTGAATCTGGAGTGTTCAGAGGATGAGGAGAGCGATGAGGAGGTTGAAGATCCTTTTGCTCCAGCGCCTGCAGCCTCAGATGAGTCCGAGGACGATGAGGAGTCCGGCTCTGATGATGCTTCCGAGGAGTCGGACTAGTCTTTTCTCTCTCTCTCTCCTTGTTCTCCTTTCTGGTGCTTGATGCCAAAGGGGGAGAAGAGAAAGAAAGCTTTTATCAGTTTTATCATCCTTCGATTAGTTCCATTTCCAAACTTTGTTATCATATGAACTTGGGACTTGTTACGCTTGATAGTATGCTTTACTTATGCTCCGTTGGATGATTGTCTCTATGAATTAATATTAATGGTTATTCAATATTTAGCTTCCATAAGTGCTTATTTCATTATATACTCAGTTTTTGGGGGAGCTCCTGCAAAATTTGCTTTTAAAATTGTGCTTTTGCGATGTTTTCCTATCCTTTGCACATCTTTAGGGGGAGCTCAACCAATACGAAATTCTATTAATATCCTTTTATCTGTAAGCTTTAATCGGGTTGTCATCAATCACCAAAAAGGGGGAGATTGAAAGTGCATCTAGGCCCCTAAATTGGTTTTGGATGATTAATGACAAACGATTATACAGGACTAATGTCTTCAATGAGTTTGTGAACAGGTAAAAGAGTAAATGTGAGATTCTCTACATGCGAAGGAAACCCTCAAACGAATTCAAGCGAGTAAAACGGCTTCGTAATTTAATTTTTCTATGCTTTGTGTCGTAGGAATGCCGTACTATTAAGAGGGATGCATCGTAGATGATCTAGAGTAGTCTCTATGCTCAGATGAATGTTACTTCAAATCTTTTTGAGATTCTAAGTCATCGTGCATGCACCGGAATGTGTTTTTATCTAAGTTCAAGTCGGACATTCCGATATTACATCGGAAGTTCCGATGTGACCGGACATTCCGATGTGCATGTTTGCTTCAGTCCGATGCGTAGAAGATGTATCGGAAGTTCCGATATTTACGATCGGAAGTTCCGATACGTTGTAAAGCTTTCTAGGTGCTCTTCAGTAAAGATCGGAAGTTCCGATATTTAACATCGGAAGTTCCGATGTGTTCTAACCTGAAAAAGGGAGCTCTCTGGATTGATCGGACATTCCGATATATTGATCGGACTTTCCGATGATTAAGTCGGAAGTTCCGATGTTGATATCGGATAGTCCGATGTGGACTTAGAAGCATTTTGTCGCATCTAGGCCCCTAAATTGGTTTTGGATGATTAATGACAAACGATTATACAGGACTAATGTCTTCAATGAGTTTGTGAACAGGTAAAAGAGTAAATGTGAGATTCTCTACATGCGAAGGAAACCCTCAAACGAATTCAAGCGAGTAAAATGGCTTCGTAATTTAATTTTTCTATGCTTTGTGTCGTAGGAATGCCGTACTATTAAGAGGGATGCATCGTAGATGATCTAGAGTAGTCTCTATGCTCAGATGAATGTTACTTCAAATCTTTTTGAGATTCTAAGTCATCGTGCATGCACCGGAATGTGTTTTTATCTAAGTTCAAGTCGGACATTCCGATATTACATCGGAAGTTCCGATGTGACCGGACATTCCGATGTGCATGTTTGCTTCAGTCCGATGCGTAGAAGATGTATCGGAAGTTCCGATATTTACGATCGGAAGTTTCGATACGTTGTAAAGCTTTCTAGGGTGCTCTCTGTAAAGATCGGAAGTTCCGATATTTAACATCGGAAGTTCCGATGTGTTCTAACCTGAAAAAGGGAGCTCTCTGGATTAATCGGACATTCCGATATATTGATCGGACTTTCCGATGATTAAGTCGGAAGCTCCGAGGTTGATATCGGATAGTCCGATGTGGACTTAGAAGCATATTGTCCAGGGCATTTCTGGGAACATCGGAAGTTCCGATGTTGATATCGGAAGTTCCGATGCATCTTGTGTAACAGCTAAAGTGCGCTCGAGTTCTGATTATTTGTACATATCGGATATTCCGATGTTGATATCGGAAGTTCCGATATGCAGCTGAGTGGGAGTATAACGGCTAGTTTTTGCAAGAAACTATAAATAACCCACCCCTCTCTCATTTGAGGGTTACACACTCTTTTTGGCAGAACTCTAGTGCACATTGAGCCCTCTCTAGTCTACTTTTGAGCCCTCCTCTTTGATCTTAGGGATCATCCAAGGAGTGAGGACTAGAAGTGAGATTTGGAGCTAGAGTGAAAAGGAAGTGTCTTCCATCTTGAGCATTAGAGTGTTCCTCCAAGATTGATCAACGTGCATTTGTTACTCTTGGAGGTTGAAGGACTCCTAGACGGCTAGGCGTCGTTCACGAGCTCCCAAGGATTGTGGGTTCTTTGTGAAAAGTTTGTGAAGGCCGGCTCCGCCTCCGAAAGGAAAGGAACCAAATAGTGGAACCAAGCCTCAAGTGTGACCGAGGTTTGGGAGGAAAGGGTTGGAAAAGACCCGGCTCTTTGGAGCTTCCTCAACGGAGACGTAGGATTCCCTCAAGAATCCGAACTCCGGGATCAAATCCGCGTCTTTGTCTTCTTTACTTAAGCTTGTCTCTTTATTTAGTCGTTTTATTGTTCTTAGATTGTTCTCAAGTTTATTACTTTCAGTTATTAATCGTCCGTGTAAAAAGTCGATCGGACATTCCGATCTGGAATCGGAAGTTCCGATTATATCGGAAGTTCCGATTATATCGGAAGTTCCGATCCAATACCGGAAGTTCCGATACTCTTTCCGCTGCGACAAATTTAGTTTAAATTTTAAATTGCCTATTCCCCCCCCCCCCTCTAGGCAACTTTCTCATCTTTTCAGGCTTACATTGAGTTAAATGAAAAGAATCATTTGAGGCAGAATTGCACTTGCTTAACAAAAGGGAAGTATTTGGCCCCGTTGACCTAACACCTCCTAAAGTTTTCCTTATATGATCCAAATGGGTTTTAATCTAGAAGAGAAATGAAAACAACCAGATGATAAGATATAAAGTGAGGCTTATAGCACAAGGGTTCATGTAGAGACCCGACATCGATTAAGGTGAAACTTAGTCTTCTGTGATGAGTGGAATAATGTTCTGATATTTAATATCAATGACAACTAGCATGAACTTATAAACGCAGTTGATGGATGTAGTGACTTCATATTTATATGAATAATTGGATACTGACATTTATATGAGAGTCAAGTAGTTAAAATTCTAGATCCTAATAAAATTAATTGCAACATATATAGAGTCAAACTATAGAGGTCACTATACAGATTAAAACAGTCGAAGGAAATGTGCTACAACTGACTTAGTGAGTTCCTCCTAAAGAAGGGTTACTCCAATAATGATGATTGCCCCTGTGTGTTCATAAAGAAATCCTTGAATGAATTCTATATCACCGCAGTGTATGTTAGTGATATGAATATCATCGGAATCACAGAGGAAATAAAGGAAGCAAGTTCTTGCCTCATGACGGAGTTTGAGATGAAAGATTTGGGTAAAACCAAATATTTCTTAGGCCTGTAGCTAGAGTATTTCCCAAAAGGAACCTTTGTACACCAGTCCACCTATACCAAAAAGGTAATAAAAAATTTCAGTATGGATAATTCTCATCATTTAAAGACTCCATGGTAGTAAGATCCCTTTATGTAGATAAAGATCCATTAAGACCAATGATGAAAAATGAGGAAGCCTTAAGACCTGAAGTTCCATATTTAAGCATCATTGGAGCACTTATGTATCTTTGCAAACTGTACTAGGTCTGATATTACATTTGCAGTAAATTTACTAGCTAGACATAATGCAGCTCCAACCATAAGGCATTGAGCTAGTGTCAAGACTTTACTCAGATACCTCTAAGGTACAAAAGACCTTAGATTATTTTACCGAAAGGACAAAGACTCAACCATGGTGAAATATATGAATGTTGGCTATCTGTCTGATCCCCATAATGCCAAATGTAAGGTTGTATTTCTATTTCTCTGCTATGGTACAACCATTTCTTGGTGTTCTTTTAAATAGATCTTGGTAGCTACTTCTACCAACCTTTTAAATAAATCTTGATAGCTACTTCTACCAACCACTGAGAGATAATAGCATTATATGAAGCGTCGCATGAAAGTGTTTGGCTAAGACATGTGATTAACCATATCTAGAAGTCATGTGGCATTAACATTGTCAATGCTGCCACAATTATCTATGACGATAATGATGATGTGTTACAAAAATGCAAATGGGTTATGTAAAAAGCAATATCACACAAAGCATATTACCCCTAAACTTTTCTATCCTCATGAACTTTAGAAGAATTGTGAGGTAAAGATCATGTAAACTAAGTTATGTGAAAATCTAGCTGATTTATTCACTAATTCTTTGCCGACATCCAGTTTTCAAAGATGTGTTCCTAGCATTGGAATAAGACAACTTAGAGATATGCAAAGTTCAGGAGGATAACATCTCTGAACCATAACCCGTAGTATGATCTTGAAGATAGTACCATAATCCAGAAGATTATAACTTACACTCATCTTCCTTTAGTGAGTTTTCCTGAAGTTTTCTCACATGAAAGTTTTTAATGAGACAATAAGTGTGACACGATTTGAGGATGTCATGTACTCTTTTGTCCATCCCTTTTTTTCCACTGGGTTTTGGGAGGAGTTTCTGATGAGGCATATGCATGACATGATATTCGCTCAAAGGGGAGTGTTGGTGTGGAATAGCTGAGGTCGGGGTCCTTTAAAGGAGCCCACGGCCGGCCTGCTAGAGGGTACCGGGCCACAAGGTTACCATGGTTTCAAGCGGACAAGGCCGCAGGCCAACTCTTCTTCAAGGCCCACTGCATACCACCTGCCCGACCAGACTCCACCCCGCGACAGAACGCCTCTGCATAAAGTAGGGCGCACGGTCTGACGCCCATAGCCTGAGACCAACTAACCCTGGCGAATCGACAGGCGTGGGTCGGGAAAGTGGAGAGCAGATCCTTCGGTGGCAGCTGAGCCAGACGAGTGAGGACAAATGGGATACTCATGGGCCAACCTGATGCAATGCCAGGTGGCACCCCCGTGTAATATCCCCTCCCCCCAGTATATAAGGTGGGAGGGGCAACCCTATAGAGGGAGGGGAAAGAAAAAGAGAAAAGAGAGGAGACTCATATCAACAAGAACACATGACTAGGGTATTATCTCCACCGTGAGAGCCCGAACCTGTCAAAAAGATCACCCTCGCATCCTGTGTTACCATCTTGTCCTGATCTCGCACGAATCCCCTCGAATCACAAATCTCATTGCCGGCGGAACCGATCGTTAACAGTTGGCGCGCCAGGTAGGGGCTTGTGTCAAGATCTCCGTTGAGCTTGATGGCTGCAATGAGCGGAGTCTCCACAGTTTTCTCCCCGGGTCAGGTTTTCCGCTTCGGAAGCCTGGTCTTTATCGCCAACAGCCTTGGGAATCTTTCCCTCTCTGAGGAGGCCGCGTTCCAGCATAGCGAGGTCTCCGGGGAGCCATCGTCGCAACTTTCGCGCGGATCGGGAGGTCTCCTTGTCTCGTGCTCAAAAGCACTGAGCAGGGGACTGAAGACCCGGTCCCGCCAGGGAGTCGGATCAACAGGTGCCGAGTTGCAAATGGTGGGTGTTCTCACCGCCAAACCACTGGCACCTCCGAGTGCCTGGGGTTATCTCCTTCGGCCTCGCCCAGCTCACCGGCCGAGTCAGAAGAGAGCCTGGAGAGTTGCTAGAATTTCCGCAGAGTCTGTGTGATCGAAGGCTCGCGGGCGGATTCGCAACAACGCCTCGACACCTCGGGGGCCGCTGATTTGGATGGCGGCCGAAAGACAGAGCTGGACACGCGGGCGCGTGCCCTACGAGACCGCGTCTGCGGCATCAATGAAGACATTCTGCAAGCCAAGATAGGGGACCAAGCGGTCTTCCATACTCCACAACAGAATATTGTCGCCTCCAAGACACTCTTGGATACCTTGAGCCCCATGCTGGAGGCTGGTAATCCAGCCGCCCCGATCGTGGCCCAAGTAATGGCCATGGTGACGGCGGCAGCGATCCAGCAGGCTCAGACCGACCAGCCGGCAAAGGTGCAATCGCGCACTCCGGCGAGGACCTAGACGGCCAGCAGTCGGCCGGGTCGTGAAGCCCCCCATCGGGGACGTTATATTCCTCCCCACGGGGACGACTTGCGCCACAGCCTCAACCGCGACCTTCATTCCGACCTCGACGCCAGGCGGCGCGACCGAGAGAGGGAGGAGCAGCGCCGTCATGCCGACGAGTATGAACATTTCGGCATCCTTCCAGGAGATCGCGACGCGCGCCAAGCCCGATCCCCTCCGCGTCGGTCACCGCCCGGGAGTTGTCGCGGGGTCATTGAAGGGGTTCGTGCGTTTACCCCTCACCTACGCCGAGTGGTCTGGCCTGATGGGTTTAACCCCAAGGGCATCACTAGGTTTGATGGAGAGATGGACCCAAAGGCTTGGTTCTGTGTGTGCGCTCTGGCGGTCGAGAGTGCCAGGGATCAGAAAGTGATGGCAAATTACTTGCTGGTTACTCTCTCGCCCCTGGGCCAAGCTTGGCTCACCGGACTCCCAGCGAACTCTATAGATTCCTGGGGAGAGCTGTGTGAACAGTTTATTTCAAATTTCCAAGGCACGTATGAGCGCCCCGGCACCCCTTGGGACCTGTATCAGCTGCACCAAAAGAAGAATGAGTCCCTGCGGGAGTTCGTCAAGCGCTTTATGCACAGGAAGAGTACTGTTCGGGATGTCACGGATGCGGTTGTGATAGCTGCCTTCCAGAAGAGAGTCGGCGACCCTAATCTCATCAAGAAGATGTCCCGGAAGCCACCAACGTCGGTTCGTGAGCTGCTCGCCCTAGCGGACCGCTACGCTTCCGCCTCCGAGGCTGTGAAATCATGTGCTGAAAAATTGGCTTAGAATTGAATTTGCAAAATGTGTTTGTTCATGTGTTTTGACAATTTGACAAGAAACAGTAAGTTTCGCTTTGGCGCCGAACCAAACTTAAAGAAAACAGTAAGTTTTCCATCTACGACGGACCAAATTTTTTGGTCCTACGTGAACATGTTTTTGGCAACCTCATTTTCCCATCTACGACGGACCAAATTTTTTGGTCCTACGTGAACATGTTTTTGAGCAAACTTGGAATTGAGTTTTTGGTTTGACCTTGAGATTATGAAATTGGTAAGAATTTCATGATGCTTGTTTTGAAGTGGAATTTATGCAATGCTCGTGTGAGTATTTGCATGGACTAATGTTGAGTCAAGTCGCGGACTTGTGCTCGAAATTGTTTTGTGGTTTGTTCATGTGCAGGTATTGCTCGAGGGCGAATGTGGTCGATGACAGGACCGAACTAGGTTCATGGAGGAACCGAGGTTCGGACTAGGTTCAGGAGGAACCGAGGTCTTGGTGGTCAAGGATGTCATGCGGGATGTTCGGGCTAAGAGAATGGTGCACATGAAGAATGGTTAGTCACGTGAGAATGACAGGAGGTCATTCGCGTGCAAAGTGTTAGTCACGTGAGTATGGCAGGTGGCCATACGCGTGCAAAGTGTTAGTCACGTGAGTATGGTAGGGTTGCCATACGCGTGCAAGAGTTGTATTCGGCCAGGTTGGGCCAAGAGGAGTTGTGTTGAATACGGACTCCTTCTAGATTAGGAATTGTATTCGTAACTCCTTGTGTTTTGCTCCTTTAAATAGGAGGGGTGTCTCTGTTGAAGGGCATCGAATCAATTGAGCCGAGCGCATTGAGAGCCTCAAGCTCAGTTTTAGGGTTTGTACTCTTTTGATGAGAGTATTTTAGACAAAAGAAATAAAGATCAATTCTTCCAAGATTCTTGCGTGCTCTGAGAACTAACGTTGCTACAGTGTTTTCTGTCTTGGTTCTTGTTTGCATGCTTGCTCTAATTCTAGATTGGTTTTTGATTCTTGAGTTTCATCTTGATTTGATCCATCAAAAACCTTTCTAGGGTATTGATTTAGAATTCCTCAAAGTCTAGTTGATTAATCTTTTGAATATCTTGTTTAATCTTGAAGTTTTGATTAGATTAGTTTTCGTCAAGTTCTGGAACAGCAAGCTTGCGAAGCTCATAACTTTTGATCCGTAAGTCCGATCGAGCTGATTCTTTTTGGGTTCGATTCGTATTGGAATCTAATTTCTTGTGTCCAAATTTCAGATCAATATAACGGTGATCTCTGGGAATTCGTGTTTTACCGAACCTCTATCATTCTGTTTTTGTCAAATACGAGGCAATTATTTGGTTCTGTTTTGGGGTGAACTTTTAGTAGATTAAGATTTTGTTCCGCACAATCATTCACCCCCCTCTGATTGCTATATTCGTGTCTTTCGATCCTACAGAGGCCTTGGTGGAGCGGCACGACGAGAAGAAGGATCAGGCCGAGCCCTCTAGACGGAAGGAGAAGAAGCGCAAAGGTGAAGAGCTAGTGGCAGTCGCTGAACATGCCCGCCCTCGTGCACTCAAGGAGGATGGGTATGACAAGGTGATGAACTCGCTTTGCCCCTTCCATCCGAAGGGAAGACATGCCGCCAAGGACTGCTTCACTTTGAAGAGATTCGCTCGGGAGAGCAAGAAGCAGGCTGGACAAGGTCCGAGTGGACACGCCGCCAAGCAGCCTCCCCCCGAAGCTGAGGAAGACTATCAGGAAGCCGATCTCGAGCTTAATTACATATTCGGGGGTTCTGCCGCGTACGAGTCCAAGCGGAAGCAAAAGCTTACCGCCCGAGACATCAACGCAATAGCGCCGGAGACCCCCCAGTATGTACGGTGGTCCGAGGTCACGATAACTTACGACCGCTCGGATCACCCGGATCGAGTCCCCTTCCGCGATAGATATTCACTTGTCTTGGCGCCGGTTGTCCGCGGCATCAAGCTCAAGAGGGTGTTGATTGACGGCGGAAGTGGGCTCAACGTCCTCTTTGTGAAAACTCTCGACGACATGGGAATTCCCCGGTCGGAGCTTAAGCGTGGGTCGTCGCCTTTTCACGGCGTGATACCCGGAACGTCGGCGACACCACTCGGACAAATCACTCTGCCGGTCACTTTCGGCGCAAGAGATAACTACCGAACAGAGAACCTCAGCTTCGAGGTGGCTGATTTCGCGACAGCGTATCATGCCATCTTGGGAAGGCCAGCGCTAGCCAAATTCATGGCAAGGTTCACTATGCGTACCTGACACTGAAAATGCCAGGGCCGAGTGGTATTATCACTTTACGTGGTGATATCAAGCAGTCTTTTTCTTGCGATAGGGAGAGCTGCGAGATGGCCGAGACGCTGGGGGCGCAAGCAGGCCGGGAGAGGATTCGACAAGAGGCGGATTCCGACAAGACGGAAGGTAGCGTCCCTACCCGCAGGGCGCCGAACTCCGGAATTGGTCCCGAAGAAGGTACCAAGAGAATTATCCTTGACCCGTCCGATTCGGCTCAAACGGCCTTGATCGGGACAGGGCTCGGAGAGAAATAGGAAGACGCGCTCGTCACCTTTCTGTGGGCAAACAAAGACGTCTTTGCCTGGAAGCTGTCGGACATGCCTGGAGTTCCCAGGGAGGTGTTCGAGCATGCGCTGAACGTGAATGAAGCGACCAGGTCGATCAAGCAGAGGTTGCGACGGTTCGCTCAAGACCGCCGGGAAGCCATCAGGGAGGAGATCACAAAGCTGTTAGCCGCACGCTTTATCAAAGAAGTGTATCATCCTGACTGGTTGGCAAACCCTGTACTCGTTCAAAAGAAGAATAAAAGTTGGCGCATGTGTGTTGATTATACCGACCTCAACAAGGCATGCCCAAAAGATCCCTTCGGTTTACCCCGCATCGATCAAGTGGTAGACTCCACTGCTGGATGTCAACTCCTCAGTTTTCTGGACGCCTACTCAGGCTATCACCAAATCCGGCTTCGAGAGGAGGATTGCGAGAAGACTTCGTTCATCACTCCATTTGGAGCATATTGCTATGTCACGATGCCGTTTGGGCTGAAAAACGCTGGCACGACTTATCGGTAGCGATCTGGCAGTGTTTTCACCATCAGCTCGGACGCAACGTGGAGGCATATGTAGATGATGTAATGGTTAAAACGCGAGCGAAGGACAGTCTCACCTCTGATCTGGTCGAGACGTTCGAAAGTCTAAGGGCGTTCCGGATGAGGTTGAACCCTGAGAAGTGTGTTTTCGGAATTTCTTCCGGGAAACTGCTCGGATTCATTGTCTCTCATCGTGGGATCGAGCCAAATCTAGAGAAGATCGAAGCCATCATGAGGATGGGGCCACCTACCAGCCAGAAAGATGTTCAAAAGCTTACTGGTTGCATGGTGGCGCTTGGCAGGTTCATCTCCCGGTTGGGGGTTCGGGGGATGCCTTTCTTTAAGCTCCTCAAGAAGCAGGACCGTTTCGAGTGTTGATCTCGTCGCGGAAGCTGAATCATTATTTCCAAGGACACTCGATTTCAGTAGTGACTTCTTTCCCGGTGGGAGAGGTCCTCCATAATCGGGAAGCTGCTGGGAGAATCTCAAAATGGGCGGCCGAGCTTGGAGCCTTCGATATCTCGTTCAAGCCGCACACCGCCATCAAGTCCCAAGCCTTGGCCGACTTCACGGCCGAGTGGACTGAATTCCAAGCTCCCCGTGTCGAAAAAGAGCTGGAGGATTGGACCATGCATTTCGACAGATCTCTCATGCTCGGCGGGGCCGGGGCTGGAATTCTCCTCATCTCGCCGAGAGGCGATCGACTCAAGTACGTCCTTCGGATTCAGCTTCCGGCCTCGAACAACGCCGCAGAGTACGAGGCACTCATCCACGAGCCAGACGCCATATCGCTCGGGATCCGACGATTGGCGGTCTGCGGAGACTCGCAGTTGGTGGTGAGCCAGGTACAGAAGGACTGGTCGTGTGTCGATCAGACTATGACGGCGTATTGTCAACAGGTCCGAGAATTGGAGGGCAAGTTTGATGGACTGGAGCTGGTCCATGTCCTGTGCCGCAATAATGAAACAGCGGACGAGTTGGCTAAGATGGGAGCCACTCGGGCAAAGGTCCCGAGTGGAATCTTCGTCCAGGATCTTTACGAGCCAACAATTACTAAACGACGAGAAGCCAAGTAAGGATCCTGAGACTGAAGTCCTGGTCATTAACCCCGACTGGACGGCTCCATATCTAGATTATCTCTTGAAGGACAAACTTCCTGAAACTCCCACTCTGGCCGAGCGCATTTCGCGACAAGCCAAGTCCTACGTGGTGATTGGGGGAGAGCTCTTTCGAAAGAGCGCCTCCGGTATCCTTAGGCGGTGCGTTTCGGAACAAGTGGGAAAGGACCTGCTCAAAGAAATCCACTCGGAAATGTGCGGCCATCACGCTGCATCAAGCGCCCTGGTTGGGAAAGCTTACCGGTAGGGCTTCTTTTGGCCTACAACGGTGACGGATGCGAAAGAGATCGTTCGAACTTGTGAGGGCTGCCAGTTCTATGCGAGGCAGACACATTTGCCGGCACAGGAGCTGCAAACCATTCCCATCTCTTGGCCCTTCGTGGTCTTGGGGCTCGACCTAGTCGGACCCCTCAAGAAGGCACAAGGCGGCTTCGCCTACCTCTTCGTAGCCATTGACAAGTTCACCAAGTGGATCGAAGCTAAACCAGTCGCCACGATCACTGCGGTCAAGGCCAAGGAATTCTTCCAGGATATTGTGGTCAGATTTGGAGTTCCCAACCGGATCATTACAGACAATGGCACCCAATTCAGGAGCGAAGAATTTCAAGAGTGGTGCGAAAGCGTCGGAATCAAGATTTGCTTCGCCTCGGTGGGTCATCCGCGGAGCAATGGGCAGGTTGAGCGGGCTAATGGATTGGTCCTCCAGGGTCTCAAAGCCAGGATTTTCGATCGCCTCAAGCCATATGCTGCCCGATGGGTGAAAGAATTACCGTCAGTACTTTGGGGACTCAGAACCACTCCTAGCCGGGCAACTAGGCAAACTCCCTTTTTCCTAGTTTACGGTGCAGAGGCGGTTTTGCCAACCGAGCTAGAATTTGGATCCTCGAGGGTCCGGAATTACAAGGAAGCTGAGTCCGAGGAAAGCCGAGTGGTAGAGCTTGATCAACTCGAGGAGGCTCGAAATGTTGCAGCCATCCAGTCGGCCAAGTACCTCCAGGGACTTCGGCGCTACCATTCTCGCAATGTCAGAAGTCGTGCCTTCTCAAAAGGAGATTTGGTCCTCAGAAGGAACCAGAAAAGTGAGCACAAGCTCTCTCCGATTTGGGAAGGCCCGTACATTGTAGAGGAGGTAGTTCGACCAGGTGCCTATCGACTCAGACGTGGAGATGGCGCAGTTTTGGCGAATACTTGGAACATCGAACAGCTACGACGCTTCTACGCATAAGTTATGTACCCGACTCTCACGCGTTAAATAAAGTTGTGAACTGTTTCATTTTCTGAATTCCTACTGTGTAATGTTAGTCCCGAGTGGTTATTATCCGACTAGTATAGCGTTTAATCCCAGTCGCGCCGGTACAAAATGCATGGAAATAAAGACCGCAATGAGCGGATGAATCCGGCAGTTTGTACCAGTGCGCGAAACGGGAAAACAAAGCTAGAAAATACTGACCACTCGCGGATTACAATTTGCAGCGCCAGAATTTTTCCGAGAAAGCAACACCTAGTCACAAGTTTCTAACTGTCAAAAGTTCAAGCCTCAACGCCTCGCTGCTGGCGCTGGAGCGATTGGCTAGGAAAACTGACTAGGCAAAACCTTAAGCTCGGAAAAAAATTAAAATGGCGAAGACTGGGCAAAAGTTTATGTTTTATTCCATAATAAACTTTTTACATCGCTAATCTTTTTTCACCCCATTTTCTCGCATTAAAAAAAATGGAGAAAAGAAGGGAAAAAGAGAAGAAAACAAAAAAAGGGGTGGCACTGCCGGTGCTACTGCTGGGACTGTCGGAGTCGGGGTCGCCGAGGTTAGGTGCGGCGCGCGCGGCCTAGAGCCGCGAGGATCTCGTCCTCGACCACCCAAAGGGGTGGTACGAGGCGGACGAGCGTCTCGGCTTAGAAGCGTCATAACGCTAGCGCCCTACCATCTCCGTGATGACTTGACTACCTCGAAAGCCCAGCGCCGCCTCAATAAAGGCGACCACGACGGCAGCGTCCTCGGCAGCCCCACTGCTCCTGCGCCTCAAGATCTGGGGTCGTGGTCTTCCCAATACTCCGCCTCCTCCAAGCTATAAAGCAGGCCGAAGAAGCGGTGGCGGAAAAACGCCGCGTGAGGGCCGAGCAATCTCCTCATGATAGACATGGCGGGAAGCTTGGAGAAAGAAGAAGAAGACTCGAAAAAGAGGGCGATCGCTCAAGAGCGGTAACGCCCCATTTATAGACCATGCATGGCCCGGAAGCCGAGACGACACCATTTAAAAGCACAGAAGACGAAGCGGCGCTGCGACGCTGCTGATATTTTCAAAATATGCAGATGATCAACGCGTGGGCCGAAAAAAAAATTCACACACACCACTCGACATGGTCCCATAGATGGAACGTGCACAGCACCATCTGGGGCGTAAAGGCCACGAGCCTAAGTCCCGGCGCTCGGGGGCTGTACCAGTCGGCTGAAGGCCACCCGGAAAAGCGTGACGGGGGCGAAAAGACCACGAGCCAAAGTCCCGGCGCTCGGGGGCCGTACCAGTCGGCCGAAGGCCATCCAGAAAGGCGTGACGGGGGCGAAAAGGCCATGAGCCTATGTGTTAGCAACTCAGACAAGCGGAAAAGAGCGAAGGAGGTTGTGAGCTCACTTAGCGGAGAGCAAAGCAGACAAATTATATTCAAATAAGAAATACAACGTCTTGAACAAGATCAGGCATTCAACATCGATCTACGTTAAAAGTCAAAGATCAAGATTCTCCAATAAAGCCTACGTTGTGCTGGAGACCTCTTCCAGAAGCGCATCAGCCTGCCCTTCGTCGCAAGCAAATCCCTCCTTAATAGCTTCGAGGTCAACTCGAGGGTAGAGGGACTTCACGACCGCCAGAGCTGGGTTCGCACTTAATGATGCCGACTCCCTGGCATACGCCCTCACTCTCTCAACCCCGCTCGTGAGGAGTGGAATGGCGTCGTCGCGAAGGCGGCTCGGCTTCATCGCCCCGCGAGAGGCCCAAGATCTGGCTCGCAGGCATCGCGCAGCTCGACACGCTTTTGCTCTGCAGTCTCCGCTTCCTTCTTGCACTCTGCACGAAAGCCGAACCATCGTCAGTAAACATGTCCGCCTCAAGCAAATCGAAGTGGAGCCGAGTGACTTACTCTCCAACTCCAGCTGAGTCCTCTCCAGGTAAACTTTGCCTTCAGAATCGGACTTCTTCGAAGCCTCTAGCTGTGCCTCGAGCTCGGCGATTGTCGAGTCGCGTCCTGAAACACGAGGATGCCGTCATTCTTCCCAATTATTTAAGAGAGCGTCCATGCCAAACCCAGGGGAGAATCTTACCTTGGAGCGTATGCTCAAGCTCCGCCTTTTCCTCTTGGAGTTTCATGCACTGGGCCTCCAGCCCATGGACCTCTCTCCATCTTCCTTCGCCGATCTCATTGATCTTGTCTTGATATTTTTGGTGCTCTTTGAGCTTGGGGAGCACCTTCCGAAAAAACTGTGATCTCTTCTCCGAGCGCTCCCCTATATCCTGGGTGTCACAGCAAAGTCTCGGGAGGGGGTCATCATTTCGTGATGTTAACAGACTAAAGAAGAATAGAAGACTTACCCTGACGAGCTCGCTGCACCTGACAGTGAGCTCATAGAGCTCCATCCGGGCCGCCACCTCCGCTTCCTCGTCCTCCTCCATTCCATTCCAGTCGGAACCCCCATCACACCACATGGTCCGGATCGGGGGCTTCGGGAGAGGACCAAGCGGTGGCGGCTCTCGATGGACCTCCTCCACTTCGGGAGACGAAGTCGGGTCAAGCTCCTCGACCGCCGGACCACCCAACGGCTCGGCGGTCGAGCCAGCCGCTAGAGGGGGCGGCGCCCCAGCTGCCGAAGGAGACGGCGACCTAGCCGACGAGGAGGTGGTCCCCCTTGGAGAAGTTGGCTTCGGGGGCTCCCTTTCATGAGACTCCTCCACCGGGATGTCCATGGTGAGAGTCCTGGGTCGTCAAAAAGGAAGCATGTCAGCACAGGTAAAAACAAAAAGGCAAGGATTACCTGAAAGAATACCTCCTGGATTTCTTAAACTTCATCCCAAGCCTCATCCGAGTCCCGGCACCACTCGGAGGGGAGCCCAACCCGACGCCAGCAGTCGGGGCTGCTCTTGAGCCAGAGGGTCGGGGCTCTGTGCCTTGTTGCCTGGGGACACTAGAGGTTGAAGGCCCGGCCGGTGACGGATCAGAAGCCTCCTCCACCGACCGCCGGCGCAGCTCATCGGCCGAAATGTCAGCCGCGCGTTTGGCCTGAAGGTTCCGCAGCCGAGAGAGGCCGACGGCCGGAGCGTCAGAAACGAAAGCACCGCGTTCCTGGAAGACAGACGACCACCAATTGTCAAGGCCATGGATCAGGCAGAGCTCACGAAGCAACTTCAAAAGGTACTCACAGGAGGGGGAGGGTTTGCCGCCGAAAACTTGTGAGGGCAGCCTGTTGGTGATCTCGGTGCACAGGCGAAAAAGTCAATCACCCGCGCCGCGAGCATATCTCTCGGGAGGGGTGCGTCCGATTCCTGAGTGGGGTCCTGGGTCCCACTGTACTGGAACCCGAAGTGAACCCGCTCCTTCAACGGCTGCACCTGGCGCTTGGCGAAGCTGATGGCAATGCCGACTCCGGTCAAGCCCTTGACCTTCAGTTCTCCAATCAGAGCCAGCAGATCGGCGATCTTGGTCAGCTTGGGGCGGCCATCTAGGGCATCGCCCCAGCATCGAGAGGCTTTGGGGGCGCGGCCAGTGAAAGGAGCGAGGAAGGGGTCAATGTTGGCGCAGTAAAACCACTCCCGTTTCCACCCCTTGAGAGAAGATTTGAAGGGGATGGAGAAGTAGTATCTTTTCACGCCCTCTCGCAGCTGGAATCCCGCGCCCCCGATGGCACTGGGAGAGCTCCGAGTTGGGTGGGGCTTCATAAAAAAGATGGATCGGAACAAATCGAAATGAGGCCGGATTTCAAGAAACACCTCGCAAAGCTGAACGAAAATAGCGATGTGAAGAATGGAGTTGGGATTCAAGTTGATCAGCTCGATTTCGTAGAAGTGAAGGAGCCCTCGGAAAAAGGCGCTCCCAGGAACACTGAACCCCCGCCAAAAGAAGGACTCGAAGACCACAATCTCATTCTCCTGAAGTATGGGGTAAGGTTCACCTGCGGCGGGCCGGGCGGAGATCAATTCCAGCGGAGGAAGAACGCCGGCCGCGACCAGCTCCTCCAGGCGAGACTTCGTAGTAATGGAGGTCTCCCACCCCGCGGTCGCCGGGCCAGCGCTACCCTCCGATGACGACGAAGAGGCTGAAGAAGAAGACATCTCGAAGAAGTAAGGCCTGTGGGAGGAACCGCCGCAAACTTTGGGCACGAAACTGGGAACCCTAGGCCGTCGAGATCGCCTTCAGAAGCCTCGGAGGCGTGATAACTGCTCTGGGGGGGGCAGAAGTGTCTTTCCCCCAGCAAGGGTTCCCCTGTTTATAGGAAGTTGGGCCAAATTTCTATCGTGCGATGGGAATACAGTAACGGGCCGCACACATATCACTGAGCCAGATCTAGGGCACGCCCCACGTTGGGCCCTACGCTGTGTCGCGCAAGACACGACCAGGTGTCAAGTCTGGTTCGAGGTTTGGGATAAAGTGCGCCCCATGATGGGCCCGAACGCCGACCGCCACGGAAGATTGGGGCCGGGCACTTTCCGAACATCCTCTAGCGGTACATCCCATAATTTGGGGTCAAATGCTGGTCATGGCTGTTCTGCATGATTGGGTATCGTCGGAGGATCCAACCAAAACGGTCTTGAGGATACGCTCCATGAGAGTCAAAGACGCGCGCCGTAAACGGGTGTGGGTATCACTCTGCGCGACCATGGTACGCCCCATGAGGGTCAATTGAGCTCTAAGCCGATTGCGCATCGCACTCCAAGCGCGGTACCACTCGGCTACGAGCCACCCGGCCTTGAGCCAACCAATTTCAGGTACGCCCCATGAGGGTCAATTGAGCTCTAAGCCGATTGCCGCGTACCATAATCGGGCGTGGGTACCACTCGGTTACGAGCCACCCGGCCTTGAGCCAACCAATTTCAGGTACGCCCCATGAGGGTCAATTGAGCTCTAAGCCGATTGCCGCGTCTGTGTCGGGCGCGGGTACCACTCGGTTACGAGCCACCCGGCCTTGAGCCAACCAATTTCAGGTACGCCCCATGAGGGTCAATTGAGCTCTAAGCCGATTGCCGCGTACCGTAATCGGGCGCGGGTACCACTCGGCTACGAGCCACCCGGCCTTGAGCCAACCAATTTCAGGTACGCCCCATGAGGGTCAATTGAGCTCTAAGCCGATTGCCGCATACCGTGATCGAGAGCGGGTACCACTCGGCCATGAGCCACCTGGCCACGAGCCACCCTGCCATGAGACATGCGGCCGCAAGCCGTTCGGCCCCAGTGGAGTAATCGCTTGAGCGAGAGGTGCCAAGCCCCGACGGCAGTTCTGGGTGCTAACAAGTCCTTTATGATCTTCTTACCCTCGAGGGTCTTTGAAGTAGCAAGACAAGGTACTCCAATCCTAAAGCACTTGGGGGCTACTGTGGAATAGCTGAGGTCGGGGTCCTTTAAAGGAGCCCACGGCCGGCCTGCTAGAGGGTACCGGGCCACAAGGTTACTATGATTTCAAGCGGACAAGGCCGCAGGCCAACTCATCTTCAAGGCCCACGGCATACCACCTGCCCGACCGGACTCCACCCCGCGACAGAACACCTCTGCATAAAGTAGGGCGCACGGTCTGACGCCCACAGCCGGAACAAACTAACCCTGGCGAATCGACAGGCGTGGGTCGGGAAAGTGGAGAGCAGATCCTTCGGTGGCAGCTGAGCCAGATGAGTGAGGACAAACGGGATACTCATGGGCCAACCTGATGCAACGCCAGGTGGCACCCCCGTGTAATATCCCCTCCCCCCAGTATATGAGGCGGGAGGGGCAACCCTGTAGAGGGAGGGGAAAGAAAAAGAGAAAAGAGAGGAGATTCATATCAACAAGAACACAGGACTAGGGTATTATCTCCACCGTGAGAGTCCGAACCTGTCAAAAAGATCACCCTCGCATCCTGTGTTACCATCTTGCCCTGATCTCGCATGAATCCCCTCGAATCACAAATCTCATTGCCGGCGGAACCGATCGTCGACAGTTGGGATATAACCGAACTTTAGGGTTTAGTGGGCAAATTTTGAAACAACAAATGAGGAGTTTTGATAATAAATATAGCCACTATTGTACAAGAGAATCAATCTACAATCAATAAAGAGAAAAGAGTTGATATCCCCTATATCATGTGTTCATCTATTGAGATTGTTATTCGGATATTCTTGTTTAGCATTGGAATTGATCTACGTCGATTAATTATTATTTAACAATACATACTCTAAGGAGCTATTTGGTTCATGGCACAAATGAGCCAAGGCAACATTTTGGTATAGACAAAACCTAGGCAACGCCAAATATTGGCAAAAAGGAATGCTATTTGAGTCATGGACAAGCCAAATTTTGTTACCCTTATATTGCACACGTATGACATTGGATTTTATTAGGGTTACCAAAATTTAGTAGCAAACCAAACAACTACTAATTTTTGTTAGCATTACCAATATTTAATCCCTATTTGTTTGGACCTTTTCACCAGGTTAAAAACCAAAACCTAAATAATTGAGTGCCTTTTTATCTGGACTTTTCAAAAGCCATAAGTCTTCGTATAACTACAAGCCAAAAGTCACCAAAGATGTGCTTTTTTTTTGCTTCTTAAGGGTTAGTTTTAGATTAATATCACTAAAGTTAAGGTAAAATTAACCACATCTATCATATATAAAAGCCGATTGTTTTTAAGCTATTTAAGCAAAAAAAAAAAAAAAACTAACTTTAAGCCTAAACAAAACAGGGCTTTAGTTTGGTTAGCAAAGGTAGCAAACCAAACAATCCCCTGAGTAAGAGTATCCTAACAGCTTAACTTGAAGGCACGAATTGCAAGGACAACGATTCAATTTCTATTGGAATTGGGAATGTACTTGGCTAACCATTGTGATATGGGGTTTGTCAGATCTTCACGGTGTATCATTTAGATACTCATATGCTATCTTGATGAACACTAGTTGATCCCTGCTACCAGATGCAATGGATTTGCAACTCTTCGATTTACCAAAATCACATGTGTTGAACTTTACGGACACCGAGTGAAGTATATCGATATCCCAATTTCCAGTGTAAAGGCAGAACGATCTTCGGTAGAAGTAGCCTAATCCCCACTTTCTGTGCACATACAATGAGGAAGAACAAATGAAGAACACTAGTAAATACAAATAGCTATCTTATTATTAATTTGGTGCCTTTTGGTTACAATAAACTAGAGGGAAATATAAGGGGGCAAAAGTGTCTGGTAGTGTTGCAAAAGCGTGTACTGTAGCAAACCGAATTAGCCTGCGAAAGTTGGACTGTAGTTTTGTTCGGTTAGTGCAGCACAAAATCAGCGATTTTGGTACTATAGCCATTGGTACTGTGCTCTGTGAGTATACTATTCAGCCGCATTGGTACTGTATCATCGCCCTGGTATCGATGCGCCATGCAGTTCGTATATTTTGCGTTCGGGATATAGCAAATAATATAACTATTTCGATTGGATCGATGAGATCTTCGAAATGATACTATTTATTCTGATAAATGATTCTCCTTCTTCGTAGATATTCCAAACACATTTTCACTTTAGGTTTGTATAGATTAAATATAGACCTGCATATAATTAAATAAAATAGTAGCTCTGTATCTCTAAATATAAAAAATAAAGACCTAATTAAACTAGAGTTCAGCTGACAGTATTTAATATGACTTAATAATTCTTTCCAATCAAATAATGAATTTGATTGAAAAGTGTTCAGCGCTTATGTGTCCGCATCACATTGATTTTCCTAAATTAGTACTCTACTCCATTGATCAACAATAGGCTTAGTGTACTTGGGAATTTCGATCTTCCAGAGTCCAAACGTGGAATTTTTTTTTTTTTTGGTAAGAATCTTCACATGAATCACATACGAAACAGATCGAATCATTCTAAAATTGTTTAGCATCCTACGTTCTAAATAGGGACTAAATTAATAGAAAGTGGAGCGTTGACAAGAGGGGCACACTCCGGCTACCCAAGTTAGGCCGTTTCACATGCTTGATCCCTAGCTATGCAATAGGGTCACGTGAAAATTCTATGCTTTTCTAGGGCACGCCACTTTTTATGCACAAGGCACTTGTTTTTTATGAGAATACATGAGAGTGAAGCATGCTCAATACTCCCGACATAAATAGGCCTATACAAGCACAAGCCATGCTCATTCAATTCGACTCGTATTGTGATCCTTTGCTTGAATTCAAAACCGGGCAAAATCTCGATTAGCTCAGCTACTGAGTTTAGGCTAACAAAGAGAAGATATAAAACGTGTGGCTACTCAAATGTTGGAGTAGTTCTACTCTCTCCTGTAACAAAAGAAAGTAGGTTTTGATATCGACATGATCCTAAATGCAATTTTGATCGTTTATTTCCATTATAATGTATTTATAAAATATATCAAAATTAAAGTATTAAAAAAATATTAATAACTAAAGTTACGACTCGTATGCTACTGGAGAGAGTATTGTAAAACAGTGATGGTAATTGTAAGTTTGTAACAAGCGACAAGACCGGGCGTACGAGGACCGCGTCCACGAGATCCCCGGAGCCCCTACGCCGCCACGTCAGCAGATGCCGCCGGGACACCACCTGCTCCTCCTCCCCGTATTCCTCCCCCTAACCCCATCAAGTCACCCACCTCCATCTCAAACAGCCCCTCGCACCCCCTCGCACGACACCCACTGACTTCCATGTGGGCCTTCTGTTTACTAGGCCTACATGTCATTCACGGTTCAAACACGGCACGCCGTGGCCTGACTCCTCCAATGCATAGGTGATGGTCCTGTCGCCCTGTAGAACAATTTAGGTCGGAATATACGCACACGCTCTTCAAACAGAAAAGTTTAGCGCATCCTCTCCTCTTTTTTTTTTCCCAAAAAATATCTCGCTTCCATTGGAGGGTCCGAGAGAGAGAGGGGAAGCGGCCGAGTTCTCGACGGGGAGGCGCTGCGCAGCACATCGGGCCGGGCTGTACTGCTCGGGGGAGGGACGGTTGGGCTCGCCCATGCGTCGGTGAGGTGGGGCCCACTTAGCGCTTGAGTAGGAAATGGCGGCTGCGGCGGCGGCGCTGGCGGGGAGGTGGTGGGCGGTGGTGTTGGTGTTGGTGATGGGGGTGGGACGGGTCGTCGCCAACACCGAGGGTAAGTCGGGCTGATCTGGTACATAGCCGTTGTGCTGTTCTATTTGGTTTGCTTTGATGTGGCGATGGTGGTTGCTTGGTTGGTTAATGGTTAGTAGTTTCATGTTGCTTTTGTTAGCGAGTTTGAGTTGAGGGATTTCAGGTTTGGACTCTGTAGAGGAGGTGGAATAATTGAGCTCATGATTCTTTTTGTTTAATTTGATTGTTTAATTTTGTGAGTGCTTTATATATGCTGCCTAGTGTCTCTCCGTATATCTGCTGTTCTTTTACTCTTTTTTAGATAAGTTTCAATTATAATAGGGGGGAAATGGAACGATGTAGTTGTGTTTAGTGGCTTTGAGTGGACAAATAGTGGAATTAGTATGAAGGAAATTTTGTGTTCGGTGTAAGTGATTTTCTATATTATATACTTACCACTTTCTATTGTTTGGGCGTTCAGTTCATCATGGAGCCCCTTTTCAATAATTTTGTTGTAAAGTGCCACACTTTTGTATCGTTTGTTTGGTTAAAGACAGAAATTTAGTTCCTTTTGGACTTCAAATGAAAAGAAAGGCGTTTTATGAAGACTTGCTATTTTAATATTTTGAATTTGATGTGAGATAATTTGATTTGTTCTGTGTTGTCGTCAGAACCTTGTAATGACTAGTGATAAGAAATGGTTTGTTGCATCCTATAATTGAACAGTATAGGATGTGTCCCCTTGCTCTACCATAAATGGAAGAACACCAGATCCTAACCATTGATGAGCCACTTGCAATTGCTAATATTTTTGGTGTTTAGGAACCTTCAATTACATAGTTTTTGCCCAGGATACCTATTTCTTTGTAAAACTTTTGCCTACAGTCATTGCTACTAAGTATGTATTCATAGTAAATTTCTATAGGACTGCCGATGCTAATGTTACCTTTTGTCCATAGGTGATGCTTTGTACAGCCTGCGACAAAGTTTGAAGGATACTAACAATGTTTTGCAGAGTTGGGATTCCACTCTTGTTAATCCTTGTACATGGTTCCATGTTACATGTAACAGTGATAACAGTGTAATCAGAGTGTAAGTTGATGAAAAAGCTCTCATTTATGCACTCCAAAGGGTTAAAGATGTTCTCGTTTTGATTATACATTTTTTGCTCTTATTCAGTGATCTTGGAAATGCACAATTATCCGGTGTATTGGTGCCACAGCTTGGGCAGCTGAAAAATCTCCAATATTTGTAAGTTCTGGATGTCCTAGTTTTTGCTAATTGTTTCAAGTTGCACACTTAGCAGTTAATAATACATCTTACATGCAACTTCAGTATAAGGGCATCTCCATCACTTAGCATCTAGAAATATGATGAAGGCTAGCCACATCATATAACATCTCTATCTTTTTATTTACTCTAACCCTTAACATCTGTTTTACTCCGAGGGACTCACCACTGTTTTAATGCTTTGGGATAATATATAAACTAACTTGCCCTTTTGATCTCCTAACATGTGGGCATGTTCACCTTTTTCCTTTGCACGAGTCACGAGCGGTAGTGACTCGCACCCGGGCCTTCCGGATTATGCCCCTCCCTCCATTGCTAAGCTCCCCTCTCCACCTGCATCGCACCCCTACTAGCATCCCGGATGGAGGTGGCTTAAGTGATATGTTCCCTAAACGTATCGGATGGAGTTGTTGTCTTGCCGTGCAGTTATGGTGCTTGTGCACAGCAGAAATGAAATTAACCTTGAAATGAACCTTCCTTCATTTGTTTGGTTTGACGTCCAGACTCCAGAAACTCTGCATCATATATGCTCAATGTTTCTGGATTTGATACTACATTTGCAGTGACTACGATAAATGTTCGTTTTTTTATATTCATACACCTAGGTGCATGACAGTTCAGAGATGTCATATCCTGCAACCATGCCACATTTTACTTTATATTTTGTGCCTGCTTCTATTTGTTAGTTATATAGCATAGATTTCCTCATTTTGTAATGTGTTTCTTCACATCTACGAACTGATTTGTATTCTGTTTGTAATAGGGAGCTTTACAGCAACAGCATAAGTGGGACAGTACCCCCTGAACTGGGCAACCTAACGAATCTGGTCAGTTTGGATCTATATCAGAACAACTTCACTGGTATTATTCCTGACAGCTTGGGGAATCTTTTGAAGCTTCGCTTCCTGTAAGAATACTTCTTTTGTCTACTACCACATCTGTTGTTGCATATTTGGTGGTGCTACTTTGACGTTGCTTAGATTCTTTTTGGTTGATCTGTACTTCTGACTCTTGTTTTAGGCTTGTGATCCTTCTCCTTTTTGGAGAATGAGGCTCGGAATCTCTTTGTCAAGAATGGAAAGAGATGTTCTGATAGAAAAACATAAGATGCACATGTCATGGCGCATGCATTGATTTGTGTGAAACTTTTTTTTTGTTTTCTTTTCTCATAGAAGGATTTTTGGTGGCTGTTACTCTTTTCTTTCTTTTAGTTTTTCTTTCTAATTTGGACTACCTTATTCTAAGTTGAATGGCAGTCGTACCATTCGGTTTTTCTGTTTTTCGTTGCATCATTAATCCCTTATATATTTAGACTGTCACTAACGTTTCTTTGTTTCTATGCCTACTTGGAAGGATAGCCGTCTTAACAACAACAGCTTGTCAGGTCAAATCCCTAAATCCTTGACCGATATCACTACTCTCCAAGTACTGTAAGTTGCATGTCGTACTCATTTGTCGTTCTCCTTGAAGATTTCGTTATGTGTTGGGATGAATATATAACACTGTCAATAATGCAGGGATCTTTCAAACAACAACCTCAGAGGACCAGTTCCATCGACTGGCTCCTTTTCACTCTTCACCCCTATAAGGTCTTGTACCTGCAAAAATTTAAGGATGTGCTTCTATGCATCATTATTTTAAAGTTGCACAAATATTGAAGCATAAATGATAGTGATTACTTACCTCTTCGCTTGCTTCAAGAATTGTGCAACTTATATTAGGAAGGTGATGCATAGAAGCACTACTCAAAATTTACTCAAAATTTAATGATGCTTAGCGTATCTGCGTCTTCAGTTTGGATGATGACTCCTACTTTATTGTCACAGTTTCACCAACAATCCACTTCTCTGTGGTCCTGGTGCTACAAAGCCCTGCCCTGGGGATCCTCCTTTTGCCCCACCTCCTCCATACAATCCTCCAACGCCACCAGCTCAATCAGCAGGTAATTTTGTGAATCTACTTGAATTTGATGTCTTATCAGTACAGTAGAAAAATCTAACATTTTGGTTGATATGTGCTTGCTCGATTTTATCTCTTTTCCATTAGGTGCCTCTAGCACTGGAGCTATTGCTGGTGGTGTTGCTGCTGGTGCTGCATTGGTGTTTGCTGTTCCTGCAATTGCATTTGCATTGTACCACCGTCGTAAACCTGAAGAGCATTTCTTCGATGTGCCTGGTCTGTTTCATATACTAATAGTGTGTTTTCATATTATCCATGCTACCCGTTTTGCTCATATGTCGCACCATTTTTCTTCAGCTGAGGAGGATCCAGAAGTTCATCTTGGTCAGCTTAAGAAGTTCTCATTGCGGGAACTTCAAGTTGCAACCGACAATTTTAGCAATAAGAACATTTTGGGAAGAGGTGGTTTTGGAAAAGTGTACAAGGGGAGGCTTGCAGATGGCTCATTGGTAGCTGTGAAAAGACTAAAAGAGGAGCGTACACCTGGTGGTGAGCTTCAATTTCAAACAGAGGTTGAGATGATTAGCATGGCGGTGCACAGGAACCTTCTCCGACTTCGTGGTTTCTGCATGACACCTACTGAACGATTACTAGTCTATCCATACATGGCTAACGGGAGTGTTGCATCACGCTTGCGAGGTACTTAATCTTTCTTATAATCAATGTATTCCATGGTTGCCACAGCCAATGAAACAATTTAAATATTACCTTTTCTGCTGTGAGGATATGCTGAGGTGTTCCTGTTTTCATTGATGGTGCTAGAGCGCCAGCCATCTGAACCACCGCTTGATTGGGATACAAGAAGACAGATTGCACTTGGATCTGCAAGGGGACTCTCTTACTTGCACGATCACTGTGATCCCAAGATCATCCATCGTGATGTCAAAGCTGCAAATATTCTTTTGGACGAGGACTTCGAGGCAGTTGTGGGTGATTTTGGGCTTGCTAAACTTATGGATTACAAGGACACTCATGTAACAACCGCTGTTCGTGGAACAATTGGACACATTGCTCCTGAGTACCTTTCCACTGGAAAGTCATCTGAGAAGACTGATGTTTTTGGCTACGGGATCATGCTTCTGGAGCTTATTACCGGACAAAGGGCATTTGATCTTGCTCGTCTTGCAAATGATGACGATGTTATGCTGCTTGACTGGGTAAATATTTTTTCTTGTCAAGAGTGAGCATAAATTATCATCACACTACATCTAATGCTTTCCTTATAATCATACTGCCTTGCTGTCTATGGGTTATATTTTAAGAGTACAATTTTTTTAATGATTGGCACCAAAGCCCCTGTAATCATGATCTATCCTTAGCCCCATTCACTTGTTATATAGAGGGCATACATTGGTGAGTGACAAGCTGGCAGTTCACCCTTCCAGGCGACACCGATTATGTATAGAATATGCTAATGTGCTAGAGACAACCATCTCTCATCTATCTTATGCCTGACACATTATAAAAAAATGTGAATGATCAGAACAACGAAATAAACCGACTCTGCTCAATGCACAAAACAACCGGCTAAATGAATGACTCAACTGCCTATTTGACAGGTGAAAGGATTGCTGAAGGAGAAAAGGGTGGATATGCTGGTGGATCCGGACCTGCAGAGCAACTACGAAGAGACCGAGGTAGAGTCGCTGATCCAGGTGGCGCTGCTGTGTACGCAGGGCTCCCCGATGGACCGTCCCAAGATGTCTGAGGTGGTAAGGATGCTCGAAGGTGACGGCCTAGCAGAGAGATGGGACGAATGGCAGAAGGTGGAGGTGGTAAGGCAGGAGGCCGAGTCGGCTCCTCTCCGCAACGACTGGATTGTCGACTCCACGTATAACCTCCGCGCGGTGGAACTGTCCGGCCCAAGGTGACAGGCATCATTCTACGGCTTGGGCGGAATCCAACATTTGATCGGCCTATTCAGTCTAATTGCTGCTTGTGTATATGAAAAGTAGCTGGTTTTGTTAGTGACAATTCTTAAGGATGACAATTTTTTCCCCCGTTTCCTTGCTAGCCCCAGAAATAGGGGTAGGCTGCAGTTGTTTGTCAAGGTGAACGGTATACATTTGACATGAATTTGTGAAACATTGTTGTCGTTGTCTGGTGTACGTTCTAGCGGGTTGCCATTGTACGTTCAGTGTGCAAACTGTTCGTTGTAGCAAGGGCATTTTTTGCGTCTTGCAAAGCACGTTTCCTATTCTTATCACATGTGCAATGGTATGATATTAGCTGTCTATAACGTTATCACATAGGATTTTCATCATGTGGAGGAGAGGAGCGTAGAGAATTGAGCTATCTCTTGTGCAAGAGATGACGAGCATAATCGCATGAGAAATTTTATGGTGTATTATACTGATAGTATATAGTGGGTAGTAAAAATCAGATCTAATCGTTGATTTGTTAAGAGTATTTTCACTACTCTATTACCGGATGAAGTATAAATAAATTATAGTTAATCTGATTCATTAGATCGAAAAGAATTAGCGGTTTATATTGAATTTAGTGTACCGTAAAAGAGCTCTAATTACATAGGTGATGGACAATTAAAAATTGCATTGTTTTGGAGAATGTCTGACATATTTTGATGAGAAGAATATGAAGGAGATAGGATAAAAATTAGATAAAAAGGTGACGTGGAGTGTATACGGTTAGTGCCAAAGACAAGCTAGAGAGAAGCGTTAAAGAGATTATTGTTGAGTGATAAATTGGTCATCTTAGATAAATCCCGATGCCAATTAAGAATATTGAGAATACGTGAAGAACAATCACAGAATAGAACACAATATATAGATGATTTCAAATCTTTTCTCTTTATTGATTGTATATTGATTCTCTTGTACAATGGGGGTGCTATATTTATACCCAAAACCACTCAGAGGTAGTTTCGGAATTCGTCCATCAAAACCAAGAGTCCGGTTGTATCTCAACATCCAAGAGTCCTGTTTTTATCTCAACACTCCCCCATAGGCAAATACCGTATCATGCATATGCCTCATCAAAAACTACTCCTAAAAACTAGTGGAAAAAAGGATGGACAAAATAGTACATTGTATTCATATATTGTGTTACACTTGTCTCATTAAAAACCTTCGTGTGAGAACTTTAGAAAAAATCATTAAGGGAAAAAAGTGCAACTTCTAATCCTCTGGATTAGGGTAATAGCTTCAGGATCAAATGATGGGTTATAGTTTAGGGATTTACTCCCCCCTGAACTCTGCAAATCTCTAAATCGTCTCATTCCAATGCCACGAACACATATTTGTAAACTGGATGTTGGCAAAGGTTTAGTGAATAAATTACTAAATTTTCACATGACTTAGTTTGCATGATCTTTACCTCACCATTCTTCCGGAGCGTATGAGGATAAAAAAAAGTAGCAATATGTTTCATTATATTGCTCTTTACATAACACATTTGCATTTATGCAACACAAGCATCATTATCTTCATACATGATCATGGGGGTATAGATACTATTAATGCCACATGACTTCTGGATATGGCTAATCACAAACCTTAGCCAAACACATTCGCGTGATGCTTCATATAAAGCTATTATCTCTAAGTGGCTGGTAGAGGTAGCTATTAAGGTTTGTTAAAAGAACGCCAAGAAATGGTTATACCACCACAGATAAACACAAACCAAGTCTAAGAGTTGGCACTACGGGGATTAGATAGATAGCCAACATATGTATATTTCACCATGGTTGGGTCTTGGTCCTTCTGAAAAAAAATAAGCCGATATCTTGTGCACCTTGGAAGTATCTGAGTAAAGTCTTGACTCCAGCTCAATGCCTTCTTGTTGGGGCTGCATTGCATCTAGCTACCAAATTTACTACAAATGCAATATCAGGCTTGGTGAAATTCGCAATATACATAAGTGCTCCTATGGCTCTTAAGTATGGAACTTTAGGTCCTAAAACTTCCTCATTTTTCATCCTCAGTCTAAATGGGACCTCATAGGATGAGATTTATCCATATTGAATTTTTTTCATTACCTTCTTGGTATAAGTAGACTAGTGCACAAAGATTCCTTTGGGGAAATGCTCTAACTACAAGTTTCCTTTATGTTATTCGAGGAAATGCTCTACCCATAGGCTTCCTTCGGGGAAATGCTATAACTACAGGTTTTACCCAAATATTTCATCTCAAACTCCGTCATAAGATAATAACTTGCTTTATTTATGTCCTCTGTGATTCCGATGATATTCATATCACTAATATAGATTGAGCTGATACAGAATTCATTTAGGGATTTCTTTATGAACACACAGGGACAATCATCATTATCGGAGTACCTTTTCTTTAGGAGGAACCCACTAAGTCAGTTGTACCACATTCCCTCTGACTGTTTTAATCCATATAGCAACCTCTGCGGTTTGACGATATATGTGTTGCAATTAATTTTATTAGGATCCACAATTTTAACTACTTCAGGAAATCTCACATAAATATCTATATCTAGTGACTCATATGAATATGAAGTCACTACATCCATCAACTGCACTGATAAGTTCATGCTAGCTGCCATTGATATTAAACATTGAAATGTTGTTCCACTCATCACAGGAGAGTAACTTTCATCTTAATCGATGTCGGGTCTTTACATGAACCCTTGTGCCATAAGCCTCACTTTATATCTCATCATCTGGTTGTTTTTTATTTTTCTTCCGTGCGAAAACCCATTTGGATCATATATAGGTTGTTTGGTTGCCTTCTCAGCTCAGCTATGATGCATGAGCTCAGCCAGGCTGGTGGGAGTCAGGCTGAGTGAATGCAAGGAGATGTTGTTTGGTTGGTCATATGAGGTTGGACAGGCTGCACAGAGATGTTGTTTGGTTGACTGTACTGGAATGGAAGTGTGATAGGCAAATTCAAGAGAGGGATGAAACAAATTTTAAAAATACTAGAAAATCAATAATTTCACAAACGAAAATAAAAAGTTTTAAAATATATTCTAGAAAATCAATAAATTGAAAAACTAAAATTTTAATCTTTTGAAATTTATATAGCAAGTATGGTCTAGTTTTGTTCAAAAAAAATATCAGGAACACATAGGTGAAATCGATTCATTGATCGGAGATGCTAATCCAAAGATATAGGAAAGAAAAGAAGAAAACTAGATAGTAAATGCTGATGTCAGTATGCATGCATGGCTCAGTAGAGCCTGGCCCTAGGGAAACGGTGGATTTTCTTGTTTCCCTGGAGCCAGGCTGAAAGGGGTGTTTTGCATCTGTAGAGCCAGGCTGAGTTGGATGAGAAGACAACCAAACATCCATCTTTTGCATCTGCAGATGCAAATCTCTTTAGATGCAGTCAACCAAACAGGAGGATAGGGAAACTTTATGAGGTGTTCAATCAACACGATCAAACTTTCCTTTTGTTATGCTAGTGCAATTTTACCTAAGTTGCTTCTTTTCATTTGACCCAATCTAAGCTCTTCGGCATTCTAACATGAACTTTGGTTCTGGATCTAGATCAAGAGTTTTAGAAAATTTTGAGGCAAAATATATGTTG
Organism: Rhipidocladum racemiflorum; assembly: GCA_036346355.1. NCBI lineage: Eukaryota > Viridiplantae > Streptophyta > Magnoliopsida > Poales > Poaceae > Rhipidocladum > Rhipidocladum racemiflorum. The sequence goes on from CM070572.1 coordinate 23,938,910, forward strand.
ATAATTATAATCTTTCTTTTATACAATTCTCCCGAATCCACATAATTAGTGAATATTTCTTTATTAATTTCTTCTAGCTCTTTGTGATTTCGCACAACGACGGAGCCTAGGTGTTTCAATCTCCCAGCATCAGATTGTGCTTGCAAATATTCGTTGGGGTTACCATCTTCTGGATGGCTCGCTTAGGGATTTTCTCAACATTGGGTTGAGCTTCTTCCATTGTCTTTGGGTGTGATGTGACTTGTCCATTTCTATATTTATGCGGATATCTTTGCCGAATTGAGTCCTATGCGCCCGGAGGTTTCCTCTCTTATCATGAGGGTTAAGAGTAGATTCAATATCTTTCTAGTGTATTTCTACTCTTTTCAGTGTGTTTACTGTAGGTATGTAATATTTTGTCACTTCCTTATGATTTGTAAAGGCATCTGGCAGATTATTAGCTATTTGTTGCATATTTATTATCCTTCGAATTTCAACAGTTGAATGCTCTTGACATTCCAATCTATTTCCCACATTCTTTTGTGTGGTAATTTTCTCCCCTAATGCCGAAAATTTTTACTCATCAAAGATACAGTCAGCGTACAGAGTCGTATACAAATCCCCTGTCATAGGCTCAAGGTATTTAATAATTGATAGAGATTCATAACCTATATAGATCTCCAACTTCCTGTGAGGGCCCATAGATGTACGTTGTGGTGGTGGGATTGGCAATGGCTGAGCCAGAATTTTGGTATACCTCAAGTGAAAAACTAAGCAAATATTACTAATATGAAAGACTATGAACACCTAAAATAATAGTAATATGACCCCAAAAAAAATTTCCTTCTTGCTTGTGTTAGTCCACACATATGCAACACTTTGCCTCTAATTTTTAAAATCGTCACAATATTTCCAAGCTTTATTACGAGCACTATCGATTTTACCAATATATTCATCAAAAGATTGAATTGTATTCTTCCAATAACTAAATCTCACCTTTGTATATGCATCAGTATCAAAGTTTTTAGGTTTTCATCTCTTAAACATAAAATAATAAAAGCAAAAGTTAGTATCTTTAGAAACAATATATTCCAACCAATCATACCTTTTGAACCACTCTTCATGAAAGCTTCTTTTATGATTTCCTATAGGTTTCTGTGAAGGCAAAATATCCAGTGCAATTAAAGTTTTCGTGCAACCCTACTAAAAAAAGTTTCAAAAAATTTTGAAAAAAAATCATGGATGTACATCTCAACTTACCCCATCTACGTATAAAATTTCATGATCAAATACGTACTATGCTAGAAGTTACAAAAAAGACAATTTTTGTGTTGTCTACTGTAGCAAGATTCCAAGCGAAAAATTATCTTTTTTGTAACTTCTAGCATAGTACGTATTTGATCATGAAATTTTATACGTAGATGGGGTAAGTTGAGATGTACATCCATGATTTTTTTTTTCAGAATTTTTTGAAACTTTTTTTAGTAGGGTTGCACGGTGGTTGCACGAAAACTTTAATTGCACTGGATATTTTGCCTTCTGTGAAAATATAGGACCTTTTGGTTGTCATGGTCCCAATAGCAAATACTCTCTTCTAGCAGCATCCCTAATGTCCATATTGAAGTCCTCAATCGGTGTCTGAAGCCCAAGATCGGCAACAATGTCTTCCAAATTATCCACAAAGCGAGGATTGTTTTGTTGGGTATTACTAGCTCTAGTTCCTGCTGTTTCTGAAGGGGATTGGTTGGATTAGAGAACAGTGCACATGAAGTCGAGAGTGAGTCACGTGATTGCGGTAGGTGGGCCATACGCGTCCGTGCAAGAATTTTGGGCTGTGTGCATATATTGAGCCATATGTAATTGGACCAGGTGGATATGCATGCATGTATTTAAATACAACTGTTAGGGTTTGCTTAGAATAAATAGGAGGGGATCTTCTTGATTTTGTCGAAGCTATATAAAAGAAGAAAAAAGCAGACGGCTGAAAAAGGAAGAAGGCAACAGATTTCGGTTTTGTTTGCTATTTGCATGCATGATTTGGTTATAAATTGATTCATTATTTCATCATGATAATTTCGATTTGATCTATTCAAAACCTTTATAGGATATGAAGTTATTGATCTAAAATGTTTGATTGGTTAATTCCTCATAGATCTTGATTAATTTAATAATTAAGGTTAGATTGATTTCCGTAATAATCTGATGCAGTCAATTTGCGAAGGTCATAACTTTCGAACCGTAGATCCGATCGAGCTGATTCTAGTTTATACAATTAATATTTCACGTCAATCCGACGGTTAGATCTTCAGGAATTACTGTTTTAGTGAACGTATGTCAATCTGTTTTTGCTAAAACCGACGTAGTTTTTTATAATTTGTTTAGAGGTGTTTTGATAATAGTTAAAAATTGATTTTAGCTTCCGCGCAATCATTCACCCTCCCTCTGATTGCTATATTAGTGTATATCGATCCTACGGGCCGTATTATTGTTTCTGCTACACCAGTGAAGAGAATTGCATTGTAAAAATGTCTATTAGACACTGTACATCTTTACCTATTACACCGCACCTACATACAGTTATCATACAGTAGTGGCTATGCTACAGGGGGTTAAATTTCACACAATAAAACAAAAAAAAGAGGGGGGGGGGGGGGGGGGGGCCCATGGATGACACGGAAAAATGATGGGTCAGCTCTCACCGATTGGTGAACTCAGGCAGTGCCAGTTATCAATCTCTCCTGTTGGTCCAGCTTCCTCACCTTGATCAGACCGACCAGGACTTGTAGGCCGAAGAACGCGCAGAGAGAGTATGCAATGGTTGCTGGCATCTGCAATGGATGATTGAAAGTGTGATGAAACCATTGTGCGTGACTAGATTGATGAAAAATGAATGCTGTTTTGGGAAACTTACCCGGATCGAATTGAGGTACAGAACAGTAGCGAGGTTTATCAAACTACCCGCAACAACTCCCTGGGTGACACACAGCAGCATTTCAGGATAGAGAATGACATGATGATCATACAGAAGAACACAAAATAGGAAGGCACGTATGCATTATTGAAAGAGCTAAAATGGTTTTCGTCAAAAAGAAAAACAGCCACTCTACGTTAAGATTGATTAACATTTCTAAAGATATTCCAAGGCAAGCCACGTGAATTTGCATGAACTCACTATCAACTCCATGGGCAACCTTGCATTTTCATGGTTCAGCATCGATTAACACAACATAAAACTAAAATGATTGAACTCACATATCCAATTGTTTTCTGTACAGCAGCAACTCTTTGAAATGCTCTTTCTGATTCCAATGCTCTGACACGAAGCTTGAGATCACCTTGCTCCTGTTATATAAAAAAGTAGACCATTGAGTTGAATGTTACGCACATTTTTTGAAAGTTATATGCGTAAATGGCACCATAAACCACAGAAAATATTAGAGCAAAGAAGCGTTGTAGGTACCAAACGCTCAATGATTTGTGCAAGCTTTTCAACTCTGTCAGGTTGGCGAAACAAATTGTAGAATGCACGGGACTGCCTTTCCCATCTCTTCTTTGCATCCTGAGGTATAATAAAATCAAGAGCACTAAAAAACTCTCAGTGTCCATACTCACATTAACAGATGTGCCATCAATTAGATAGGTTAAAATTATGGACCGAAGGTTAAAACTTGCCTTAACAAGTACTTCAACACCAGCTTCGTTAAATCTTAACAATTCCATGGCATATCTAGCAATTTCAACAGATGTGTCAAGTCAGACCCAGAATAGGCCAAGTTGAAAATTTTAGTCAATTAAGAACATGAAATGCCAATAATGGAGAAAGTACTCACGGCTTAGCAATCTCTGTAATATCAAACCTAGGATCTAGGCCTTTCCCAATACCATCCAGTACTGCACAGAACGGAGAAAGCATGAGGAACCGCAACAGTATGTTACAACTATGTTTCTCCACATGTAAAGTAATCAGACCTGAGAATGCTCTGACCACAAATGTAAAGGTGGCAGGAAACCGAAATGGTTGATCGGTAGCAATTGCCAGAAGATCCTCTCCTGCAATTTTTTTATTCAAGTTTACTAAAAGCAAACCAGTAGAATTACATACATTTGACATGTTTCCTTCTATCATGTTTTTCAAGAGACAAAAAACCCAGTTAATTGTTTTTTAAATCCCAGTTATCTGTTAGGTCGCAGAAATCATTGATCCATTACCAATAGCTGCAAGTCTCTGCTTCTTCTTTTCAAACTTCTCCTCCTTAGTTAATTGCTTTTTAAATCCCAGTTCTGCGGTTGCCATCTCTCTCTCTTTCCTTTGTGCAGCTAGACGCTCTTCAAAGCTATAAAATAGATAAACAGAACAAAGTGAAGTTAAGCATAAAAAAAGAAACAAATACTACATGTAAGTAATTACGAAGGAGCACCTCTCAGGGAAAAAGTAACTACCTATTAAGGAAAAATTGAGCTGTTCTTCTGACAGCCGTCATATCTCCAGTAGGAACAAGGACACCCATTTGAATCATTGCTTGAAGCACCTGCCGGCATACACAGTTAGATATTTTGCAAAACTTCACAGGAACTAAATTAGTGTTTGAAGGTCATATGCCCAGACAAACTTACTTTATCAGGATCCTTTTCATAAATTCCATAAAATGTTTCAAGCAATCCTTCGCGGATATTTGGACTAATACTGCAAGTGAGAATAATGAAGATTAGAATAACCATGCTGTAACTACATAAATAGAAAAAAAGAAAAAAGAAAAAAAAAGAGATTGTATGCAACCTTCCCATCATTCCAAAGTCGTAGAAGATAAGCCTCCCACCATTGGCATCATCAACAGCAATGTTCCCTGGATGCTGTAAAGAAAATCACCATTAGCTTTTTAATCAGCGCAATGCTGCTGCATTTAATTGAGATACTAAAAAGGAGCAAAAGACAATACAAATGATTCATTGTCATGAAATCTGTTATGTCAGAGACAATGTTGTATTGAACTTTATATCTATGATGGACTCACATAGTCACATAGAGCTGCAGCTAGTAAAGTTTCCAACGTGAGAGAGTTTTCAACAAGCTGGCATGCACAGGCTAGCACTTTGCCAAAGAGGCCATGGCAGGATAGACCTCAGAACTACACAGATATAGTTTTTCTTATTGCAAAATCATCTTTGTTATTCATCTGAAATTATGAATACATGCTAGTGCAATAATAGAAATGATGTACAAGTGAGAAATAACCATAATGGGATAAACAACTACAGCTTTATTCATGGACATGTACAGTACAACTAACCGGGTCAGCATGGAAGAACCCATGAGATAAGATCTGCTCAAGGTAGGATTCAACAGCATACCGGCCTAACCTGAAAGAGATTAAAGTTGGCAACAGAAGCAACCAATGTCAGTTGGCACATCAAATTAAACCCATGGCTGACCAGCATTCAACAATCAACACATACTTTTTCCGATCAACTCCTAACTTATCTAGCTGCTTTATCCTATTTATTTTTATTCCTGGGACGTATTCCATCGTTAAAACCTGGAAAGGAGAAAAAGGACACTTAGTCTTATTTTCTGTTCTATGTTGCTTGAGAATCTATTTAAAAGTTTCTTTGTAGAAGGAACCTGAGGTGTAGTATACTCCCAGTAAATTTCTGGAACCTTCACATAATCCATGTTTTTGAAGTTTTCAGAAAATTTTTCAGCGTTAAATGCTTCCTTTGTATAGTCTATTTCCTGAAAACAACCATGAGCTAGTTAGATAAGTTGGTTTGATGCTAAATACTTTCTTTACCAGAAGAAACACCAGAAGTCAAATGGCTGACTTAAACAACTTTTCTAGGAAATATGTTGGCATGAAGAGCTCAAGAATCAGGGAGAGCATGATGAAATGGATTAATATTAAAATAGTACATAATTATGCCAACTTCAAGACGCAAGCCTCTCAAGTCACGCGTCAACCGCACACTAATATATAAGCATTGGCAGCAATACACGGTTTTGTTATACATAGAGAACTCTTACCCATTCATCAAATGATGTCAGTACTTTCATTGAGGTAAGATGTCTATGCACATTGATAAATTTGTTAAGATGTGCTATTATAGAACAGGCAACGTTTCAAAAACCTAAGCTTTGAAAAACATGAGCTAAGTAACAACAGAACATAGGTTGTGAAACACAAGATAATAGCACCTAAGTGGCTAAGTCATAAAGTTACCTGATATAACACAGATGCACATTCATCGTAGATAGCAACCCAGTCTCTCTTGGCACCATCTGACTTCGGATCCACTTTCTGAAGGTATTCTGCTATTACCTAGAATAGAATCAGTTGAACCATCAGCAAATGGTTTCAAAAGAATTCATATTTAAGTGGGTAACAGACATAACATTCCAAGTTTTGGCTATAACAAAAAATAATTGAGACACAACATGTTAGAGGAATATACACATTGAAGTGCATACCCTTAAGTTCTTCAGATCAATATCAAACAGATCTTTCAGACCAGGTCTTTGCACTTTGATGACAACTTCTTGGCCATTCAGGCATGCCCGATGAACCTGGCCTGCCAACAAGGGATAGATAATTATAGTGTCAAGTTGCCTATTCAAATGGCTTAGTTTTAGTCCATTTTCACTAGTATATCTCCAGAGTCTGCAATCTTATTACCAAGGCTAGCAGCAGCTATTGGTTCAAAGTCAAATCGATCAAATATCTCACTCACAGATGCCCCCAGCTCTTCTTCAATAATTGACACAGCTGCCTCTGAAGGAAATGGAGGAACTTGATCCTGCAAAAGAGCGAAGGGTTCCATGATTCCATGATAACAATAGTATAAACATAGGACTGTTAATTACCAAAAAATCTATAGAACACAAGAGAAATTTTAACTACCACACAAGACATAACAGAAATGTTCTTCCTTTTCATTAGACTTTGGTAACTGCTATTCTGCTAGAGCAAAATATGGCGGACAACCTGAGGCTGACAATTTTGGTTATCTACTAGGCTGATCTAATGATCAACTGAACTGAAGTTCGATACATCTTTAAGCGTAAATTTGGTAGAGAGTGCCAACATAGGACCCAGTTAAATGCTTTTGTAATAGGAAGGTACACATTTCCTATACCAATCAAAGATTGAGATGCAGATTTGCAACTAACCAATAGCCACCACAGCGTCGAAGCGTATCTACAAGCACAATAAGGTTCTACATACAAACCTGCAATTCAGATAACTGATCCACATACTCTTGTGGAAGAATATCCACTCTGGTGGAGAATTGCTGCCCTACTTTGATAAATGTGGGGCCTAATCTCAAAATACTCTCCTTCAGCCACTTGGCGAGAACTTTCCTCCTCATTACCCTTTTCTCTTCCGTCATTCCCCCTGCAGAAGTTATTCTAGATGTTTAATGAAGCTACACAATTTTGTAGTAAAATCTAGATAACCCCTCAGCATCAAGGAATGTCTTATGCACACATATACACAACTTTACACATAATATATAGGAAATTTCAGGACATCAATGAACATCATTGAGTACGATATATATATATATACATATACATATGTATATATATGTATAGGAAAACACTTCCATACTACCAGGAGTATGTACTCCCTACTCCCTGTGCATTAACTTGTGTCACACATTAGTGGAACCACATTCCATAAATGGAAGTTGTTAATTATTGAACTATATTATTTCTGCAAGTTTTTATAGACTTCTTATGCTATGAATGATCAGATAGTAAGGTAATTTTTTTTAGAACAAACAACTAACGTTTATGATCACACTACATCACAAAAACCATGGACTAGCCTGTTATTTTCCCTAGTACAAAAACAAATGCTTAATCTGACTCTCTCCTTTAGTCGCTTTGCTAACACATATATTACTACTTAAGAAACATGTAAGGTCACACCTGGTTGCTGAATAAAAATTAAGCGTGCAAAAAAAAAAAACATGATAACTCCTAAAACCATGACCATGGGTTATGGTAACTAGCCCAAAAGGGTGTAGAAGAATAGGATTGACATTTAATGGAGTAGGTAAGATAAAGAAATCCAGGCACCTAAGTTTGGTTACATCTAACTTTAGATACAAGAGTATCGTTTTTGTTGGTGTGATAAGTTACTAACCTCGATAAGTGAACTTCTGGTTGTTCAGCCAAGCCTTGAATATAAATGTGAAAACAAAGCCCCATATTTCCAATGTCCTTTGAATTGTCGAATAGGTTTTAAACCGATTCCAGCGACCACCAGAAGCAACAGACACCTGTAAGAATTAGATGTTCAACCCCAAAAGGAAAAGCAACAATAATGGCACAAAGCAAATGAACAACAATATTAACAGAAATCGTTTAAACTAAAATGTGCATTGTAGGAAATCATGTCAACCTCAGATAACCTGACAATCCCAAACCAATGCAGTTCCACATATATTCAACCTGACACAATAATTTAATTGATTCACTGGTTGGTTTTGCTCCCACTACCCATTGACTGAGCCCCAGCATCTATCACTCTGCTCATTTCTGACAAAATACCATGCACTTAATTTGCTCGGACCTCCATATAACTGTGCTTATTTCTGTACTATTCACATTACTTTGGCGTTACCATTGTCAACATGAGCCCTTATTTAGTCAAAGCAACGTCACACTCCAGCTTAATTCAGGAGCAACTTAAGCATTTGCACATCTATCTTAAAAATTCACCTCAGGCATGGCCTCCCCGCCGCTCTGCTTGAACCAGGCGACCTCCTTGCCTATCTCCTCCACCCTCTCCTTCCTCCTCTTCTCATCCTCCCCCGGCGCGGAGGCGGACACCAAGGCAGCGTTACTCTCGGAAGCCGCAGGCTTCACAGCGCCGCCGTTCCTGCTCTGGCTCCCGGTCCCGTTTCCGTTGGACCCGAGGTACGCCTCCACTGCGGCATCGTCGTACCCGAGCCCGCTCGCGCTCCCGTTGAGCCCGTACTCCCTCGCGTTCTCCTCAGCCGGTGCGGAGGAGGGTTTGCCCTCGAGCACGGCGAGTACGAGGCGGAGGCGGTCCCGCGATCGCCAGCGGAAGCGAAACGGCGGCGGGGGGCGGGGGTGAAGGCGGAAGCAGCGGAGGCGGAGGTGGTCGGGGACGGAGAGCGCGGTGGAGGCGACGAGGGAGGCCGTCGCTGCCGCGACGTACATGGTGGGGGCTAGGGTTTTGGTCGGGAGTTTGGGCGTGTGGCGGTGTGGGTGGGGGAGTAGGAGTGGAGGCGAGAGGAGGCGGAGGCGAGAGGAGGGAGTGTGTGGGGAGGAGGCGATGCGAGGCGAGAAGCGGGAGGGGGAAGAGGTGGTGGGAGTGGAGCCACGTGGGAGGCACGCAGGATGAGGCGATCTTACGTGGAGGGTGACGATTGGGTGGCGATGTGGCGTGCGGACCGGACGGTGGGGATGGATTCCGTGGAAAGCTCTAAGGCCTCTAGTTTTTCTTTTCTTTTTTTCGTTTTAGTGTTTTCTTTTGGTTGCCTTTTTGTGACCTTTGTATCTGCCAAGTGGGGCTTCATGCTGTAGCAATCTAACTAGTCTGTATTGTACTACACATTTATTTGTGTTGTAAAATGTAATCGTTTATCCACGATCAATCAACAGGACATCAATAAAATTATAAGAATAAGAACAGGGAGCACACACAAAGTAGGGACAAAGCTCTCTCTTTTTATTAAATTAATTCTCTGTGTGCAAGGGGAGCTCAATATATAGCAAAACCAATAGAAGATAGATTCGGATTCACCCACTAATAAATAGAGTCATTTCATACTTAGACTTAGATTATATATATATCATAAAACTCCCCAGCGAATACCGCGTAATGTACATGTCTCATTAAAAACTCATCCCAAAAAACCAATAGGAAAAAAGGATGGAGAAAAGAGTACATTGCACTTGCATTCTGTATTACATTAGTTGCCTCATTAAAAACCTTCATATAAGAAAACTTCAAGAAAACTCACTAAGGAAAAAAGAGCACAACTTATAATTTTCAGGATATAAAATACGATCTTTAAGATCATGAAATGGGTTATGGTTTAGGGTTTTACTCCTTCTGAACTCTACAAATCTCTAAGTCGTCTTATTCCAATGTCATTAACACATCTTTGAAAAATAGATTTTGGCAAGAACTTAGTGAACAATTATGCTAGATTTTCACATGACTTAGTTTGTAATATTTTTTCCTCACCACACCTTTGGAGTTTATGAGGATAGAAAAGTTTTGGGGCAATATGCTTCGTGATATTGCTCTTTACATAACATATTTGCATTAATTTATGCAACACGAGCAGCATTATCTTCATAGATAATGGTGGGGGTATCGATGGTATTAAGAGCACATGACTTCTGTATATGGTTAATTACACGTCTCAGCCAAACACTCACGTGAGACTATAATCTCTAAGTGATTGGTAGAAGTAGCTACCAAGATCTACTTAAAAAACTGCTAAGTGATGGCTGAACCACCGCAGAAATACAAAATCAGTCTTAGATTTGGTATTGTGGGAATTAAACAGATAGCCAATATATATATATATATATATATATATATATATATATATATATATATATATCCCACCGTGGTTAAATCTTGGTTCTTCTGAAAAAAAATCCAAGATCTTAGTACCTTAGAGGTATATAAAGTCTTGATACTAGCCCAATGTCTTCTGGTTGGGACTAGATTGTTTCATGCTAGAAATTTATTGTGAATGCAATATCAGGCTTTGTGCAATTCACAAGATACATAAGTATGGGACTTTAGATCCTAAGTCTTTTTCATTCTCCATCATTGATCTAAAAAAGGGTCTTTATCCTCTTAAGGAATCTCACAACAACGGAGATTTTAAAGAATGATATTTATCCATATTAAAATTTTTCCCATACCTTCTTGGTATAGATAGATCGGTATACAAAAATTCTTTCTGGGAAATGCTCTAGCTGTAGGCCTAAGCAATATTTAGTTTTACCCAAAACTTTCATTTCAAACTCCGTTATAAGGTAAGAAAATGCTTCCTCTATTTCCTCTGTGATTTCGATGACATTCAGATCATTGACATATACTCAGATGATATAGAATCCATTTTGGGATTTCTTTATGAACACACAGCAACGATATCCCTTCTTTAGGAGGATTCATTAAGTCGGTTTTACCATATTCTCTCCGACTGTTTTAATCCATATAGTGATCTTTATCGTTTGATACTATACATGTTGCGATTATTAGGATCCAAAATTTTAACTCCTTCAGGGATTCTCATATAAATATCCGTATCCAGTAACTCATATAAGTATGCAGCCACTATATCCATCAACTGCATTAATAAGTTTAAGCTTGCTGCCATTAATATTAAATTTTAAAACGTTATTCCGCTCATTACAGGAGAAAAGGTTTCATCGTAATTGATGCTGGGTCTCTGCGTGAACCCCTATGCTACAAGCCTCGCTTTATATATCACAACCTAGATATTTTCATTTCTCTTCTAGATGAAAAACCCATTTGATCCTACAGGAAACACTTTAGGAGCTGTTCGGTCAACGGGATGAAAAACTTTCTTCTTATTAAGCGAGCGCTGTCTCAATTGCTTCTTTTCATTTGACCCTATCGGAGCGCTTCTGGCACTCTGCCATAAACTTTGGTTCTGGATCCAGTTTTTAGCAATTTTTAGAGGCAAAATATATTCAGGGATGTTACCATCTCTAAGATAGCTCACTTCAGGGATTTTCTTAGCATCAAATTAAGCTTCTTCCACTGTCACGGGTAGTATTCTCATTTATTCGATTCTCTACTTTTACGAACGTCTCCGTGGAATTGAGTCCCGTGCACATGGAGGCCTCCTCCTCTTTTATCATGAGGGTCAAGAGTGAGTCAATATCCTCTTGGTATTTCCACTCTTTCATATGCATATACTATAGTTATATGAGATCTTTTTATTCCCTTATGATCAGTGAGGGTATTTGGTAGATTATTAGCTTATTTGTTGCAGATTTATTGTCCTTCGAACTTCAAATTCGATGTCTTTAGTGCGTGGATCTAAGAACTCAGGATTCTTTAATGTGGTACTTATTCCCCATAATACCGGAAAATGTCCTTAGTACAATCAATGTACCGAATCATGTACAAATCCCCTATCATAGGCTATAGGTGTTTAAATAATTGACGGAGATTCATAATCTACATAGATCCCCAACTTCCAGTAGGTCCCATGGTGGTACACTATGATGGAGAGATTGACATGTATACAACACAGCCAAAATTTCACAGATGAGAAATATTTAATTCTTTTCCACGCATTATCTGCAGCGGGGAAGTATCATGATGTGTAGTTGGTTTAAGTTGAATTAATACCGCAGCGTTCAGCAATGCATGGCCCTAACAGCTGGTGGGTAGCCTACTATTTTGCAAGTGTGGTCAAGCAATAAAATTTTTGTTCATTTAATTTAATGACTCTGCTAGACCATTTTGAGTGTAGACAAGAGGTACGGGATACTCTACATTAAATCCTGGGGCCATACAATAATTATTAAATGCCTTTTGAGGTCAACTGGCTAGCATTATCCATGTGAATAGACTTGATCTTTTCTTCTGGAAAATAGGCTCTTAACTTAATAATGTGGGCAATTAATTTTAGCAAAAACATGATTCCTAGTATATACTCCCTCCATCCCAAAATATAAGGCACAACTACTTTTTTTCTAAGTCCCAGAATACAGGGTGCGGCGCCTCCTCAGCTCCTGTTCTGGCTTCTCTCTCGTCTCTCATGCGCATGCATGAATGCATTAACCTCCCCGAACCCCGCGTGACGTAACTGTTTCCTTGGTCTCTGCGTTGGTAGGAATTACGCCTTGTATAATGGGATGGAGGGAGTAATAAACATACATAGGACCATCTAGTATAATCATCTATCAGTACCATAAAATATTTGAAAGGGCCCGATAGGGGCTAAATGGTTCCACAGATATCATATTGAATTTTCTCCAGGAAATTTAGTGATTCTTCCCTAACTTGTAGGTCAGAAGATCTAATTATGAGCTTTCCTATAGCACAAACAGAGTATAAGAAATCTTCATGTCTAGAAAAGTCTTTGTGCTATGGCCAGCATAATTATTAATTATTCTTCTCATAATATTCAACTCAGGATAACCCAGCCGATCTGCCAGATCTTAAATACTTCTGGGTTTTCATCACAACACAAACTTTAGGTTTTCTATGTGCATAATATAACCCGAAAGAGAAGGATGAAAGTTTTTCGACCACACATTTATTACACCCATTAAACTTAGTCAATAGTAGGTATTTTGTACCATCCACTTTCTCTGTCTGCATATGAAAACCATTCCGACCAATATCTTTAAGAGAGTAGGACTGGATTCAGGGTATAATATGGCATTCTTCTTGTGTCAACTATGATAGCATCATTTCTAGCGATAGTCATAATATTTTTAATTCATTTAGTGTGGTACAACTGTCTTCTAGACATATTTCCTCTGCTGTCATTGGATTACACTTTATTCTATATTAAAAGTATGATTTAATAATCAGACAATTATTGCATCAAGAACAAACTGTAGAATATAGAACAAACATAACACAATTAATCGAATATCTGAGAAATAGGTATTTATTTAGTTTTAAATGATAATAGCTCAACAGGAGCGTAGACCAAATGTTCATTCGGGGACTAGGGCTAAATTGATGAGGAAACTTATAAGGAATATGTGACATCGACTAGCAAAGTGAATGAATACTTAAAAAAACTAATACAGATCTCCATATGAGTCGTAGGTGTCCTTCGGGGTGAAGTATGATTCAACATCGTTTTCTCGGGTCTTATTGACTTTTTCAGTGGATTCTGTGTAAAGGTTTACCACATGCTTCGGGATGTGATAGTTGCACAACCAATGGTCAGAGCATCCATACCTAAACTAGGGCTATGAAGGGGTTTGCAGCATTGTTAGCTAAATCTTGCTTCTGAAAATCCCCTGACCCTTTACATTTACCTTTCCACTTTTGATTGCCTCCTCCCCTTTTTGATCTATCATTCGTTCATTTATCCCCCTTATTCATTTAGCTCTTTCTATGGCCACGACTATTACTAGCCTACTGAGCATTTGCATGTGCTTCAGGCATTATACAACTCCCATTAAGGAGTACGTGATGATTCTTTACCAGGAGTTCATCATGCTTTTCTGCTTCTAGCAAAATGCGTATAAGTTCAGAGTACTTCTGGTACTTGGGGTGGAAGGTACATAATGTCTTATCGATTATTTTAGTATCAGTAACTTTATGGTTATAGAATGTTAGTTCAACGAGCTTGTGCATGGCAAAGTTATATGTTACCACAGTCTTTAAAATCCTGAAAGCGCAGGAGAATCCATTCGTGCTGTGCTTCTGACAACAGGACGGATCTTTGCTGGGTAGATATTTTTTCTTTGTGGAATTCAAAAGTACCAACTGGACCTCTTTCATCAAATATTCGGCCTTCATGTCCGTATGAAGATGATGCCTTAGGAACTGCAAAGCCGTACACCTGACGGCTTTAGGAAAAGCAGGGGTACTATCTTCAGGCTGGAAAAACAATGGCTCTAAAGGATCGAGCTGTCATATTAACCTTAGTATTCATTGCCCTGGTAAGGTAATTGCTACCATTTAGGGCAGGCTCAATAAATTTCCTTTATACGATATCCAACATATCCATTTTCTATTTATGCAAAATGATTTTTACTACTGGTAAAATCAATATATTGCATGCTCACTCTTCAGCAATAAAGCTTGGTCTATATTTATTTAGTAGATAATTATCAAAATTTTCTAAATTTTTTTCAGAATTTATCGTAATTTTCTGTTAATTATCAAGCAATTTTCAAAATTACTTAATAACACAAAAAAAATTTCAAGATAAATTAAACATAGAATAATGCTAATAAAATAAATCCAGATACTCAAGGCTACCAATATGCTAACTAAAATTTTCTAGAATTTTTTTTAGCATTTTTTTATAATTTTTTGTTAATTACCAAGCAATTTTCAAAATTACTGAATAACAGAACATAATTCCAATACACATAAAACATGTAATAATTGCTAGAAAAATAAATTCAGTGCCATAATATTAAACATGAAATAATTGCTATAAAATAAATCTAGAGACATAATATTATCAATGTGTCATATATAATTTTTTAAAAAAATTTTGTAGCATTTTTTATAATTTTTTGCTAATGGTTAAGCAATTTCCAGAATTACTTAATTACAAAAAATTAAATTTCAGCATATGTTAAACATGACATAAGGATAAAAAAATAAACCCAATGATATGGAACTTCCAATATATGCAAATACCAATTTTACCAAATTTTACGGAAGTCTATATACCTAGAAAAAAAATCAATTTCTAGTATTTGATATAATTTTTTAGAATTTATTAACTATTTTATAGAATTACAAGAAACTTCAGGTCCTTGGTGCAAAATTTCTCACAATACAATTTTGTAATTTAACCAACCTTCAGGGGTTTAAATGTGAAAGTACATAACCCAACGAAAATTCGCCATACGACCCATATAGCCCGTAATGGCCTTCGTGGGCTAGCTCATGCTGCACCCTTGGCTCAGTCAGGTCAAGCGAGTTAATAGTCGCGTGGTGGCAGCAGCCTAGTGTTGCGCGGTACAGGAACACAGGCGCTGTGGGTGTGGCGGCACGGTGATGGGTGCGCGTCACGATTGAGCACCAGCTGTGGCTTGGTGCGTAGCTCACAGATGCAGGGCGCTGTTGGCTTAAGCGTGGAGTGGTTCGACACGACAGGCATGGCGCACTTTGGTTGGCGCATGCACAGCACGGTGCGAGCACGATCGACACGGGCATGGTCGACAGCAGCATGCTACAGGCACACGACGTGGCCCTGCGACAAGCTAGGGTCAGCTTCGGGCGGATGAGCGTAGTGGGTGTCGATTGTGGGGATAGTGTGTGGTGCTATGGAGCGCTTAGCATGGCTCATCCTGGTTGAAGGACGACGTCAAACTGGCAAGGCCAGGGCAGGCGGCAGCACTACAAGCACTGTCGGCGAGATTTATATATTTTTTAATTTTTTTTGATGAATAGTATCCACTCAAACCCTAATTTTCCAACAAAATTAAACAAGTAATCTAGGTAATTAGAGAAATTAACCTGTAGGATTAAATACTGTTCAGATACGATTAACTTACGTACCACAAACTTACATATGGCTTGTAGTAGATTTTTTATCACTTGTTGCTGATCAAATTCGATGTTGTTTCGATTGATGTGAGCCATATATCACAATCGGTCTAGGTAGAGCTTCTTGCTGTCGATGATTCCGCATCATAACCATTGGAAAGGCCGGCAATGTGCAAGCAATTCGATGCTTATCCAATCCAGCAGACGCATCCATGACTCCTTGATGAGCCGCACAGCCAGCTCCGCCGGCATGCGTCACGGAAACTATGGCGACTTGGCCCGGCGGCGCCCCTACAGCATTTGGGTATGCCTTTGTCATGACAGCGACGAAGATCTGTAGCATTCCATCTTGCGGCGTCTGCTTTTACACCCTGGGAGCAAAGAACATGTACACAATTTTTTACTCCGTACTAGCTACCTGGGCAAACAAGTTGTTCATTGCATGGCAGCATGGGCCACGGACGAGGGCAGCCATGATTCTTGCGGCGGGGAGTTGCAGAGCCTTGAAACAACTTGATCTGGCTGTACGGGGAACCGTACTTCCACACGTCTTATCCATCCTTTTATTAGCCTGAAAGAAGCTCTTGTCCAGGCGCCGTGATTACAAAGTTGGTGCCGCGGTGGAACGACGCGTTACGCGCCTCGGACAGCAGCTGAGCAGCAGCGGCGGCCGCCCCACCGCCATGCGCGAGGAAGTCGATGACAGGTGGCTGTCACGCAAGAGGATGTTCGGTCTTCCAAAAGAAATTGGTGCTGATAACTATCGTAAAACGTGATCATTTATTATTTTATTTACGATGAATCGATAGTAGCTATTATAAGAATAAGAACAGAGAGTATACACAAAGTAAAACAAAACTCTCTATCTATATTAGATTAATTCGTGTGCTTAATACATAGTAAAACCAATAGAAGATATATTCGAATTTGTTCACTAATAAATAGAGTCATTTTGTACTTGGACTGAGATTCTATCTATGTCAACAATTTGTACATGTGTGCGGCAAGTATACATCAAGTAATTTTGTGTGTTGTGTGTGCAAACTACAAGTCTACTACTCTCTCCGGTTATAAATAGTAATCATTTTAGACATGATATGTTCCTAAAACTCAACTTTTATCACTAACTTATACTTTAATATATTTAAAAAATTTAATAAAATTACAATATTATGAATGTACATTTCGAGATGAATCTACCTATATATTTTTTATGCATTTAATTTTAATATTTAAAATGATATTAATAACTAAAATTTTAAAAATTTGATTGCACGTATTTTAAACTGACTACCATTAGTAACGGAGGAACTACGATACAACACCTGATGCCGAACACTCGATTAAACGTCACTCGTTAGCCGAGGATGAAAATGCAAACGAGCTGGCATGTTCTTTGTAAGATACGACAAAGAGATAGACCAACCGAATGCAGAGGTCACACATACTCAAATATATAAATTCCGTGCGTTCTCTATTGCTGCACCAGCGGATCCGTGGCGCAATGGTAGCGCGTCTGACTCCAGATCAGAAGGTTGCGTGTTCGATTCACGTCGGGTTCAAACCCCCGATCCCTATCCGGTTTTTCGTTTTTCCTCTTTCCCCTTTTGAGTTCTACTGTCGATGAACAATTTTGTTTTGCTCTCGTTTTTCCTCTTTCCCCTTTTACCCTTTTGAGTTCTACGGTCCACGAATAAATTTGTTCTGCTCTCGTTTTTCCTCTTTCCCCTTTGCCCCTTTGAGTTCTACTGTCAAAGGAGGAGACTTGTATTTTGATATGGCAAAGATTATCAGAAAAGACTACAAAATGGTATATAGCATGGATAACCTAGACAATGGCATAGACATTCACCGTCAAATTAACTTTGTGCACACCATCTTATCACTGTCACATCCTTATCTAAAAACTACTATCACCGGCAGGGTTCACAAAATCCCCGATTTTCAGTCGATTTTCGTCCATATCGCCGCGGCCCGATATCAAAAACCGGTAGATAAACTGATCCGATTCAAAAAATAATTCAAAAAAAAAATAAAAAATTGAAAAAATTTACGTGTCAAAAACCGGTTGAAAATCGGTGGAAATCGGTCGATTTTCGTAAAAAAAAAAACGTCAAAAATCGCTACTAAAAACCGATTGCACAAAAAGTTCAACAATGTCGTCGATTTTCCACGAAAATCATCGATTTTTTATTATTATTTTTTAAAAAAAATTGGTTTTTGAATTTATCCGATTTTTGACGATTTTCGGTCGATTTTTGACTCGATTTTTGCGATTATCGAAAATTACTGTTCATTCGCGAAATCGATTTTGTGAACCCTGATCACCGGTCACCACACAAATAAACTTTCCCATTCTACTCTCTCACACTAATCTCTATCCATTCCGTCCAATTTGCTACACACTTAGGTGCATATCCCGGTTGAGCCCATCTCTGTGCGGCTGAGGGTGGAAGGCAGGCACGTGGCCATCACGGGAAGGTGAGGAGGCGTAGTAGGGACCGGGCGACACGACGGAGCTGGCTGGTAGACCACTACTACATATCAGGTCTTCCGTACCGGTCTATCAATTCCGGTTGGATTTGAACCCATACTGATGAGGGCTTCAGGTTCGTTCATTACTGAGACTATCGTGGGCTTCGATCTGGTTCAGATATTCTAACCGGCATCGATGCCTCGTTTTATGAAAGTTCAAAAGGAATGCACATTCTATGTATATCAGTACGCAATGGTGGGTGGGTTGGTTAGAAGGGTGATGCTGGAGTCACGAGGTTGGGGGTTCGAGCTCCGCTTCTCCCATACACCCTCGACATATTTTGAAACATTTCTAGTCCTATCGATCTGATTCCACCAATCAGACTGTTCAACCAATCGTACCTATTGGGCATCGATCCGGATGCCCTGCACTGCTCAAAACCCGGTACTAATGGCTGTTGCCAACCGGTACTGATGGGCATATATGTAGTAGTGGACGCGACAATGCAATGGCAAGCGGGTGCGACAACGATGACAGTGGGCTAGCTCAGCAAAGGCGAGTGGCCGTGGCATCTCGACGGGTGCAGGGCTACACGCAAGTGCAATGGTGCACTGCCCATTGATGCTCTCGTTGACTCCCCTTACATCGCCTCATGTCTCCACTTTGTTCGTCACGCGCGTCATAGGCAACTTCGCTCTTGATTCACCCTTGTATGAACAAGGGGAGGACCGGAGGAGGCGCTGGCGAGTGGCAAGGACGGGACAATGGTCGCAGGTGAATATGTTGGGAATTTCTATTCTTTTTATGTTGTTTTCTGATGAAACTTTTAGTTAGAACTTGATTAAACCTGTTAAAATTTCTTGGAACTTTTGGAGTAAAACTTGCTTAAACTTGTTGAATACTCATCGATTGAAACTTAGTTTCAAAACCTGACTCTTTTAAATTTTAACCTACAGGAAACATTAAATTTTTCTAACCTTTTTTCTTGAAATTACTGAAACTATACGAAACTTGTTGTTCTAGTTGTACCCTATAAAATCGAGATCATACTTCATGGGCATGGCAGCGCGAGGGAGCACTTTGCGGTCGTCACTCTGTGGTGACGAGACGAGGACAGCAATACCCGAATGCACGCTCATTCCCGCTCCTTGCCAATTGCATGTGCAAGTGCAGCCCAAAATTGACGCCTACGCACAGAACGGGATTCGCGACCGTGGGCGCGAACGGTGTTGACACAGGCGCGTGAGCCTACGGACGCTGCCGCTAACGTGATTGATTGCCGCAGCCGAGCGGACGCCTGCAAACTTTCACGTCTACTATCTCCAGCGGTTTCCCTTCAGCCTCCAGATCCATTCGCAAACAGATCTCAAGTGCTCCAACAGATTCCTTTCAGCCTTCCCTTCAGAAGGGATTCGGAGAGAGAATCTCTTTAGAAACATATTCTCTCTCTAATCCCAGAGAGAAATCCCTTCGAGGGGATCCTGTTAGATATAGTAGGAAATAAAAGGAATGAATATATAGAATGTAATAGAGAAGAGAATGGAATGAAGGGAAATTGCTGGAGATAGTATAGCCTTTTTTGTTTCCTGCAAAATCAAGCCTGTTAAGTCCGGAGTCTTCCCGGATTCCGGCCGTTCAGCAGCAATTTGTTGGGCCAAATTCAAACCTCTCCCGCCCCTCTCGAGTCTCGAGTGCATCCATCCCATCCGGAGCTCCGGACGCCACAGTCCGCGTCAGAGCGACATAGCCGCCCACCTCCCATCCCATCCCATCCCATCCCCGCGCCATGCATGGGAGCTAGCATGCCGGTGAGTCCGTCCACCTGCCGCCTTGCGCGTGCGGCAAGAGCGTCGGTCCGGACAGACTCCCGCGGGTTTGGCCTCCGCCGCGTGTGCCGCCGTTCCATGCGGATGCCCAACCCACGAACGAAGCTCAGATCACCCGCGACTCCAGACGGCCGCACCGACACCGGGGACCGCGCCTTGCGCCACACGGTCACAGGCCAAACAGCCTTCTTCCGTCAGGGCGGCCACGGCAGAAACAACGGCACAACGCCGGCGGCCGCCGCTCAGTTACCCGCAGGCGTAGGCGCCGCACTCTTTTCGAACCTGGCAAATCATCAAGGTTTAGAATTATGCATCGATCGATGGCCATCTTAATAACGAATGCTAACCGGAGTGTAAGGTGTTAGGGATATAGTAGTACTTGCACATGCAGGCACCAACCACAGAACATAACTGATTGTAGGATCATACATGCGAGTACTTCGTACTCCCTCCATTGATTTTTATAAGGTGCTGTTTGATTCGATGTGATATTTAAAGTTAAACTTTAACTGCTAATTTTTTATACAATACTTTATTCATAGATGCAAAATCATAACTCATAGGAAAGTGCTTTCGTGCATTCAAATACGAATCTGACGGTATACTTTTGTGTCTTATAATCTATATATTATTAGACTAATTGTTGACCAAAATTTATGAACTTAAAATATTGAAATACATAGATATCTTATAAAAATAAACAGGTGAGTACTTAGATAATAGTAGTACTCGTACTAATCGTCATCGGTACTTACCAATACTGAAGTATGACATCCTGATAGTACTAGCACTGCACTGAGGACGTTTTTAGCTTGCTGGGCTGTAAACTAGCTGTAACTGACGGCTATGACTTTTCTTGATATGTCATTTGGCAAAATAGCTTTTTATGGTTTTTTGGGGAGGAGCGACTGGGTGGAGGAGGCCGATCGGGGGAGGTGGAGGTCGACCTGGGCGGAGGCTGACTCAGCGAGGAGGAGGTCAACCGGGGGAGGCGGAGATCGAGCTGGGTGGTGGGCCGAAGGAGGAGGCCAACTAGGGAGACGAAACGCTCGAAGCACCAAAGCACCAGATGGCTGGCTTAGGTTTTTGCCTTGCTTTTCTGAACACTTCTTCCAAGATGCTTCCGGGGGGGGGGGTCATCTACAAGTTCGATTTACGTGGTCACGGAGGATATCTTGGCTACGTACGGGCTGTTGGTGGGCCACGACACATTCATTATTTGCGTTAGTTGACATGGGCGGATTTGGGTACCAAGAATGCACCGACACCTCTAGAATTTTGAAAAAATGCTAAAAGATTAGAGAGTGACTAGGCAACGGTATACCGTTGCAACGGTATAGCCATGAAACTTATGAAACTTATCAGTTTCAGTGCTGGTTTCATGAGTTTCAGTGTTTAGTTTCATCAGTTTCATGTTTTATCAGTTTTTAGTGCTAAGTTTCATGAGTTTCAGTGCAAAAAATCATAAGTTTCATGAGTTTCAGAGGTATACCGTTGCAACGGTATACCGTTTTTTAGTTTTTCTGAAAAGATTACATCTTTAATTGGTTAAATTCGTTGATTTTATTAGTTCCAATTTTAATAGTTTGCATTTACGATGTTATGAAATCATCGTAGAAGACTATAGCATTATATGCGTAAAATGTGTACCACGCCGAAAGCATTTTGGTTCTGCCACTGTTAGTTGACGTGGTCTGCCACACAGACCATATATATACACACACGACGCAAAGGCTAAAAACGGGATGACCATGCGCAGGGCCGGCCCTAGGCCTAGGCACCAAGTGCGATCGCCTAGGGCCCAAGAAAGTTAGGGGACCCATACCATGTATGTATATAGTACACAGCCTCTAGACTAAATATAGTTGATTAGTTGGGCCAGCTAAACTACTTAAATATACAAAAAAAATAAAGGAATAAATTTGAGAAAATTAAAGTGTTTAAAAGTATATTTGGGTTTTTACTTAGCTTAAAAACATGAGGCAATTTGATAATGTCAAACTAAGAAAGTGTTGCACTAAATTTGTAAGTACTTTTTCTCAAAATGATTCAATAGATTTTTAGTTAGATGAACTTTTTTATAAATTAAGAATGCTGCAAATGTTTTAATTGCTTGTCGAATCTTGTTTACTGTTCCTACAATTGTAGCATCGGCTGAAAGAAGCTTTTCAAAGTTAAAACTATTTGAGACCATCAATATAGTCACATGAAAAGTTGAATAGTATGGCCACTTTATGCATTGGGAAGGAAATGTTGGATAAGATTGATGTTGATACTATTGCCAATGACTTTGCATTTAGAAATATTAGAACAAATTGCTTTCTATGATCATTGTATTCACAACTCGCTTGTTTGTTTGGCAGGTGATAGATGATAATTTATGGCTCTCCTTTAGCGCGCCTTGGCTAATATAATTATCTTCTAAAATGTTTTGTTTTTATTAGCATGTTATAATTTTTAAGACATTTATAATATTAATGTGCTAGTGGATTGTCGTCAATAAGTACTTTGTATTTTCCTGATATACTAAGTCTAATGATAATTAAAATAAAAAATATTATTATATATTTACGTTAGAATGGAGGGTGTCTACTTTTGCTGCGCCCGAGCATCTCTAGAATGTCAGAAACGGCTCTGACCATGCGTGCAGCAGTAGTACAGTGCTACTGCCACGTACTTCACAGAGGACCTACATATACTAGGCAGCAGGACCGTGCGGCAATGCCGCACCGTGCAAAATTTGGTTCGGAATTCTTTTTTGTAAGAAAAACGCCGAAGAAAGGACCTAGTCGTATTATTTTTTGAGTTTTTTTGGGAAGGCGCACGCCGTTGCGCGAACGAAAAACGAATTTGCAATTTTTTTTTTTGGGGGGGGGGAGGGGATGGACCACGAAAACATTTTTTCCGGGCTCCGAAAAAAATGGACTACAAAAACATTTTTCAAGAAGCGAAAATTACTTGATTTGTAATTTATGCATCCAACTAGGGTTAGCTTCTGTTCCCTTCACTAAACTGTTGATGTGAAGTGCCAAAACTGAAGGAACCGTCTCCAGCATTGGGGGATACGGAGCTGGAAATGTCAGCTGCTGACTCATTGTTAATTACGCCATTTATTATTATTTTTGGACATGGGCTAGCTAATTACTGATGGCGATGGTTTATTTCTTTATCTCTGCTGAGTTTCTCCAGTGTTTTCTACCAAACCTTTTGCCTCTTCTATGTTTTCTCTCCTAATACAAATTACACAAATCTTAAAGCAAGAGAAGAGATATGTAATTATCATGTACCCTTTATTCATGCTTTAATATCTATGTAACTTTTAATATGTATCAAACAAGAAAATCGAGGCTATAGTGTTTCACACAGAAATGAAATTAAGGTATGAATTTCATCAGTTATTGATGAAAATAATCTTCTCCCGACGTTCACTTGCGGCTTCTGTTAAACATGCGATCTGTTTTGATAATCACTGGTTGTTGCTCGTCTTTGGCTATCACTCGATCATTTGGAATTTGAACAAAATTTCTGGTAAGACTTGCCCAGCTGTCTGGAGACCTATCAGTAACATGGGGATTCTATTGGTTGGATTCTACATTTCGACGACATTCCCTGCTGGTTGGGATCGTCAGGCTACCACCATTCTGCGCTGAACTTACGTACGCTGGTTTCCTGTGTGTCTTCCATTGCTCCTTGGGCAATACTTGAAGCTTGATTTGAAGGTGATGCGTAGATGCAAGGCATGGCGATGCTCCTCCACTTTGTCACAGGTATGGTTATTATAGATATCACAGGTATGGTTATTGTAATATTTCTATCATATATCTTTCCTTTAATGAGGCAGACATGCATGAGGTAGGTCCATGGTATAAATCTATTATAGA
The DNA here is from genome assembly GCA_036346355.1 of Rhipidocladum racemiflorum. NCBI lineage: Eukaryota > Viridiplantae > Streptophyta > Magnoliopsida > Poales > Poaceae > Rhipidocladum > Rhipidocladum racemiflorum. Next base: position 23,963,298 of record CM070572.1, read on the forward strand.
TATCACAGGTATGGTTATTGTAATATTTCTATCATATATCTTTTCTTTAATGCTGAAAGAGTCGATAGGTAGTTCACTACTACACAAATGCTTATTACAAACGGTTCTAAAATCCCATCACAGACGATTTTGTGAACTGTTTGTAAACATATGCAGTGATAACAACGGCATATTATAGACGGTTTTCGAACCGTCAGTAAAAATTAATATCAGAGACGATTCTAACCTAGAACAGTCTGTGATAATATTATCATAAACGTTTCTAGGCTAAAACCGTCTCTGATAAACTATTACAAATGGTTCTAGCCTAGAACCATATGTGATAGCTATATATATCTCTAAGCACCTGTGAGAGCAAATGTTGATGAATTCCAAGGCAAATTCTAAACCATCCACAGTTCATCCTAAAAGTTGTTATCATCTGATTTATCCATCAACTCCATCCTCAATCTCGAATGAGAATACCATAGCTAACCTATTTTCACTCTGGTATTGTGTAGGAATAGGATTATTTCTATGGTTCTCTATTTCGTCAAATATAGAGTTGATTAAGCCATCGGGTTTACGATGATTTAATCAACTCCATATTTCATGAAATAAAGAACTATCAAAATAATCCTGTTTCTGCACAAAATCAGAGTGAAAATAGATTACCTATGGTATTCTCATTCGGGGATGAGAGGATGAAGCGAAAAGATAAATCAGAATATGGCAACTCTCAGGATGAACTGTGGATGGAATTGGATTTTGTCTTAGAATCTATCAACATTTGCTCTCACAGATGCAAGGAGGTACTTAGCAAGCAAGACACTTTTAAGTTATTGCATTCAAGATGAGCAAATATTAATGATAAAACCAGGTGATAATACATTGACAAAATATGATACGGCAATACCACATTATTGTATAGTTCAAGACAAGAAGACATTAGGATTTTAGTTTGAAACCATCTGTGATACTTAGAGTAGTCATCACTGACGGTTTTTAGATGGAACCGTCTGTGATGATGATCTCATCACTGAACCTTCTAGCCAAAAATCGTCAGTGATGATTATCTCTAGATAGTCATCACTGACGGTTTTTGCTAGAAGGGTTAGTGATGAGGGGTTATCACATACGATTTGTGGCTACCATCAGTGATGAGGGATCTAATATAAGCCTTTTTGTAGTGGTGGTTTGTAGTATGCCATTTAATAGGGGGCATTCATGGTGTAGTAACATTAACTTTTTTTTAGATTTAGTGTTTTCTTGGTCTATGCATATGGTGAGCTATGACTTATATTGCAGGACGGAGGAAGCACTATTTACTACTCCATCAATCACAAACAGTTGTCATTTTGGATTAGGTATAGTCAATTTTTCAAAATTTTAACAGTAAATTTCTTTTTCAAATATTTAAATTGGATACATAAACATCATGTGTAGATTTGTCTCAAAAAGCACTTTTGTAATACTATAATTTTATTGAGGTTTATAAATATATTATAATAGAAATTATTAGTCAAAACTATGCTTTAGACACCGTATCAATATCCAAAACAACAATTAATTATTTGTGATCAGAGGAAGGAATTTTGTAACATTACACATGGACACCCTACTAGTATCTTAGAAATAGGTGTAGTTAGACTGGATTTACAGTATCAAATTGTGTAAAGAACTGCCCATCCTGGAGCCGTACATACGGAAAATGTCACAACGATAGCAGCAACAACAATGATTAGACTGTCGGCAGCAGGGTTAACAAAACCGAAACCGAAAAAACCGATGGAAAACCGAAATTGGAAATTCGAAAATATCGAGCCAAAAACCGCTCGAAAATCGTTAGAAACCGAAGACCCCAACTAAAAACATGCAGATAATGAAAAATAAACAAGATTGTCCCACTTCTCATCATCTTCTCCACACACTGACATCGGCACACATAATGCAGAATGCAAGCAGAGAATTGACTGGAAAATTGCCAAAAGTTTGATACACCCCAAGACCCCAACTAAAAACCAGACGTGAAGCGTATTTTCTCTTGGAACTAAACATATTTAGGCATTATTAGTCTTCAAGGAATCGAGGGTAAAGCAAGCAGCAACCCTCTTAAAAGAATTAAGAAACAGAGCCTATAAAATCAACAAAAATTAATGCCAGTTCTATTAATAGGTATTCCCTTCTGCTTCCACACATTTAGACTTTTACCCCATACATACATACATACATACATATATACATACATATACATATATATAGATAGATAGATAGATAGATAGATAGATAGATAGACAGATAGATAGATATAGACACACACACGCGAAGTAATTTAGGGCGGAAGCTTCAGCCATCCAGCTTCAGTACAGCTATTCGTTGGCCGTACGCTTGCATCCACAGCAAGCTAGCTCCTAATCGTTGACTTGCTCGTAAAAATCGAACTACGTGTCTCTACAGGACAAAAGTAAAAACTTGAAATGCACACAGGCTTTAAAATTAAATTATTACTAGTACTAAAATCATAGCCGTTGTACGACTCCATCAAGCAATGTAACAGTACGTCGTTTGTCCGTATGTACGTGAAAAGACTTGCGTTGCAATCAGCCACGGCACGTCGCACTGCCCAATGCGCCACGTCCCGATCCGATCTGTTAATGAAAAATTTCCATTGGCTAATCTCCGTTGACAACTCCTTAATCTACCAAATATCATGATCTGATTGAAACGTTGTACGATTGAATCCTTAAACACTGGGAAAGAAGTCGTACTATGATTGCTTCACCAGCAGGAAACAAACCCTAGTTTTCCCTATAAAAGCCCCAGCTCACATAGCACACCATGCACAGGCAGCCCAGCGCGCTTGCACACACACATCAACACGAGTGCAAACAGCACAAAACACCTGTTATGAGATAAAGACTCTAACCGTATTCGGTTAGGAGTCTATCTCTTAATATGCGAATCCAACTTCTCCGGCGGCGCTATATATATACCGGGTGCCTCCCATTGTATTGATATCGTTGATCAATAAAGAAGAGAGCTTCACCATATATCTTGTGTCTCTTGTTCTTGTGTTCTTGTGTTCTTGTTGATTTGATCATCGACGTGGAGAACGCCTTGTTTTCCAACACGTTATCAAGACGAGTCTCTACCAAGAAGAAGCGGCGATCGCCGACGACGACTAACGACTACTACGGCGATTGATCGCCGATCCGATCTGCAATCAACTCATCACCACGCAGATCCACTTTCGGATTGCCAAAAATCCCACGCGATTCTATCCTACGCCGATAGCCAACATCCGGCATCAAGAGCGTAAGTCGAAAAATCCTGCAGATTATTTTCGCTAGATGAATAGATCTAATCTATTGTTAGAGAGAACTAGATTGTTCTAATCTCTGTTAGAGAACTAGATTGATTGTTCTTGTTCTAACGATAAATCTAATGTGTTAGAACGCTCTGCTATTCTTCATAAAAAAGGGTTGTTTGGCCGGGCAGACTGTCCGCCGAGTCGCGCTCATCCGCCGCCGGCATGAAGTGATTTGTTTTCACTAAGATGAAATAGACACCCCCTGCATCATTTTCATGTGCGGGCGTAGATCCCTTGCCATTGGCTTGTCCTGCATGCAAGCTGATCAAGTAATTCTGCATGCATCACGTAAGGAATTTCTAGCCGCAAACTATTAGCCGCTCATGCACGCAAACTACTAGCCGATTCGCTCAGCGTCGCGCCGACCGTAATCGCCGCGCTTCGGCTCCATCGCAGATAGCCACGTAGTGCGCGCCGCCGCCACGGCGCCAACTTGATGCACATGAAGCATCGATCCACCGCTAATGCCCTCGTGGTCTCAAGCGCCAGGCCACTGCGTCGCTCGGCCTGCCGCGTCGCCGACGCACGTAGCGCCCGGCTCCGTGCGCGCCTCCGAGAGATGCCTGCGGCACCACTGCCGATTGAAGCTTCTGTATGCATCTAAATACGTGGCCAATTGAAGTTTGTGCATGCATCTAAATGCAAGTGGTTGTATGCATCTAAATGCATCTAAACCGTAACGTTCTTTGGTTGAAGTCTTCATGCATGCATGCATGGTTGAAGTCGAGCAGCGTTGTCCGAAGAATTGACGCAGACGGCGCCGTCTGCCGCCCGCATCGCCATGGGCCAGCCGCCGCGGCAGCTCTGCGTACGCCGCTACCAAGGACAGCAATGTGGCTACGCCACTCTCCTAGCCGCCGCTTTGCATCTAGACATGAAGTCCAATGCGTAATGGACTTGAAGTCCAACTGCGTAAATGAAGGCTTTGCTTTGCATAATTGCATCCGGACATGATGTCCAATGTTTAATAGACTTGAAGTCCAATACCTAATGAACCGAGCGGGCTGAGCCAAATTAAAAAAAAATTGCTCGAATATTACTAAAATTGCATAATTTGCTAGAAAATTATGATAATATTTTGTTTATGCCTTGAATATGGTTTTATCTTCCTTAGCATTATGTCATGTTGATTTTTGCTTAATTTCAATTTTCCTGTTGTAAAGTAATTCTGAAAATTGCTTGGAAATTAGCAGAAATTATGAAAATGCTAGGAAAATTTCAGATTTTCTCATACAACAGTTTATGAGAACCCTGAAAGTGGTTGGAATTTGATTTTGGTAATGAATAAACAGATATGAGACAATTGGTGTCTAGGAAAACACACATGAGGCTTGGTTATTTAATTGGCGGCAGAAATCGGAAGTGCTCCCTCCTCATGTGAGCCCTAGGGGCATGTTGACTGGCCATGAGTCAAATTGACGGAGATATTCATTACTCAAGCTTTCACTCCCAACCAATAAGAATTACATGAGTTGAAATTAGACTTATGCCAAGTTTAATTGATGTTGGAATTTATTTCTACTCGTATTAAGTAATCTTGGAAGATTGCTATATTTTTTTTTTTTGTTTGTTTGTTTCTATACCTTTCAATTTGTTCTGTTGCAACAACTTGATTAATTAAAGTTTATTCTTTTTAATATAGAACAATCATATAATCCAATGGCGGAGGAGGAAATATGTCTTGTAGACAGTTGCACCACTAATACTATTCTTAGGGAGACTAAATATTTTCGAGACATTGACCAAGAAAACTGGAAATATTATGACCATGTAAGCGAGGCACTCATTGTTGGCACTGGAAGAGCCATTATAGTTCTCCTATGGGCACTCGTATAGTAATTGAGAATGCCCTTTTATACCACAGAATCTAGTCGCACTCTGTTAAGTTTTAAAGACATTCGCCTTAATGGCTTCCATATGGAAACCGACAAATGAGGATGGTACTTGAATACCTCCTTATGACTAAGTCAAGTGGGTACAATAAGCATGTGGTTGAAAAACTTCCTCCTTCTCCTCTGGGTTATATTACACATATATAAAACCTCGAAGTTTATGTTATGATGCAAACCATCCTTAAAGGTCCGTAAATATTTAAGATTTGGCATGATAGAGGCCATCTGGGTTGAATATGATGAGAAGAATAATTAATAGTCTCGAGGCCATAGCATAAAAACTATAAACTTCCCTAAACTCGAAGATTTTATGTGTGCCTGTGCAAGGGAAAACTTATAGTGAGACCCTCTTACATGAAGATTAGGGAGGAACCTTTGAATTTCCCCTGGAGAGAATTCAGGTGATATCTCGTGGATTCCCATTCAGCTCTCGACGGCCCCTTTAGATATTTTATGGTATGATAGATGCCTCTACTAGATGGTCCCATGTATGTCTCTTATCTACTAGGAACCATGCTTTTGCAAAATTAATTGCCCAAATTATTAAATTGACCTCCTTTCGGAAGAAAGGATCAAAACTATTCAATGGATAATGCCGTGAGTTCACCTCAAAAGCATTTAATGATTATTGTATGGCTCTGGCATTAATGTAGAGCACTCCTGTACCACATGTCCACACCCTAATGGCCTTGCGAGTCATTAATTAAAAGAATAAAACTCATTGCTAGGCCACTACTGCGGTGTAGGCTACCTACCAGTTGTTGGGGCCATGCGGTCTTACACTTATTTGTTTGTATTAATTCAACTCAGCCAAGCGCATATCATGAAATTTCCTTTGCAGATAGTGCGTGGAAAAGAACCAAGTATTTCCCATCTGCATGTAAATTTGGGTCTTTGTATACGTGCTAATCTCTCCACCACAGTACCACCATGGAGTCCTCACCTAGGTTGGGGATCTATGTAGGTTATGAATCTCCGTCGATAATTAAATACCTTGAGCCTAAGACAGGATCTGCTCACATTTCGACTGATTGTATTTTTGATGAGGACAATTTTCCTAGGCATTAGGGAGATGAGAGTGCCACATAAAAGAATGCCGAAATTGATTGGAATGTCACGCATTCAGTCCTTAGATCCACGCGACTAAAGAAACCGAACTTCGAAGTTCGAGGATAATAAATCTGCAACAAATAGCTAATAATCTGCTGTGATGCCTTCATCGATCATAAAGGAGTGACAAAATCTCATATACGCGGTAAATGCACCTGAAAGAGTGGAAATACCCTGCAAGGATATTCAACCCACTCTTACCCCTCATGACCAAAAAGAGGAGGCCTCCAGTGCACGGACTCAATCGACGTGGAAATCCGAGGACCGAACAGATGAGATCACTACCTACGGCAGGTATGAAGCTCAACCTGACGTTGAGAAAATCCCTGAAGAGAGCCATCCTAAGATGAAGATGTCCCCAAGTGACACATCCTCGAAGATGACAATCCCGGCATGCCGCACTAATCTAACTGAGATTTGAACACCCGACTCCATCGTTATGGGAAATCACGAGGATTGGAAGAAATAAATGAAGAAATATCCACCAATTATGTGGATTCGAGAATTATATAAGAGAAAGACTACAATTGTTTCCATATATTTTGCCTCTAAAATTGCTAAAATCTTGAACTGATCCGAACTAAAGTCCATGGCAGAGTGCGTAAGCGCTCGATTGGGTCAAATGGAAAGAAGCAATTGAGCGGCACTGCGCTGCTAATAAAAGGAAAGTGTTTGGTCGGATTGCGACCTAACGCTCCTAAAGTGTTCCACTGTAGGATCAAAATGGGTTTTCGTCCGGGAAGAGAAGCGAAAATAACCCAGTGGTGAGATATAAAGCGAGGCTTGTAGCACAAGGAGTTCACGCAGAGACCAGGCATCGATTACGATGAAACATATTCTCCGGTGATGAGTGGAATAATGTTGATATTTAATATCAATGGCAGCTAGCTTAAATTTAACTATGCAGCTTGATGGATGTAGTGACCGCATATTTATATGGGTCATTGGATACCGGACATTTATATGAAAGTCACACAGGCGCCAAAGTCCCGGATCCCAATAATCGCAACATGTATAGCGTTAAACTGCAAAGGTCGCTATCTGGATTAAAACAATCGGGAAGAATGTGGTACAACCGACTTAGTGAATTCCTCTCTGAAGAAGGGATATTCAAATAATGATGATTGTCCCACTGTGTGTTCATAAAGAAATCCTGAAGGGTTTTGTATCATCTCGGATATGCTCGATGATCCGAATATCATCAGAACCACAGAGGAAATAAAGGAAGCAAGTGCTTACCTTACACGGAGTTTGAGATGAAGGATTTGGGTAAAACCAAATTCCGCTTGAGGCCTGCAAATGATCATTTCCTGTAAGGAATTTTAATATCATCGAGCCTATACCAAGAAGGTATTGGAAAGATTTAACATGGATAAATCTCATCCTTTGAAAACCCCCATGGTAGTAAGGTCCCTGGAAGCGGACAAAGACCCATTTAGACCAAGGATGGAAGATGAGGAAGTCTTAGGACCCAAAGTTCCATACCTAAGTGCTATCGGTGCACTTATGTATCTTGCGAATTGCACAAGGCCCGATGATTGCCTTCGCAGGGAAATTTGCTAGCAAGGCACAAGGTCGCTCCAACCGTAAGACATTGGGATCAAGGCGTTAAGACTTTACTCGAGATACTCCAAGGTACTCAAGATCTTGGTTTATTCTACCGAAAAGAACCAAGAATTAACTATGGTGGGATATCACGGATCTTTGGCTACCTGTCTCGATCCTCACAAAGTGCCAAATCTCGCATCGTTTTGTATTTCTCTCATGGTGGTACAGCCATCTCTTGGCGGTCTTTCAAAGCACTTTGGTAGCCACTTCTACCAACCACTCAGAGATTATATCTTTGTATGAAGCCTCACGAATGCGTTTGGCTAAGGCGTGTAATCAACCATGTCCGTAAGTCATGTGGGATGAATACCGTCGATACCTACTATTATCTATGAAGATAATGTCTTGCTTGTGTTGCACAAATGCAAATGGGTTATGTAAAGAGTAATATCACGAAGCATATTGCTCCTAAGTTCTTTATCCTCACGAACTCCGAAGAATGGTGAGATAAAAATAATGCAAACTAAGTCATGTGAAAATCTAAGCAGATTTATTCACAAAATCCTTGCCAAAATCCACTTTCCAAAGGTATATTAATGGCATTGGAATGAGGCTTAATTTAGAGATTTGCATAGTTCAGTGGGGAGTAAATCCCTGAACCACAACCCCTTTGCATAATCTCAAGATCATAAGTTGTACTCTTTATCCTTAGTGAGTTTTCTCCCGATGTTTCTCACATGAAGGTTTTTAATGAGGCAACTAGTGTAACACGGAGTGCGAGTGCAATGTACTCTTTTCTCCATCCCTTTTTCCCACCGGGTTTTTGGGAGGAGTTTTTAATGAGACATGTGCATTACGCTGTATTCGCCTAAGGGGGAGTGTTATGAGATAAAGACTCTAAACTGTATTCGGTTAGGAGTCTATCTCTTAATATGTGGGCGAATCAGAACTCTCCTTGAGGGGACTAACTATATATATACCAAGGCCTCCCATTGTATTGATATACATTGATCAATAAAGAAGAGAGAGCTTCACCATATATCTTGTGTCTCTTGTTCTTGTGTTCTTGTGTTCTTGTTGATTGCCGATCATCGACGTGGAGAACGTCTTGTTTTCCAACAACACCCACTCCATGCATAAGCACATGTCGAACGCCATGGCATCCCGCCTGGGCATGGCCGTCCTCTGCTGTGTCCTCTCGTCGCTCGGCGCGGCGGTGGGGACTGGCAAGACCGGCCGGATCACCGTGTACTGGGGCCAGACCGCCCTCGAGGGAACACTCCGCGAGGCATGCAAAAGCAATCTCTACTCCACCGTAATCCTCTCATTCCTGACCAACTTCGGCGGCGGCAAATACAAGCTCAACCTCGCCGGCCACACCTGGAGTGCCGTCGGGCCGGACGTGAAGTACTGCCAGTCCAAGAAGATCCTCGTCCTGCTCTCCATCGGCGGCGGTTTCGGCAAGTACTCACTCGCGTCAAAGGCCGACGCCAAGGCCGTGGCCGACCACCTCTGGAACTTCTACCTCGGCGGGAGGTCCCCCTCCCGGCCGTTCGGCAACGCCGTGCTGGACGGAATCGACTTCGACATTGAGCACGGGAGCCCCGCCCACTACGACGACCTCGCGAGGTACCTCAAGGACTATAGCAAGAAGGGCAAGAAGAAGGTGTGGATCACGGCGGCGCCGCAGTGCCCGTTGCCTGACAGGATGCTGGAGCGGGCTCTCTTGACGAAGCTCTTCGACCGCGTGCACGTTCAGTTCTACAACAATCCGGTCTGCAGCTACCGGCCGAACAACGTGAAGGCGTTCAGCCTCGCTTGGAAGAACTGGACGAGCAACCTAACGGAGAGCTCCGTATACCTCGGGCTGCCGGCATCACCCCTTGCGGCGGGGAGCGGGTACGTGAAGCCGGTGACGCTGGTGTCCAAGGTGCTGCCGATCGTGCAGAGGTCGAAGAACTACGGAGGGATCATGCTGTGGAGCAGGTACTGGGACGTGAAGTCAGGGTACAGCAAGGCCGTCAAGCGTGCCGTTTGATGGCGAACCGGTGATGGATGTTTCAGTGGTATGATCGAGTCCCCTACGTGCAGAATATGTATCAGGCCATGCAAGCGTTCAGTATTACGCATAGCCCAGCAATAACAAAATCATCAGATAGATGATATAATTGCTTGTAACTTCTAGGTTGGGAAGACTACATGTGTGTGCTTTCCAATTATGTACGTGGTTCCCATTATGTATGTGGATGTTGTGTAATAAAGGGGCTGCATGTATCAGCGTTTCGAATTCCATTTTGAAATTTCTTCAGCACTCACCGAAATCATCGAAATTCGGTTATTTTGGAAATCTCGATGTAATTTCGGGATGAAATAGTTGAACAAAAAATTGAATATCGGCCCTCCCTTCTTGCTTGGAATGCCGAGAAGGTCATATGTACACACAGTACTAGCTAGTCCCATGATCAGTGGCTAGTACGCATATTTACAACATTACCATCACATATATACACAGTATTATACAATATGGCCTACAAGAGCCGAACATAGTGCAGCGAAAAAATATATAAACTTAAGAGTATGTTTAGATCCATAGCATTCCACAGGCAACTAACAAGGATAGGTCCTTAGAAAATATTATCAGCAAAGTCCCGTGTCCTACGTGATAAAAAGCGTCATCGGGGTTCTCCATTTCTTCACCTATTGAATATCAACAACAGCAAGGTTGAGTACTTTTATACTCAGAAAGATTTGTAGTATATTGCAAAAGTTATATATGCAAGCTATGTCAAAGGAAGGCTAACATGTTTATTTGCATAAAGTGAAATTAAACATCAATGTCAAGCAATAGATTGTAAACTAAATTGTATGGGCAATTTTTGACTAGTAACAAATTGGCACCTTGCCAAACATTGGCATTAAATCTGAAGCAAAAGCATTTTCAAGAAATATTTTCAACTTAACCCTTTTTGAAAATACTAAAATCATCTAACTAGTGTCAGTGCTCCACGTCTCCCATGACCATGGGCACGGCTTTTTGAAAAGTTTTACACTATGCAGAGATACACATCTTTACCCACAAGACATGACCATTATCATTTTACCTCTATTTTCACGCTTACTTTGATGTGTGGCCAAGAGGCTATGGCGAAAACCTTTACATTACCTAGTCTAACTATGCACCAGCCCGGTGACGACAACCCTTACTATAGCGGTGAAAATAAATATTCACAACCATAAATAACGTGATAGTTCACTCCTATCATTCAGACATAACCATAGCAGTTCACTCCTGCCATGGCCATCCCCCCATAGCAAGGTGTACAATGTTGTATCAGCAAGCGTTATTCCCAATACCTCGGTGTGGACACCCCCCGAGCAATCCATCCCAGAAAGGTTGTACCACTTCACTCGGGGGAACCCTCTCTTCCTCTTGACCCTGAGCATCTGCTGTGCCCGGTGGCTCAAGGGACTACCCCGACAGGATAGGTTTCGCCGGAGCAGATTCCTCCTGGAGATGCACTTCCTTTTGGACCGGAACTTCAGGACTCGGCTCACGAGTTGCCTCTATGCTCGGAGGCTAGTCCTGTTCCTCAGCCATGCCTGGCTCCAAAGCCTCAGGCTGTTGGCTTTCCTGGGGAGCATGTTCCTCCAGGGTGTGAGGCCCCGCCTTAGTGACCTAATGACCGTGGGGCGTATCGATCATGGTCTCCTCAGTCATCACGATGTCAGCAAGGCGGGCAAGCTCTTTTTCTATTACAGATTGGAGGATTCATTAGCCATCCCCTCAAAGTCCATATCTCCCCTACTAACTATTTCACCCACGACAGCAGTGTGGAGTTAGCCTGATATTCAAAAGGGGGGAAATGGAAAGGAAGAACAGTAAGTTACCTTCGTCGAGCTTCTCGCCTTCGTCCTCGGGGTCTTCGGCCTTTGCTGCGGAAGCTCGAGCCCCGACCACGAGCTTGGACATCTCCGCACCTGCGTGGCCGGCCTTCGCTATCTTGGGGTTGGCCTCGTCTAGGTCGACCACCTGCAAAGTCCTTACCGGGCGCTTTGATGATGCGCCCGGCGACCTCCGGCGCCTTGTGACCAAAGCGCCATGTCTTCCTCCTCCTCCTCAGGCTCTACTGCTGCAGAGCCCGAGGTCACTCGTGTGAGCTTAGCCTGGAGGGCGGCGATCTTCCCCTCCAGTTGGTTCTTGCGCGCGGAGCTCTCCGCTATCGCCTTCGGCCGCTTCGCTTCCTCCTCGAGCTGGTGCAGATAAGACATCAAGTCCGATTTTTTCTTGGTATGCTCAGTCATCCATAATTTCAACTCTCTTACCTTCACCCTGTCGGCATATTCTAAATGCCGCCGAGGAGGGCTCCTGCTCGGGATCACTGCCTCTTGAGGCACTTGGCAGGGGACGGTGGAGGTGGTGGCGCACGCCGCTTGCGTGTTTCCACCCTCTTGGTTTTGACGCCGGAGATGATGTCCCCTTGATCGCGTGTCAGTGGCTTGATCTCGGCCACCGCGACTGCAAGGGCGGTCTTCTCCTGACCAGAGAAACATAAAATACCAGAGATGCTCGGGTTGTTTTTCCTCGAGCATGATTCACGAGTTTACTTACTTACCTTAGGCTTTGGGGGTGCCGAACATCTCGGCAACCCGCTTTTCGATCTAGGCCTTGCTCAGGCTGCAACCTAACCAATGCAAGCATTAGCATGAGCAAACTGATTCCAAGGGACAAAAGGATATTTGTGCAATTTCGCAGACTTACCCGACTCGGCCTCACGGGTTAGGTCTTGCCATCCCGTGATCTCGAAGAAGGGATGCTCCCTCCTCCTCAATGGCGCCACCCGGTTCCTGAGGAAGTCCTGGGTGATGTCCCGACCAGTGAGCCCTAGGTTCCGGAGCTCGTTGATCGTCGTCAGCACCCGCTCCTCCTCAACTTGCACAGGGGGGCGCGACGTCTTGACATCTAGAGCCGCCGCTCAAGTGTAGCGGAGAGAGTTTCCCTCCGCCATCTTCAGGTAGAACCAATGGTCGGCCCAGCCTGACACCGAGTCCTTGAGCGTGAAGCTCAGATACTCGTATGGTCAGTTGGACTGAAGACGAAAGTAGATGTAGCCGGTGGGAGAGGACCCTCCAGTGCAGAACAAGGAATAGAAATCAAAGAAAAGGCTCACTGTGGGCATAGTACCCACGTATCCCTCGCAAAGATGCAAGAAGGTCACCAAGACAAGAATAGAGTTAGGGTGGAGGTTGGAGATCTCACACTTACACTGGGCGAGTACAGATTCAAGGAACTCACTCTCGGGCGTTCGCAACCCATTGATGGAGTAGAGATCGCAGGAGACGATCTCTCCCTCATGCGGCTCGGAGCTTCCTCATCACCGGGAGTGCGCCACGAATCCTCGTCGAGGTAGCTGAGTTCCATGAGCACTCAGAGCCTCTCCTTGCTCATCTTGTTTACTCTGAAATTCGCCATTGATTCAGTGGAAGAGGAAGATGCAAGTGTAGAATACCCCAAGACTTAAGAATTTTTAAAGGTCTAAATGCAAAATACGGGTGAAGAGTTTCTCACCACCACCTAAATACAGGACCTGAGAATTCCTAAAGGCACAGGTGCGAAATGCAGGTGAAGAGTTTCTCACTGCCGAACTCGAGAATCCCTAAAGGCTCGGGAGCAGGTGAAGAGTTTCTCACCACTTGCGAGTCAACACGTGGACCCGCACCTTTCGAAACTATCTAATAAATGTGTGGTTCCCAAAAAAACTGTCCAGGCCGCTACCGTGAGGCTTTGCAGAGAAGGAACCGGTGGGCACCCTTCGATCTTCTCTTGCCCGAGCTTCCCTTGGTTGGAGACCGAGCTGGTAGCTCGGCTCCTATCAACCATGCTCGTCTGCGAGCGAGACATGCTCGGATGCTATAGTAGCGCTTCGCTGCAAGATTCCAAACATCATTTGAGTCTGTAGGCTTAAGGGGAAGGCCCCGCCAAGTCGTTTTTCCACTTGAGCCTTAGGGGCTAGCTGTCGAGGATTAGATAACCTCCATAGAGACTATTATACCCCGACAGCCAATTTCGGCTGACCATACATGCCCTTGGATGATGTCCCCAAGGAGGGCCTTCGAATAGTGTAGCCGGCTAGTCCGCTCGATTGGACTAAGCCCAATGCTCGCCTACGAGCACCCATGCTCCACCACAAACGCTCGAGCTCACACACGAGCATACGAGCTCGAAAACGTTGGCCAGAACTAGGGGAACCCTCGAGCATGATCGGAAGATCGTGCCCGCCCCATAACATCTAAATAGCGATAATTACGCCACGATCTGGGGCCGTTATGCCCACGACAGGAACATGGCGGAAATCAAGGATTCAGTTGCAGCCACGGTTAATGCAGTAAAGGAGCATTATTCGGTTGCAGTTATGACATATATTTTGTACCCCAGAGTAAATGGATAACGGAGGGGGGGGGAGGTCGCGCGAGAACACATTCGCGATAAGCAGATAGAAACACACACACGGACCATCTTGTAAGAATCCAACAACAATAGTGAAACCACTAGAGTATGGTTATTATCTCCACTGTGGGAGGCCCGAACCAGTATAAAAACTCTCGTCCACTTTCTGAGAATCTTGGGTCTTTCGAGTAGTCTCCAAATGCAAACCCTTCACCGAAAAAGGGGCATGTGTTGATCCCTCATTCAACAAGTAAGCTCAGTGGGGACCCGTTTCCCAAACGTCGACAGTTTTATAAACTGATTTCATGATTTTTGGAGTTCATTTGCAATAGTTATTTATTTTCAAACATTTCATATATTGAATACTGACCTAATTTGGAACTCAATTCAAACTAAGTCCAAGTGAGGTGCTTATGGTCTCATAAAATTTTATAAATTTGTTTGATTAATTTTGGAGTTAGTGTTTGGAAATTTTAAATAGTCACCATACAAGGTTTCATTAGAATTTTGAATTCAAAATTCTGAACAAAGGTCCAAAACTAAATATTTTTTACATATTTGGCAAGTTTAGGATTTTAGAAGAATTTAGAAACTTATTTGACTTGATTTAGAGTTATGTTGCAAAGGTTATGCATGTTCAAATATTGTTGGTTTTGAAAAATCACAAAAAATAGAAAGTATTGAAACGGCGCTTTTACTATTTTTGGATTTTCCAGACTTCATGACAGCGGATAATAGAAGGGTCTCACTCGTCAGTGAGTCAAAATAGGGGCAGCTTGGGTGGTGGCTGTCGGTAGTGAAAAAGGGGTGATACCGTCTGGCCATGGGCTCAGGGAGCACTAGGGAAGCACGACGCACTTGAGGCATTGGTCGTCAGTGGCGGAGCGGTAGTGAGGTGAGCTTGCGGAGCCCGGCGACGGCCGAGAGGTCGGTGGAGTGGTGCTTAAGCTCGGCCAAGGTGGGGGTAAGCATAATGAGACATGGGGATCCCATTTTTGGGTCTTACCGAGGCAGAGAAGCTTCGAGGCATGGTGGCACTGCTGGCCGGTTGTGGGGAAGAGGAAGGATGACGCGGCAGCGATTTGATCGACTTGGGGTGAAATTAATGATGGCAACAAGCTTAGGGAGTAAACAAGGTGCTGCGAGCCAAATTAATTGATGTTTCACTCACCGAATTGCTCAACTCAGTTTTGACCTGAGCTTTGGCTCTTGGCTACAATGGCGACTTTTGTGGTGGCTTTGGACAGAGGAAGATGGAGGAGGGTGCAAGGAGTGGCAGGGTTTCCTCGACGGCTTTTATAGGCAGCGGGGAGAGGGAGTTGTTGAGGTCGACTTTATGGCCGAAGGATGGAGTTGGCGCGAGACCACGGAGACGGCGTGCGCGACTTTGGCCACCTAGTAGGTAATGGGTGCAGGCGGCAATGTTGTGGTAGGGTAGCTGCCATGGAGGGACATCGTGGAGCGTCGTGTGCGAGTGAGGCTGAGCGTGATTGTGGCAGCAACGCAATGGGGCTGCATGAGGAGGAAATCGCACGGCGGTGAGCCAGCGGTTGGGCGTCTGCCGTGCATGAGATGAAGTCGGTTGGCCACGAGGCTGCCACGGCATTGAAGGCACATGCCACATGGAGGTGCACTGCTGCAACAGGGAAGGTGGACGTGGCGCGGTGTCGTGGCAAAGGCACGGTAGGGCGCGAGGCAAAGCTCGCCTTGTGCTTCTGCATGCTGACAGGCGGGCCCAGGTGGGGGAGGGGTAGAGGGAGAGCTCCTCGGAGAGGCTGAGGAGAATATCAACTTTCCCTTAAAAAAAGATTAGCCAATACCAACAGTCATATCACCTTTTTTTTTACCTTATAGCAACATACATACACGAGTACATGATCAAAGAACACATGCTTTTTTTTTGAAAATTGACCAGAGCTTTGTCACTCATTAAAGAAGGACAACAGCCGAGTTGCACCCACACTCATGCGCTCGCACTCGGCTCCGTGAATGTTCGCATCGAGCAACGCTTGAATACGAGCGGACCCTCATACGGTCATACCCATCACCCACGCATGTTTGACCACACTTTTATGGATTCTGATTTACATAAGCTAGTTGGACGCATCTTGCACGGTCGAACGAACGACCTGCCACAGATTCCAATCGTCGACCAACCAAACAAAGAGTTAGTAGCCCCCCAAGTACTAACCCCGTCGCAGTCGAGATCCACAGCGCCACTGCACGAGCGCGAAGCAGCGGCCTTGGTCCTCATGCGTCGCGCGGCGTTTGTGACACATGCGACTCGTTCAGCGCATGGACGCGGGAAGCTGCGCAAGCAAAGCAGCTCGTTTGCCATATTTCTTCCGTGCTCGCCAAGTTGCCTCGATCCTTCTCTTCTCCGGTTTCTTCCTTCCTCTGCTTGGCTGCTCTGTTTTGTCAGTTTCCTCGCTTCAGCTTGCGTGCCACTCTAGGCCCCTAGAGCAGGCTCCCGCCGCGCCTATATATACGGAGGGCACGCACCTCAAGTGAGCCTGCGCCGCCCACAGCTCCTCCGCTCACTGAGCGTCGTGTATATCCGCAGAAGCAACCTGCGACTAGCTTACTTAAGCAGAGGAGGAAGAGTAGCAAGGGAAGAGATTTGAGATGGCGTCCATGATGGGAGGAGACTTCGTGGAGGCCTACGTGCTCAGGAACGCCCACAAGGAGAAGATGCGGCGCATGGATGAGGCGGCGGCGGCCGGGGGTACGAAGACCAAGGAGGAGGGCGCTGCTGCGGGCTCTGGAGAGAAGAAGGCCGCGAGCAGCAGGGGAGGGTTCTTTGGGCTCGTGAAGAAGAAGGTGCACCCCAAAGCGGCGGCAGCGGAAATCGATGGAGCTCCTCCTTCCTGATTCAGCTCTGTCTCCCCTATATACATGCGATCCTGCCTGATTATTTGGCTGCAGCTTTCTGCTAGTATTTTGTAACCTTGTTCTTCCGATTTTTTTTTGGGTGTGTGCCTCACTCGATGTAATGTTGGTTCGCTTGTTACTTTGGTTACTTAAAATGACAAAGAAATAAAATTTTCTTTACTGAATCGAGGTGTTGCAATTTTTAGTTTTCCGCGCAATCATTCTCAAGGTTTTCAGTACTGACCCGTGGCTGTATGCTTTCTTGTTCATTTGGGCCAAGCCTTAGTTCACTTCAGCTAGACTGTTTGTTATGGTTGTGTGGAAAAGTACACTTAGTGATGATTAAGCGTGTTGGAACAAGGTCACATAAATGACCAGAACGCATTGAAATGGCTTCAGTCTTTCTTCTCTACTACTAAATTAGTTAGTACTTTGTTAAACCGTTTACAGAGAAGGCAGCGAACATACTCCCTCACCCCCATCTCTCCACTCTTTTTCTTACTAACTCCTAATTTTATCAGGCAAAACCTGAAAACAACACGTCTAGTTCTCAATGTACATCAACGATCTTAATTTTAACATGGTGACAACGGCGTCAATAGCAATCAACAAATACTAGTTGCAATACGTTATTATCGGTTAAGACTTTAAAAAATGACGCGCTGCTGTATCGTTGTCAGAACACGGCAGTTCTAGAGAATTCGCAATTCTAGTTATGCAAGCCTGCATATGCTTCCAAGTTGGGCATGAGATAGGGTCATATTTTCCCTTCATTAAACCGAAACCATTTCTCTCACGCATTCCATCCCCAACAATCGTCACGCATGACATTTGATACTGGAACTGCTTTAACAAAGAAAAATAAGAACACCATCCATAATGTCAGCAATAAGTCATCTTTTCCTCTTCTGCTGACACTGCGTTTAGACTTTCAGCATATCCACCAACGATGAAGCGTACTTGTGTCCATCGATTGGCAAGCAACAGCTAACGCTTGCTTGTTCAGATTTGGCACTCAGTATTCCTTCCTTTCTTTTTCTGGAGAGAAACTGGTGCAAAAGAAGGCATACTGGCAAAACCGGAGCTGTGCACCATGCCTCCATGCCTACCGACTTCCTTGACCTTTCCTGATCATCGGAATCATACGTTGGCATCCATAACATTAGGTAGTTGCAGCCAAAAGCAAAATCAGAGGAGGATGTTTGTATCACACGCTTAAGCTGCGGATAGGATAGATCGAAAACTGCCTTACCTGGGGTGCCTTTCAAGAAAAATGGGAAAAATGAGAGCTGTTTCCTATCATCTTTCCCAGAAGTTCAGGATCAAAATAACTGATAAATGAAACTGACCTGTGTTGGTTTCCAAATTGCAAGTATGGGAGATTGTGTGCATCAGAACTCTGTAGAGAAGCTCAAAAGGGTTACAACAGCTTTATTTATGATACACAATATGAGTGATAGTAGCAAGGCAGAGCAGGGCTGGATTCCACAAGCTTCAGACTGGGTACAGTACAACTCGCTATACAGTAAGTATGTGGACTGTATGCAATTGAATTCAATTATACAAATCTAAATACATGTAATCTATATCTCTTTTGGTCAACTACTAGACTCGTCGGTTAAAAAGATAGCTCCTATTATGAAGTAGCAACAACAATAACTCATCAACTCTCATTTTAAACATCAAGAACCTGACAGCTGACAAGCTCCGCCGCCCCAAAATTCTTAGAAGCCACAATGTTCCATAAGACGTTTTCTTCCGATGCATTGTTCTCCCTGTTATTCTGCAATACAGCTTGCATAACTTGAAGATTGTTGTTTGCATCTTTTGTAATAACATGGAGCCTTCCCTGAAGGCCAGCGAGTAAATAAGGTGACTCTGCATCGGTGAAATCATGAACTGGAACCTGTGGTACAATAGCTCTCCATGTGTCTTCTTCAGAATCATATCTTTTCATCTGACCACTGTCCAAAGAACTGGAAGGCTCCAATGTATAAAGTTCATCATCGACTGCAATACCTAATTTTGTGCCTGCTTGCCTTGCTGGCCATCCATCACCGAGACCATCTGGCATTGTTGACCAAGAATTCAGCTCCGGGTCATAGATTTCGCCTCCAATATCGAAAAAGAAAGGCCATGAGTATAGGCTCTGAGGAACATATAGCTTTCCCTTGTAGCATGCCATTCCAGTGGCAATAGGCTTCAGCACATCAGCCAAGAAAGCTGTGGGCAATGCCTGTGCTTTCACGAAAGGCATTTCCGGCAACTCACTCCACAGACCAGTTTTGGGATCAAACACTTCACCCGACCGTAGAGGAAGCAAGCCATTCAGACCCCTACTAACTCCACCAACCACATATAACTTACTCTTCAAAAATGCTGCCTTAGAGAAAGCCCGACCAGAGATCATCGGGCTTACTTCCTGCCACAAATTGAGACAAGGGTCATATCTCCATACGCGATTCAAGGCAACAGCTTTGGAAAATCCCCCTAAGACATACAAGCAACCATCAGCAACTCCGACAGAGCAACCACAAAATGGCATCTGGTCCAAACCACACCGGCGCCAAAACCATCCCCTCACAAAATCGGCAATCCTAATGCTTGAGCCCACAACATTCCACATTCGGAACCCAGAAGATCGTGCCCTCCCAGCGGATTCCTCTTCATTGACCAAAGAAGGCATGGGTGGCAACCTTTGCCAATTCTGGAACAATGGATCAAGGGCATAACAGTCAAGCTTATTTGCCTCAACTTTGGTCAGTACATACAACCATTCTTCAGTTAACCCAAGCTCTCTTCTCAGTTGGGAAAGTTCAGAGCTCGTGATTGCCGCCTTCCAAGTTCGGCTGACCATCTTCAACTTTAGGTAATAAATTCGTGGTAACCTTGCTAGAATTTGAAATGAAAGCTCATCGGGAAGAGTTGGAATTATCCTCAAATATGACCCATACTCATACGTGGAGATCCTGACCCTCTTATTACAAACTGATCCAGATTTCTCAAGCCAATCTATGGACCGAACATTACTACTAGCAGCACTTAGATAGGAACCCATATAATCCAGCTTATCTTCAAGTTCAACAAATTGTTGTAGCCTCACTTCTCCAATCCATAGGTTGTCACCAAATCTGGTTTTGAAAAACAGGAGTTATATGAGCTCCTCCTTCGACCCGAAACACATAGTACTAGCAGTAGTGCAAAAATCTCTACTGTAATTAACATACCATTTAGATTTTGCGTAACTAATTGAACAGTACCAGGCTCCAACTAAGCGAGCAGACGCTTAAGAACAACATTTTCTACAAATATAAATCAAATGTGTTTATAGAGTCATCTTGAACATTTTTGAAAGCAAGCATAAGGTAGCAGCCCTGCGAAATCTCAGTTTGGGCAGTATTAGAAGGGATTGAGTAAGCAGGAATAGGTAGTCAATGAGCAATTCAGCAAAGTGTCTTAACTCTACCGCTGTGCAGCGACTTAAAAACCTAGAAACCTCTACTACGACCATCGATTTAATCCCACAAACCTCTACTGTATACGAGCCTAGTACCAACAATCTAATCCCAGAAGCCTCATCTACAACCTAAATTCCTCTTGAATTTCTATGATCTAATAACAAAAGGGCCCGAATTCGACAACACGCGCCTTGCCCCACAACCAATTCCACTCTACAGGCCTCCGAAATCCAAACAGACCAAACCTAACTACGACGGGTAATTCATCGATCTATATTCAGAAGATCCCCAACTACTACAACCAACCAAGCGAGCCGGACGCCCTTGTGACCCTATCCTACGGGGTCGCAGGGCGCGGAACTGCTGGTATTACTACCGAGCGAATCGCGCGGAATCAGAACAAATCAGGCGGGGAATCGGGATCAATCGAGGCTTATGGCTTACCGCAAGACACCGGCCCCGGATCGACCTCCAATGGTACGAGAACAGTAGCTGTGTGAGGAGCTCGCCGTGCCCGGTTGCTCCGGACGAGCTCGGGCTGTGTGGGTATGTGGCGTGGCGGGCGAGAAGGCAGGGAGCGCGCTTCGGTGGAGGAGAAGGGCGGGCGGATGGGGAAGACTAGGTACGGTTACGTGAGCCGGGAGGAATAGCATCAGGCGCCTTTGCGTGCAAACGGCGCTATGCCTCATTGGAGAGCACATTTACCCGCTCAACTGTATACTCCAGTAAGGTAGTTGTGAGTTGCGACACAATATATATATATAGGAAGTCTTTTCTGTACTCTTGGGAGTATATACTTCCACCTCCAGTATACCACTTAAATGAATGTGTTATACTTATTTATCACTTTCAATATACTTCAATAATAATTCTAATATACTACAATGCGACATTGTTGAAAAAAAATTCATCGGAGGCTGTTATTTTTTTTGTTATATACCCTTTTCTATATGTAAAAAGAGTATATAAATAAATTATGCTATAAAGGGTGGACTTTGATGAAATTTTCCGTGGAACTCACTTTAGGGTATCTTATAATCGGTATTAGAGTATATTCAAAAGGATCAAAAGGATAAAGAAGTATAACCACATCATTTAAGTAGTATATTAAGAGTGGGAGTACATACACCTGTGAGTATTTAAAACCATTTTCCTATATATATATATATATATATATATATATATATATATATATATATATATATATATATATATATATATATATAAAGTTTTTTCGTATTTTTAGGAGTACATAATCCCACCTCCAATATACCACTTAAATGAACATGTTATACTCATTTATCACTTTTTTCAATGCAGCATAACTGAAAAATTTTTATGAAAGCCCTTTATTTTTTTTTTGTTATATACCTTTTTTCATATGTAAAAATAGTATATAAATAAATTATGCTATAAATAGTAGACTTTGATGAAATTTTTCGTAGAACTCACTTTAATATATATATATATATATATATATATATATATATATATATATATATATATATAGGCGAAATATTTGGTGCAAACCAGCTGTTTCGTGCAAACATGCAAACTTCTATTTTTAGCCGCTAGATCTCTTATGGATGGCCCAGATTGACAAAGGTGGAAGCCCCCTCTCCCACTTATGTATTTTTCGGATAACCCCCTTACTTTTCTCGTGTTTTGCATCCCCACCCCCTTTTCATCTCGGCGACAAGCGATGCAGAACAAGCGATTAAATCGCCATGGCCAGCGCCTCGGCGGCGCCCTCATGCGAGACCACCGCCATGTCCACCATGCTTTCGGCCTCACCAACCCCGTATGAAGGAAGCGGCTCGGCGCGCGTCGTGCGGATGAAGGAGGATCCCACCGAAACCCATCCTCGATGAGATCGAGCCGGCGGCCACCGCCATGATGAAGTGCGTGAGCACCGACGGCTTCACCGCCGTCGAGCTCACGAAGGCGCAGCTCATGGTACGAAGCCCCTACGACGTCTTTGTTGGGCCGGCGTAAGATCTATACTTGCGGTGTGGCGATTCGAAATGCGGCTACGTCGGCCCGGCCGCGTCGGGCATGTCGGTCATGCAGATCTTCGACGCGGCGGAGCATGCGCTGATGTTGCATGTCTACGACGGCAGGCCCGTACTACCACGACGCCACGAGGGTCGTCCACGGCGAAATCTACGACGACGCGGCGAAGCAGTTTCAGAGTTTCAGTTTTGAGTTGTATTTGGTTTACACTCCAGGAAGTTTGGATGTAAAGGTGATGGGCTTTGAAGAAAACTTTGTAATACATAGATTTGATCTATTAGTTAGTTATTTCTTTTAGGAGACTATAAATAAAGTTCAACAAAGTTGGTGGAGGTAATTGCTAGGCAAAACATTGTGACCCTGTTCTGTTCTTTTGCTCTGTGTAGAGAATTCCCTCTTGGGACTGTTCATCATCCGGGAAAATTCACTTTGCCTAAAGTTCAGTAGCAGAACACATTGAGTTTTTTGTGATTGTTTTGATTAATCTCCTTGTGATTTCCTGGTTCGGTTTCAACAAGCACAACTTCGGAACTTGCGACGATGACTACTAACTTCGGCACCAAATTTGTACTTGGATTTGTAAGCAATAATCTGTCGTCGATATGATGGTGAAAGAGGTAATTGCAATTTACATGCTATTGCAAACCGATAAAAATTGAAGTAGTACAAGCATTAAAAATTGAGTCCGACAATAGACAACAACAAAAGCGCAACTATCATGTATGTGTATCCTTCTTGGGACAATTGGCGCTTTGTCATGAAACACTAACTCATTACATGACTTGCACAAGCGTGCAACCCTCTCATTCTTCTTCTTTGTCGTTTCTCTTTGATTACTCCCTCCTTTGTCCGAATGACCTCTAATTAGCTTGGCTCTTCCCTTCGCATGGACATCATTTGGTGGCAATATAGAAATTTGGGTGGGAAGGTCGGGTACCAATGAAACTCTCCATCTCTTGAACTCTACTTGGTTGGCCCTCGGGAAGATCTTGCCTTCCTTCAGTCATAAACCTTTTAAATGTATTTCTCAATATTTGCATGGTGTCCATAGAATGACTAGCTTATTTGTATAATATCTTCCATGTCATTGCGCATTTTACGAACATACCTTTTTAATCTCTACGTCTAGTGATGAATTTGCATTTTCTGTAGCACCAGTCCATCTTCATCAATTACTACTTCTCTCTTAGCAGTTTTGGTCCACCTTGTTACAATGTAGTGTTTAGGAAGCTCATTTAGCTTTGCACCTCGTAGAACATGAATAATGTGGCAACAAGGAATTCCATGTGTATCAAATAACAAGCAAGAGCAATTAGCCTTCATCGTGCTTGTTTCAAAACTGACATCTCTTACCTTATGACTATCATCTGTTATAGAGATTTTTTTCATATTCCCCTCTTTGTTTATGCTATCAACAACACAATGGTCCCTGCTAAGAAGTACTTGCTTCTGAAATTCTACAAATTTTGTATGTGTAAATACCTCATTGCCATGCTTCTCTATTAACCATTCCGTCTTCAATAGAGGCATCTTATGGAGACTATCATTATCATCTTTCAACTCATTCTCCCTTTGTTCTTCCACCGCAGCTTGAACCTAACCTAACTCAACCAAAGAATGCTTGAAACCAATAAAATGATTGAAAAAGAGTTTGTACTCTCGACCTTGAGGTTGTTCTCGTAATCCCTCCCAAAAATATGTGTCTCAAGTAAATTTGGAATCCAAGATTCGCGAATGCGATACACATTAGCCAACCATTCATTATCTTCCAACTTAAAATCAATAATAATTGATGCCCACTCGACTCAAACTCAACACTTGTTTTACGAGGAATATACACATGAGTTCACACGCTTATAAAAGCGAGATTCTCCCTTACATGTGGACCTACTTTTTCAGAAGCTTTTTCAAGATGTGCCACATACATAATCTATGCGGCGCTTGATGGGAAGACATTGCTAATTGCCACCTTCATGCTAGGATCTTCATCGGTAATTATAAGCCTTGGCGCAGATCCCTCCCATTGACTTCAAAAGGTACCAAACAACCACATGTACGAGTCTATCTTCTCATTAGAGATCGATGCGACCCCAAACAAAACACAAGCACCATGGTGATTCACTCCAGTGAAAGGTGCAAATATCATATTGTACTGATTGGTATTATAGGTGGAATCAAAGGATACCAAGTCTCCAAAATGTGCATAGTTCTTCCTGGATGTAGAATCTGCCCAAAAAACATGTACCAGCCTGCCCTTATCATCAATGACATAATCAAAATAAAAGCCTGAATTGATGGAGTTATTTCTAGCAAGATTGTCAACAAAAAGTTGTGCATCCGATGACTTTATGCTACTTCTCAAACTAGCATGATAATTTTGCAAGTCTCTTTTTGTGCATCCGACATTCTGAAATCCACCATCACTAACACGAAGATATCTATATGCCAACGAGGTGCCAATGCTAGATTTATGGCAATCAAACAATGTTGTCTTTGCTTTTTCATTTACCTTTCTATTTGACCGTATCAAGTGTTTTTTCGAAGGTGAGACAAGCTCATGAGCATGCACAGGTTGGAATTGTACAATCTTATATCTAATGAATATATCTATTTTCATTAGTCCGTTTCACACAAATCATGGCCTCGCATCCACACCTGGTGAGTTTTTGATCATATTTCCTCTTGCTTGTATCCATCTTGTTAACACCTTCCTTACGGAATCCTTCTCTTGAACAATAGAACCGCTTCCACAACACCTCATCATCCACCACTTTCTGTTGTCCAATACGGACTGAAAACCCCACTAAATGAGCATATTGTTTGTAAAAAATTTCAACTGATTTCACATCTGGAAACTCCATCCCTACAGCTGGATTTGTGTCATCGGGCAATTCCGGCACGCATGTTGTCCCCTGCATTGGAACAATGTTACCATCATCAAAGTACTCAATGACATTCCAATCAACTTCAATCCTACTTAATGCAATATTGAGAGTTTGTTCGTATAAAAATACTTACACAGAATGGAAGTGTGCACTTTTGAGGAGTTCTTAACCCCTCTTCCATTGGAGTTGGTTCTACAACCTCCAGCGAGCAGCTCGTGGGCGGCGGCAGCGCTAGTTTGCCGGACGAGGCACAGTGCAGCTTGCCTGATCGTAGAAAAACTTAAGCAAAGAGCAAATCCTTTTGCCTGGCGATAATACAGTGTCGGGACCCGAATTTGCAAATCCGGACCCTCTGTGTATTCAGCACTAGTCCAGGATCACGCTAGTGCACACAGTCTCAACATAGATGAATATCACAATCATACACTGCGGAATAGTAAAAATAACTCAATAATAGAATATAAACTATTGAGCAACCTTAAGGTCAACCTTACATTTGTGAAACCCTGACGGCTTCAACTCCAAATAAGCAACAGCGGAACGAAGAACATCGGTGAATCCCATCAATACGCCACAGGCAACTGACAGGGTTCGACTCCTAGATAATCGCCTTCTCACGGAACTTCTTCTTCTTCGACGATGTAGACTTTTGCTCACTGGTGATTGTTTGTTTGCAAGGGGTGAGTACATAAAGCACTCAGCAAGTCATGCAGAATGCAAGTCTAATAGCTATATGCATGGCTTGGTACAAAGGAATAGCTCAAGGTATATTTGCGATGAAATGACTTTTGAAAAGTAATATAAGTAGATTCAAAGCGAGAAACAAATAAAACATAAATAACTTTTCAAAAAGTTTAATAAACATTTTCCCCATCCTAAACCACATTTCCATCATCTCCATTATTAAACCAACCCAACTTTCCAAATCCAAGTTATTTGTGAGAAAATCTAACCCTTGATCGTAATCCCGAGCATTGTCGATCACAGTGGACCCGGCTATTCGAATAGGTTTTACACTCTGCAGAGGTTATACACTTTACCCACAAGATACAATCCACTCACCACGTCACCGTGAATCGCCATACAAGAGTATGCGAATGAGCGATCATAACAAAGCCTTTCGGAAGCCTCAAACAACACAGTGGTCCTCTCCTGGTTCGTGCTCTACACCATCCCTTCCCTTAGCCAAGGCGAAGTATGGGACCAACACACCGTTAGATGGGTATCCGCCACGACCACGATACGCTCCCCGCACAATCACACAAGCGGTGTAATCGCCACCCCGAGGCTCCACAAGTGAGTCCTTAGCGACTTAGTCAACTAGGGCCGTCCCATTCCACCCATGTGGTTGTACGTATGGCCCGAGTTCAAAGGCTTGCAAGGTTAAGTCCTTAGAGTGACCAGGGCAAGACTACCCGAAAAACCAAATCAACATCCCCAATGCCACAATGGCCCACTGATTACTCTTGCCACATGCCCCGATCGAAATCATTTATCAAACCCGCTTGATTACCATGCACCACGTGCCATCAACATCACATGATACTTTTCCAAAACAGGTTCAATATATCATTAAGTCAATATTAACATTTGATTGTCCAAAATCATGTCATGAGCACGTAGCAGGTCTAAGCAATATACTACAACGGTCTAAAACCCATGTTGGCAATGTGTTTATGTCCAACTAGTAAACCACAACTAGGGTGACAAGGGATCATGGCACATACTTAGATAATCAAGGTGTCATACAAAGAAATTGGTATTTATCTAACCCCATGTTTAAACAAAGTATCTTTCTAATTGAACTAGCATGCAATAGTTTAAATCAAAATAGATTTCGAAATAGGATCAACATGGTCAAAGCACAACTTGCCTGGCCCTTGCAAACTTTACTGTCTTTTACTCTTTATCCTTGATCCTTGGTCCTCGATCTTCAACTTCCACTTTCGACCCTCATTTCGCTCGAACGACTTCCTGACAACACGCCTAACGATAAAGAACACAAATACAACAAAACTCAAAAGACGATTCAAATAAACTCCAAATTAAGAACGAATAAAGATTGGGCACAAATAAATGATAAAATTAGGAACTTGAAAGGATTGGATCAAAGATTGGACAAGAGAGGGCGGGCTTTCGGAAAAACACCAAAAGGAAAGATTAATAATCGAGAAAGAAAGAATAATATTTCAAGAATATTTCTTCCGGTTATTATCTTGATTGGACAGATAGCGACATATGGGCACTTTCGATCTATAGACCGGGTCCATAAGGATATGTTAGTTCACGATGAACTAAAGCGATTCTTGAAGTTGACTTTTGTTGACCCGAGCGGACACGATCAAACAAAGAGAGACGGATAGATCGGCACGCAGGGTATGACAGATGGCCAATGGTCTATCGACCAAGTCCACGAAGGAATTTTCGATTAAAGGCAGATTAGGTCTTGAGGATAAGACAAGACAAGTGTCTTACCACGGTTGAGACAACGGGAAAGATTGCAAAGATAACAACGCGGCTCACGATAAACTTAGTTCATCGTGACTGGTCTTGGTTAGGGTTTTGATTCGGCTTGAAGATGATATGACGATGAGACTAGGCTCACGCCATGATGATAGAACAGTGAAGGCATCGCACTAAGGTTTGTGCATGAATACACGCATGCGATGACAACGCAGGCGAAGAGAGCCAATTGTTAACGATGAAACGTTAACGATGGAACGTTAACGATGAAACGTTAACGGTGGAACGTTAACGCATGCAGCGTTAACGGCAAAAGCGTTAACGGAGAAACGTTTGCGACGAAAGCGTTAACGACGGGCGTTAACGGGAAACATTAACGGAGGCGTTAACGGCGAAGCGTTAACGGCAAGCGTTAATGGAGGAACATTAACGGAGCGTTAATGACAAAACGTTAACGGCAAGACGTTATCGACGGAGCGCTAACGGCAGAGTGTTAACGGTGAAACATTGTCGGCAAAAGCGTTAGCGGAGGAACGTTAGCAGGCGTTAACGGAAGAACGTTAGCAAGCGTTAACGCGAACGTTAACGGTGGATCGTTAACGCGAGCGCTTAACGGTGGAGGTCAACAATGATAGGAGACTTCATGAAGCGAAGTAGCGACCGCCGGTGCAACGACATGGCCGCGTAGAACGCTACCAAGGACGGCTAACCGTCGCGCGAACCGGCGGCACGGGCTAGGTTGAAAGACGACGGGTTTAGGCCGAATCGGGCTTCTCGCAAACGGAGACCAAAAGAACCTTAATGATGGACCAAAACAGTACAAGATGATCCACCGACGCCGACAACACGGCCGAGCGAACCAAAATAACCGGCGTCAAAAGCGGCGCGCGACGGCAAGCGGTGGCCTAAATATATAAAAAATTCGGAGGATGGGATGGCAAAGGGAGAATGTCTACTGCGTAGAACGCGGCGAGACGAACTCAACGGTATAGGCGGATTTTTGCGGCGCCCTTCGGATTAATCACAAATGGCGATTAACTGTTTCGATCAAAACTTTGGACGGCCATAACTTCTAGAATAATGATCGGAACTTAACGAAATTTGACCGAGAGCTAGATGGGACCAAGAGGCACACCGTGACGCAGGTGGCTCGAAGAAATACCTTCTGGAACAGCGGGGGACGCGCGAGGAAGTTTGCCGCTGTCTGGAACGCAGTCTGAACGGAGAAATTAATTTGCTGCGCCAAATCCAGAGGGCAAAACCTTGGGGCAAGATGTGCATCCTGTAGAGGACATCCCCAGGAGTCTACACAAAAAATTTCACCGTCAAACTCGAAAAATTGAGGGAGTTATGACCTCGGCAAGATTCGAGATTGAAACGGCCGTAACTTTTGATCCCATGGACCAAATTGGCTGAATTTTGGACAGCAAGTAGATGGTACCTTGTGGCACACCACGGAGAAGACGGATCTCGAAAAGAGTCGACGAGTTGCCCGGGACGCGGCTCCAAAGTTCGGCCGGCGTTGGGCGACGTCCGGAGCTTCTCGCGGCGGCTCGGTCGATTTGGATGATTGATCTGTGGTTAGGGCCGCGTGGGAGGGTCTAGGAACACTTATATATGTTTGGGTAAGAGTCCAGGTCGAGAAAAATCAAGTTTTGGAGGTGTTTGGATCGGTTTGGCATTTAAACGAGCACTTGGCGTGCGTGGGAGGGACTCTGGGTGATGTGGCCACGCGGGGCGACACTTGGCCCTGTGGGGCGTCTTGGTCGGGCACCGCCCATGCGGCGGCGAGGCGGCTCAGGCCGCTGCCCAGACGCTGAGCCATCGCCAGACGCTGGCGCTGAGGCGAGGAACTGGCCACCGGGCGCTACGGCCAATGAGGCGCCAAGCTGCGCGAGGGAGGCGAGAGCGGGCTGGCATGGAGAGGCCGGGGCTGGCGAGGCGTGGGCCCACGCTGCGGCGCCACTGGAGGCGGAGCCTGAGCGGGAGGTGGGCCGGTGGCCTGCGGAGAGAGAGAGAGGTTTGGCCCAAAAAGAGAAATTCGAAATTTCCAACGATTTTGCAATAAAAGTAATTCCACAAATTCAAATAAATAAATAGAGGCAATAAAAATACCAGAAAAATTCTAGAAAAATTCCAGAAAATATTTTGAGACATTTTGAACTCAAATAAAATATTTGCAACAAAATTTTATATAAACTTTTCCAAATAAATAATTAATTTCAATAAAAGGGCTTAATTTAAATTAATTCCAAATATATCCGATAAATAGCAAACGAGCTCCGAAAAAATCTCAAAAATTACAGGAAAACTTCTTGAAGCACAAGGAATCCAAATAAAATTAAATAAATTTTATTTGATGTTTAGAATAATTAAATTAAATTGTTTTAGCTTTTAGAAAAAATTCAAATCAAGTTTTATAAACGCGAGAAAATCAACGAAAATTTTTGGGAAGCTAAACTAAACCAAAATTTTTGAAAACCCAAAATTTGGGATGTTACATACAGCCAGCTTTTCTGGGTTATATTTATAGATTCTTAACAAGCAGAGCTAACTATTACATAGACTCGACTCTGATTCGTATTCCGTACTTGAACAATCTTCGGAACCTGTGCAGTCCGGCCGGAAGACTTCTGAAGTTTGTATTGGACTCGTTAACTGAACTCTGTTATGACAAAAGGGCTTGTCGAAGCTGTAGACCCACCTCACCGCTATATATATATTGCCGGGATTTGATCTATTGGTTAGAGGCCACTTGCAACAGGCAGCGACAGAGCCTATATATTAGTCCCAATTAATATATTGATTGTATTATACTAGGCTCCGAATCTTGCTCAAGCTCAACTGTTCATGAAATGGATATATCAGAATGGTAACAGGGACACAATGTTTTGCCTAGCAATTACCTACACCAACTTTGTTGAACTTTATTTATAGTCTCCTAAAAGAAATAAATAACTAATATATCAAATCTATGTATTACAAAGTTTTGTTAAAAGCCCATCAGCTGCGACATCCAAACTTCCTGGAGTGTAAACCAAATACAACTCAAAACTGAAACTCTGAAACTGCTTCAACCGAAAAATAGAAAACACTGAAAAATGAAACTAGAAGCTAACAAGTAACAACAAGATTATAATTAATAGTGCTCTTGGCCTTCTTTTTCTTGTCATTCTTGGTTCACACTGATTGTTCTCACAAATTCAGATGCTGTACTACAGTTTTTTTTCCTGCCTTCAATTAAACAATGCTGGTAGGGGACTAAGTACTGATGCCGGCAGGGAACTTGAAGTAGTGCGTCTCCCCGCCGCGCCTGGCTACCCTTAGCCTCTCGCTGTCGATTTAAAACGGTCACGTTCGACGCGCCGACGTCGTGGACCACGTTGAGCCTGAACGATCGTAGATTTCGCCGTGGACGACCCTCGTGGCGTCGTGGTAGTACGGGCCTGCCGTCGTAGACATGCAACATCAGCGCATGCTCCGCCGCGTCGAAGATCTGCATGACCGACATGCCCGACGTGCGGCCGACGTAGCCGTACCTCGAATCGCCACACCGCTGAAGTATAGATCTTCTTCGCTCGCCCAACAAAGACGTCGTAGGGCTTTCGTACCATGAGCCGCGCTGCGTGAGCTCGGCGGCGGTGAAGCCGTCGGTGCTCTCACGCACTTCATCATGGCGGTGGCCCGCCGGTCTCGATCTCATCGAGGATGGGTTTCAGGTGGGATCCTCCTTCATCCGCACGACGCGCGCTCGAGCCGCTTCTTCAAGGCTGGTTGGTGAGGCCGCCGAGCATGGTGGACATGGCAGGTCTCGTGATGAGGGCGCCGCCGAGGCGCTCGGCCATGGCGACGAATCGCTTGTTCTCAGATCACCGCCGGGAGATGAAAAGGGGGTGGGGATGCAAAACACGAGAAAAGTAAGGGGGTTATCCGAAAAATACATAAGTGGGAGAGGGGGCTTCCACCTTTGTCAATCTGGGCCATCCATAAGAGATCTAGCGGCTAAAAATAAAAGTTTGCATGTTTGCACGAAACAGCTGGTTTGCACCAAATATTTCGCCATATATATATACTGGGAGTATGTACTTCCACTTTCAATATACCACTTAAATGATGTTTTTGTATCTCTTCATCATTTCGAGTATACTCTAATGTTGATTATAAGATACTTCAAAGTGATTTCTTTATAAAATTTCATCAAAGTCCACTCTTTACATCTTCCTTTTTATGTAGAAAAAGATATATAAAAAAATAAAGGGTTTCAATGAAATTTTTTTCAACCAAATCACATTAGAGTATCTTAAAGTTACTATTGAATTATACTGAAAGTGGTAAAGGAGTATAACGTATTCGTTTAAATGGTATATTAGAAGTGAGAGTATGTACTCTCAGGAGTACAGAAAAGGCTTTCTATCTATCTATCTATCTATCTATCTATTTATATAAGTAACACGTGATTCTAAATTGTACTATGAACATCAATTCTATCTTCATTACTACACAAAAAGCTTATATTAGACGCCTCATCACAGACGGTTTTGATAAACCGTCTGTAATGAGGAACACCACTGACGGTTCCATATGGCAACCGTCAGTGACAACATCACAGACGGTTATGTTAATAAACCTTCTGTGATTTACATCAATATCACATACGGTTGTAGTATAAAACCATGTATGATGACTACTGTAGCTATCACGGACGGTTTTATTTATATGGCCATCACAGATGGTTCTAACTACGAATCATCTGTGATATCTCCCCTTAGGCTATAAGTAGTTTCTGTACAGCTTTCTCGCCCTATTGGACATCGCCTTCCGCACGCGCTAGCTCTCTCCTAACCCTAGTGCAACCATGGCTTGGGCAGAGTGCATCCCCCGTCTCCTTCTCGTCCGGACCTCGGCTCCCCCTGGCCTCCTCCTCCTTCCCCCGGTCGAGCTGATCCCCTACCGCCGCCGCCACGAAACCCTAAGCAGCTGCAACCCGTGCCCGTCCCAACACCGCTACAAATGGTAGTTCTTATCATCCGATTTCTTGTGTTAATGGCCACATCGATCCTTGCCAACTCTCCCCAAGCATGGGAGATTATAGCATGGACGACCGTCATATAGACGGCATAGAGGGCGAGGAAGAGGTTGTATTCACTCAAGGTAGTGGTGGTAATGTGATTGGAGATCAGCCTCCCTGTGATGGTAATGTTAGTGGGAGGATTGGGGTTGAGGATGACTCGCAAGGTGATGGTAGTGTGGCTGCAACTGCGCCACCATCATCTGGTGCATCTGGTGGTGGCAATAAATGTGCTGCTGAATGTTGGAAGCATATGCAGAAGTGTATGGTTGTTATTGATGGTATACAACAAGAATTTGCGGTGTGTAACTATTGTAAAGCTGAGTTGAGTGCAGGTTTCACTGGAGGCACTGGGCATTTGAATCGCCATTACAAAGCTTGTTTGATCAAGTTAGGAAAGACTCGATAAGGTGTGCAGACTCAATTGAACTTCACTTCATACGGGTCTGTAAGTACATGGGTTTACAACCCACAGGTAGCGCACGATGAAATAGCGTGGTATATTGTCTCTGAAGATTTACCTATTATGATGGGTGAAAGCTGTAGCTTTGCTAGAATGATTTAGCGTGCTTTCTGCCCGCAGTACCAACCTATTAGTAGAAGAAACACAAAATCTGATTTGATAGCATTATATAAGAATGAGCTTGCTATGTTGAAAGAAACTTCTAAAAAGGTTCATTTTTCATTTGCTTTAACCTTTGCTATTTGGACTTCATCTCACCAAAGAACATGCTATCTTAGGCCCTGTTTGGGGGGCTGCGTTTCAGTTGTGCTTCAGCTTTGGGCCTAAAGCTCCCCCCCCCAAACAGCCCAGCTGCACAGCTAAGCCACAGCTGAAGCACCCCTAAAAGCCACAGCTGGTAGGGAGGTGCTTTTCAGCTGTGGCTTCGCTCGACCACCTCCCCGCTCGCTCCACCTTCCTCCTCGTCCCGTTGTATCCACTCGGCTGGCCCCCAAAAGCTCCAGCTGCAGCATGCAGTTTGCCAAACGACATATCAAAAAAGCCACGGTTGACTATAGTCGCTTTACAACCTGACAAGCCAAAAGCTTGACTTTTCACCAGTAGTAGCCTCCCCAAACAGGTCCTTAGTGTAGTTGCTCACTATTTAGATGATTCTTACAATCTAAACAAGAGAGTGATAGACTTTAGGCTAATGGATGAATCACATGGTGGAGATGCCATTGCTAAAACTATTTTTGAGGTAATTAATGATTTCAATCTAGCTGATAAAATCCTTTCTATTACCCTTGACAATGCATCCTCTAATACAACTGACATGGATATCCTTAGTCCCAAAATTCACTCTTATATTAATGGATATGTTATTCATCAGAGATGTATGTGTCGTATCAAGTAGCCCCCAGGTTGCATCTAAATTTGCTGATTATTGCAAGGCCAATGAAATTAGACCAAGAAAATTTGGTCTTGATATTAAGGTTAGGTGGAATTCCACCTACCTTATGCTTAAGAAGCTAGAGGGCTATGAATATATCATTACTG
The DNA here is from genome assembly GCA_036346355.1 of Rhipidocladum racemiflorum. Classification (NCBI taxonomy): domain Eukaryota; kingdom Viridiplantae; phylum Streptophyta; class Magnoliopsida; order Poales; family Poaceae; genus Rhipidocladum; species Rhipidocladum racemiflorum. Next base: position 23,997,901 of record CM070572.1, read on the forward strand.
TGTTTGTCAATGCTAATGCTCATGATCTTGATTTGGTACTTATTGATTATCATTGGAGTGTTGTGAGTTGTTTTAGAGAGTTCTTAAAGAATTTCTATGTAGCAACAAATGTTCTATTTGGTGTTTATTACTCTACATCATGCTTAGTAATTGAGTATATTTGGTTAATTGTTGAATCCTTTGCTAAGTGTAGATCTGATCCACTTCTTTCCTCTGTTGTTGCACCAATGGAGGTCAAGTTTCTGAAATACTTTAGTTCTATATCTCATGTATATTGCTTTGCAACCATTTTTGATCCACGTAAAAAATTAGATGGATTGCAATGTGCTATGGAGGGTATAGGTGAGGCACTTGAGATGGATTTCTCTTAGTCTTTTAATCATGTAAAAGATGACTTGTTTTGAGTTTTTAACTTGTATTACAGGAAGTATGGCGAAAGCGAGGTGGAGTCTCATGCTCCTGAGGAGACAGAAACTGATCACACCCTTACTTCACACTTGTGGAAGAGGTCTAAGGGCAAAGAATCTGCTGCTTCTACCTCCTCTCAAAGATGGAATCCTAATGTTGAATTGAATCATTATCTTAGTACTAACTTTGCAGGCACTGATCGTACTTTGAGGGGTGCTAAGGTAAATTTACTTGAGTGGTGGAAGGAACACCAATATAGTGTTCCTGTTTTAAGTCATTTTGTCAGGGACATTTTACTTGTACCAGTCTCAACTGTTTCTTCGGAAGCAATATTCAGCACAGTTGGGAGGATTATCAAAGAACGAAGGTCTTCTCTCACACCTGAGACAGTGGAAGCAATAACATGCCTCAAAGATTGGCAAAGAGCAGATGAGAGGAAGCAGCATCAGCTTGAAGATCTAGAGATTGAACTTGCAGCTGCAGATTTGAACATTGATTAGTTTTTACTTAGTTCTTAGTTGCAATTTGAACTGCTTATTATGTATCTGGACCGTTATGGACTTTTAAACATGGTATGCACTCTTTTCCTTATAGAGGGAGCCCCACCCTGGGGTGTATGGTTTTTAACGAAGCAGACCATTAATAAAATTTTTCTTTTCCCTCTAAAATGTTTTTCTGTGGTTTTGTACTGCTTGAACTGTTGTGCACTGCTGAAACTGTCATTTGAGACTGGGTTGTGGTTTTGTGATTGAAACTACCACCCTGGGTTGTGGCTGTGTGTTTGAAACTGTCATTTGAGACTTGTGATTGAACTGTTGTGCACTATTATGGCCTTGAATCCTTGACTGAGAGTTTGAGACTTGTGTTACTTGAAAAATTAAATGAAACTGTTATTTTTTTTTTCTTAATTATTGTCTTCCATCCAGATTGAGATGTAACTGGGTTCTCAACTGGCCCGCCACGGCCCAACTCCGGGCACTAGTCGTGACATGTCTATATGCACTATGAACCGGCTGTCTATCTGCGTTGAGACCTCGTCAAGGCTCGAACGGAGTGATTTCATAACAATTTCCTCCCGTCTTGCGCTCCCGCGACGCGCTTCTTTTCTTTTCTTTTTTTTATTATCTGAAATCAAATCATGCTGCAACCAGCCTCTTTCTTCTCGACACTGTCCTCCATCATCTTCCTAGCCTCCGCTACACCATCCCACCTCTTTCCCCAAGCGTACAGGTGCGACAGCAGCACATACGGTGAGCTCGTGGCCGGTCCAAGCGCCAGCAATCTCCGAGCAACCCTCCCGCCGACCCGACATACGTGTCTCCAAGGACTCGGCTAGCAGACAGCAGGCAACCCAAGGCGACCGGATCGTCCCAGAACGCTGATGTTTGGACGTAGTCTTCAGCCTCATCCACCCTCCCAGCTCTCCCCAGAAGATCAATCAGACCAGATGTGCTCAACTCTAGAAGAAATGACATGTTTCTCTCATGCAGTCCAGACAGCCCATGCCTTGGCTCACCAAATCCTGCATGGTTGCAAGCAGCTAGAAGGCCGGTAAATGTGACAGAATCTGGAGCAATCCCAGCTTCCTTCATCCGCTCGAACATTTTGATAGCTTCCTTGACATGGCCTTGTCTGTCGAACCCAGGAATCATTGTGTTCCAGGAAAACAAGTTCCGACAGGGCAGCCGATCGAAAACACGAGTTGCAAGCACCATCTGGCCGCACTTTGCGTACATGTCGATGATTGCATTGCCCACCCCGATGTCAAAGTTTTCCCTGCTTCTCATGAGATGACCATGAACTTGCCCACCGTGTCGCATCAAGGAAAGCTCTGCACACGCAGCCAGGGCGCCAGCAAATGTGAAGTTGTCAGGGCAAATATTTGTGCCATGAGCGCGCAGTATCCGCCATGTTCATACATACCAATATACCATAAGAGCTTCTACATGGACACCACGCCGCGAGTGTGCAGCAATGTATTTGTTCCAAGTGACAACATCCTTCTCTTCCAGGGGACGGAGCACCTTCTCTGCCTCCGTGATTGTGCCACGTTTCGAGTGCATATCCAAGATGACCAGGGTCATAGCCGATAGGTGGGCTCCGTTAGACTCGAGACCATCCTTTGGCCGTCGGATTTTAACTACCCTTTTAGCACCAGTACTCAGTTTTTGGTAGAGCCACGGTGAATGCATATGCGCTTGGGCGCAGCTGGAGGAAAACAATGCTTTGCTAGGTGGCGAGCTGCATCCTGGCCACATGCCTTAGTGAGCCGCTGCTTGTTGAATGTCTAATTTGGCAACGTTTGCTGCTTACAAAATTAAACTCAAACCCTAAATGCACACAGAGGCCATGGAGAGATGGGGGACGACTCAACACATCTCCTTCACGATGACATAACAAGCCATGAGTCGAGGCGCTTGACGCATGTCGCAGGAAGCCGGCGATTGTGAGGGCGCCAAGTGAATGCTGGGGAAACAACGAGGGCGCGGGTGTGCGGCAACGGGCAACCCGCCATGGCGACAACTAGCGGGCAAGGAAGACGGCGCAACGTAAGTTGGCGGGTGTCTAATCGGCTAAGTGGGTTGGCCACAAAAATAAATTAGCAATATGAACTCCTCTTTATCAATTATAATTATGTCAATGGGTATTTTTTGCGAGAAAACCACGGTTTTTGCCGAAAAACCGCTCGGTTTGTGCGAAAAACCGCTCGGTTTTTTAGGTAAACTGAGAAAACAGAAACGCTCGGTTTGAGCGAAAACCGATCGATTTAGGTAAAAACCGCGAAAAATGAGGGAAAAAACCGCTATAATTTAGACATTTAGAAATTGTAAATTAGAAATTTCAAAATAATATATCAATAAATAATCTTTCATTGCAATATTGCAATCACACAGGTGCAAAGATACATATTTACATAACCACGTAGCAATTTCATTACCATTCAATTGTCAACACCATTTACGTTATAATACTTTTTAATTGAAGTTGTGAAGTAGGCATAGGCCATGTTGGACTTATATGGATGCTATATTAGTATAATATAAAGTTACAATGAAATGAAATATGCAAATGAAACATTACCTGCGGGGCTACGAATAGTATGTATGCTATATATACTGGTATAATATTGTTGCATGATCTTTTTCTTTTTCTTTAGATTTTTTTATTTTCATTATTTGTAATACCTCTAAAACATCTCTAAGCAGCCCACATGCCACCTTTTTCTTTTTCTTTTTGATTTTTCTATTTTCATTATTTGTAATACCTCTAAAACATCTCCAAACATCATTTTTTTTTTTGAAAAGTTTTTTCACCGTTGGTAATATACGAATTAATACTAGTTTTAGGAATTTTTTCAACAAATTTTCTCAATTTTTTTGAAAATTTTAAATTTGGATTTGAATTTGGGCGGTAAACCGCTCGGTTTCAATTACCGAGCCTTCATCAATGCAACCGCACTTCATGTGCATTGACACAACCGAGTTGGCCACAAAGGACTCGCCGAGAAACCCGCTATTGACAGCATCGGCACGCACCAGCGTGCCCACGTCGAGCGCGCGCAGGGCCCAGCACAAGCGCAACACGCTGGCATATACATACTAGATGGGCAGCGCGTCCATCCGCGCGAAGAGCTCGAGCGCCAGCTCCGGGCTCCCGGTCTGGTCGTGGCCGGAGATGAGCGCGGACCACGAGAAGAGGTTCCGGTGCGGCATTTCGTCGAACACCCTCCGCGCACGGGCGAGGAAGACGGAGTTGGCGTACGCGTTGAGGAGGAGGCGGTTGGAGAGGCGGACGTACGCCGCATGGCCAGCCTTGACGACGGCCGCGTGGGCAGATGCCGCGGCGCGGACGCAGGAGCTGTCGGTCCTGCCGTGGAGGAGAGTCACCAGCCTTTCCGGTATCATGTACTTAGTACCAAGGTTCAAAAAAATTGACGAATATCATGAAACTGGATCCATGTTGCAATTTTTGTCCGTATCAATACAATCCAGCCTCTAAAACCGTTCGATAAATCGGTTCAAGTAAAAAAAAAATTAAAATTCGAAAAAAATTTAGGTGACATAGACCAATCAAAAATCGGTGAAAATTATTTGATTTTTATCAAAAAAAATTTTAAAGAAAATTGCTACAAAAATCGATGGCCAAAAAAAGATTAAATTTTATAGAACTAGAAACCTCTTCCATAGATGGTGAATCCAGCCCCCACAAAGACAGGTCCACGCCAAGATGTTGTCCACGTGTCATCCAGCCCGGCACCCAAATCGGATGCTAATCGCCCCCATTGGTCGGCGATCTATCCGACCCAGTCCCCGCCAGATTTCCGCGCCAAAATCTTGTGGCTCACTGGCCCTGTAAACACCACACTATATCAAAGTGCTGCATCCAAAACACCGCCGATACTCCCAGCATCCACACAACATTACCAGGAGATATTTATGGCCATGGCCACCGCCGTCCTGAAGTCGCCGTTCCTCGGCACGAGCCGCGTGCTCGCCAATGCCGCCGCCGCTGGCAAGCTGACGACCGCGGTCGCTGCCTCCCGCCGAATGGTCGTGGTGGCCGCGGCTGCCACCGCCAAGAAGTCGTGGGTCCCTGCCGTCAAGAGCGACGCGGAGTTCATAAACCCACCGTGGCTCGATGGCTCGTAAGTCGTCTCCTACACTACACGAGTAACACGACCACGTCATAGGCGTGTGAAATCGTCGAACAGTGTCTAATAGCTTTGACATGTTGTGCTACCTCAGGCTCCCCGGCGACTACGGGTTCGACCCGCTGGGCCTGGGCAAGGACCCCGCGTTCCTCAAGTGGTACCGCGAGGCGGAGCTGATCCACGGGAGGTGGGCGATGGCGGCGGTGCTGGGCATCTTCGTCGGGCAAGCGTGGAGCGGCGTGCCGTGGTTCGAGGCCGGCGCGCAGCCGGGCGCAGTGGCGCCCTTCTCGTTCGGCACGCTGCTGGGCACGCAGCTGCTGCTCATGGGGTGGGTGGAGTCCAAGCGGTGGGTGGACTTCTTCAGCCCGGACTCGCAGTCGGTGGGGTGGGCCACGCCGTGGTCGCGCACCGCCGAGAACTTCGCCAACGCCACCGGCGAGCAGGGGTACCCGGGGGGCAAGTTCTTCGACCCGCTCGGCCTCGGCGGCACCACCCAGGACGGCGTATACATCCCCGACGCCGACAAGCTGGAGCGGCTCAAGCTGGCCGAGATCAAGCACGCGCGCGTCGCCATGCTCGCCATGCTCATCTTCTACTTTGAGGCCGGGCAGGGCAAGACGCCGCTCGGCGCCCTGGGCCTGTGAGCGAGGCCAAATCGACATCACCGTGCCCGCATTGCGCGGCTTAATTTGCAGGGTATTGACATATGAGAATGGGCGTGACTGTATGGCTGCTAGCTAGCTGTTCGTGGAAAGGTTCAAGTTTGCTTCTTCTTTTTTTTTCTTCTCCCCGCGCCTTTTGTTTATACTTTGTATGTATGTAGTACTAGAACGTAGTAATGTATATTTGTGGATTTAATCTATAAAAAATATCTGGAATTGAGGTAGGATGAGTGAGCCGGTAAAAGGAGACGGTCTCAATGCATGGAAGGACAATCGAATTGTTCTTGCAAGCGACCAATGCTCATTACTTGGAGTGTGCATACGATCAGTAATCAAAATGGTATGTTCTTGACAAATGGGCGTAGTACCGCTAATTCATTAATCGTAATACACCCGATTAATTAAAATTTAACGGATGGTTATACGTTAATATTAATATATTTATTTGTATTTAGAAATAGTTAGAAATATTTTAGTTACTCAAAGTTATTGTAAAATATCACTCTACGAAATATGCTTTACATTTCATTGTGTCGACGATTGGGGAGCGGGCCTCTGCCGAGCTTATTTAGTTGATTTGGGGGATCAACTCCGTCCCCTTCTTGCGTGAAGGGTTGCTTCCGAAGGATGCCCGGTCTCGCCAAACCAAGTACACTTAAGAATGACACAGGGATTTATCCTGGTTCGGGTCTCTCACCAAGGAGATAATAACCCTACTCCAGCGTGGTGTATATTGCGTGTGTATCTGTCTCAATATGTCTCCTTTTTTGTGCCTCCTCCCCCCTCTAATGTTTGGGAGGTATTTATAATTTGCAAGGGTATCGGGTCGATTACGGCCCACTCCGTGCACGTCTGACCGTGTCCAACGTGGTCGCAACCGAATCCTACTTCTCCGCCACACCTGCGTCCTAGGCGCAATGACCCTCCGAAGTGGCATGATTATCGCCTTGACCGTTAGTCTTATCTCCCGACCACGCAACCAGAGCTCGGGGTCGGACCGAGCTGATTTGACACCAGCCCTAGCGGGTGAGCCCGAGCAACATGCTCGGGCACTGGCCGAGCAACGAGCTTGCACCAAACGAGCAAGTCAAGCAACGGCGCTCGACCCTTCTTAGGTCACCCTCGGGGACAACCTCCGAGGTGCACGGGACCGGAATGAGCTCGGCCGTCGTGGCATTATGGTAATTAAGGGAATTACCCAATCCCTGACAACTAGCCCCCGAGGCTCAAGTGGGGAAAAAATGCTTGACGGGGCCTTCCCCTTGAGCCTACCGACTTAAATAGAGGGATTGGGTTCATTGCAGCGAATCACTGCTGCAGCATCCGATCAGAACTCCCCCGAGGACAAGCAAGTAGCTCGATCCGACGGCCAAAGTGTGCTCGGGTAAGCGAGTGCGGGGCGGCGTTGCGGTTCCTTCTCGGAGAAGCCTGGTTGTGATGGTACGAACTGTTTCCTTGGGAACCGACCCCTAACGGGATAGTTTCGATTTTCGCGTCCATGTGTCAGCCCTTGATCGGTGGACTCCCCAACTGCTCCTGCGCCTTTAGGGCTTCCTTCAATCGCAACGGCAGGAAGTCTTTTCGTTTCCCTCCAGGATTGGGTATTTAAACGATCACCGGGATCCTCCTTGTACACCTTTGTCGTCCAAAACCTTTTGTTCCCGCAACCTTCTCGCTCCAGCGCTTGCTTTTCCCCTTGGCCTTTCTTTCCTTGTTCCAATGGCCAAGTTCGGTGCGAGCAGACTTGACAAGAAAAGGCTCGAAATACTCCAGATGGTCAAGTACATCGATGCGGGGTCGTGGAGAGCTCCAGGTGACGAGGAGGAGCCGCAGCCTCAGGAGGGGGAGATCGTCTCCTGCGAGCTCCACTCTATCAATGGGCTTTGCACGCCTGTCGGTGTTTCGTGCACCGGCAATACGAATTTATGGTCGGATGGGGTCGCGCGCTCCCTCTCCCCGAATGGTCGACTCAAGGAGTCAGAAGATGTATACTGGTTCGGGCCGAATGTCCCTACTCGATTAGATGCGGTGTGAATGTATTGATCTTTGGGAGACGAACAAGGGTGTACAAAGCGAGGCGGACGGTCATTTGCTCGATCCCCTTGGGGTTTTAAGCTAGGAAGTCGAGGCTATCTAGGAGGCATTTTCTCTTTCTCTCCGCGCCCCTCCCTCTCGGGCCTGCCTCTCCTTATATAGACGGAGGAGGCGGAGTTACACGGAGTTGTGAAGACTACGAGGAGAGGGGTCTCGCACGCCTTGAGGTCCTGGCTTCTCGTCTTGTCCCGCCAACCCCGCCTGTCCCGAGGTAGGGTTGGTGGCTCTGGCGTCTGATCTTGCGTATCTTGTCGTGGTGGCGTGTTGCGCGGTGCTCTTGTCACCTCGGCGGCTTTAATGGCGCTTGACTTTGCTTTGGCCTCGGAGTGGCGTACTCCTCTGCGGTGTGCCAGGCGGCGGGGCGGGGCTTGACTTCTTGGTGGCTCTTCCGACCTTGGGAAGGAGCCGCCTACCTGGTATCTGGATGTCGAGGACGCCGCGCACAAGGCGACCACACGACATCGGGCGTGGCCCCGCTGGCTCGTGGCGCAGTGGAGCTTGAGCTTCGATATTAGGCGCGCGCGCCGACCGCCGGAACGGAGTCCGCCGACCGTCGGAGTCGGCCCCAAGCAGTCGGGCTCGTTCTTTGCGGCCCGAGTACCTTTCAGTGGTGCTGGGCTTCCGTCGTGATAGGTCAGCCCGTTCGTGCTTCCGGGCTGATGGGGGTACCCATGGTATGGGTACTCGTCAACGCCCGAAAGCGAATTCGTCGAGTCGGTGCTCGCATATTGCGAATGCGAGGTCACCCATCTCAACCCCAACTTCATCCTCATTCTTTCCATTTTCGCCCATATCTGTGAAGGGTACGTGGGCATCTTGCCCATGCCCAGCCTCTTCTTTCACTTCTATTCCTTGTCTCGCATCGGCACGGCTTCGCCGGCCGGCTGCCTCTACTTCCGCCTTCGGTCCACCCGTCCGTACGAGTATCCGAGCTTCACGCTCAAGGACTCGGTGTCCGGGTGGGCCGACTCCTGGTTCTACCTGAGGAAGGGGGAAAAGAGCTCCCTCTGCTACACCGGGGCTGTCGCTCCGCGTGTCGAGACACCCCGACCTCCGGTTCAGCCCGAGGAGGAACAGGTGCTCATGATGATCAGTGAGCTCACCTACTCGGGGCTCACTGGTCGGGACGTCGCCCCGGGACTTCGTTCGGAACCGGGTGTCACCCCTCAGGAGGAGGGAACATCCCTTTTTCGAGATCGCCGGGTGGCAAGACCTCACTCGAGAATCACGATCAGGTGCGCTTCCTTGCCGAGCTACTTCTTCCCAAGACTGGTGATAGCCACGCTTACTACTCTTCATTGCTCTACGTACAGCCCCGCCCGAAGACTGGGTGGACACGAGGGTGGCCGAGATGTTCGGCACCCCCAGGGGCAAAGAGATCTTGGCCAGTCGCCAGATCCCGAACAACTTGTTCGAGCGGAGCGAGGCAGTAGGATTCCGTCTTGTCAGGGTCTGGTGTTCTACCCCGGGCAAGATACGCCCAAGATGCCCCGGCCCAGAGAAATCGCGCTCGAGATAGCCTTCGAGCATGTTTCTAACTTGCTCGTCCCTTGTTTGGTAGGGGAAGGCCGCCCTCGAGGTCGCGGTGGCGCAACTGAAGTCATAGCTGGGGGATCCTGGCGCCGGTAACCGAGGACACAGGACCAAGAAGCTGGCGACCCATAGGCGCTGCGATAGGTCCGCCTCGACCACGTCGTTTCCCCCCAGGCGTTCTACGAGGCGGACAAACTCGGGCGGACGCTCGCCTCGCCCACACCTGGAGTACGCCGACCTGAGGGAGGTAAGCGAGCTAAGGCTGTGGATGATTGAACATACTAAGGAGAACCCAGAGTTGATGGCGTGTTTGCATCAGCTCGCCGAGCGGGCGAAGAAGGAAGCAGCAGCAGTAGGTGCGGCAGGAGGACCCGCACGGAAGGAGGCGCTGGAGGAGCAAATCACCGCCCTCCAAGCCGAACTCGCGCGGGTGAGCACGGGCTCGGTGCGCCAGCCCGAGGAGCAGGAAGAGGAGGACCTGGCGCCTCTGACCATGAGGCGCCGGAGGTCGTCAAGCGTGCCACGGGCACGCTCTTCACCGACACTGGTGGAGGTCAGGTTGGAGGAGGTTGACCCCGCGGTGGCGGCGGCTGACAAGGCCCGTGAGGACATGGCCAACCTCTTGGCCCGGGCTTGAGCCTCCGTCGCGGAGACCGAGCGAGGTGAGTCCCTGCCTTTTCCCCTTTAGTTTATTCTTTCTTCACTGGGCGCTACATCGATCCCACATTGTTTATAGTGGGCGCGGTAGCTGGTAAGGAGGTATGGGACTTCGAAGCTATGGCTGACGACTTGCTTAATTATGTGATAGAGAGGGAACTTGCTCGGGCCGCCGAAGTCGTGGCGTCCGAGGAGATCGTGCCCGAGCAGGGCGCAGCTGCGGACGCCGGGGCTGCGCAATGCGCGACCGCAGACGCCCAAGCGGCGGCGATGGGGATCCCCCACGTCGTCGTCGAGGTCAGCGACCGAAACGGGGAGTCCAAGCCCGAAGATCCTGCGGGGATCGAGGCCAGTGACATCATCGCCGAGACCCTCTAGGAGATCGCCGAGGACCCCCCGCGAGTTCAGGGCCTTCCCCCGAGTGCCGGCGCAAGTCCGGGCGCGGGGGGCGCCTCCCCGGGGGAAGGGCATCCCCAAATCGGCGGGACAGAAGACTCGCCTCCCGGGGCCCAGGGACGAAGCTCGGCGCACGAGCAGGACCAGTCCCCAAACAGAGAAGCTCTCCCGAGCTCGGGGCGCACCACCCCGGGGGAAGAGCTCCCGCGGGGATCTAAGCCGGAGGACGCGCCGCTCGTGGTGCCGAGCCCAAGCTCGGTCGGCGAGCAGGACTTGTCCGAAGGCTACGGACGAGGCCCCGTGCTGGGCCCTGAGATCGTGGGGGAAGGGCGTCCCCAGGAGGGTCTTGCCATGGTGGAGGTCGACCCCCCGGCTCAGCTCCCTAGCCTCCCGGGCGCTGAAGATGCCCGGGTACAGGAGGAGGAGGAGCAGGAGCCCCCGAGCGCAACGCCTGCTCGGGGGGATGAAGCTCGGTCGGATCCTTTCGGGGGGGATCCAGCCGAGCTCTTCCAAGAAGGCCTACAGGAGCGCCTTCGATGGGTAAGTGTGAATTGCATTGTTTTTTGTTTGATCGTCGGGATGATTTGACCGGACTCTTTGTGCAGGTGCTCGAGGTCACCATGACAGACTTCAGAGCCATGACCATCCCCCTGAGATTTTCGCCAAGCATACTGCCGAGCAAGACGCGAAGATCGCCGACCTTGAGCATGTGCTGGGCGAGCTAAGGGCTTCGGAAGCGGAGATCTGGCTTAAGGCCGAGGGGTCTGTCATGGTCCTAAAAGAGCGCCTCGAGCAGAGCGAGCAGGCGAGGGCGGTCTTGGAGGAGACAGTGGGGGTGTTGCGTCGCTCCGAGCTCAATGCCAACGAGGCGGCCGAGCAACTCAAGGAGGAGGTGAAGCGGCTTCGTCAGGCGGCGAGCGAGGGGCGTGCAGCTCGGCGGAAGGTGCTCGACCTGGAGGCCGAGCTTGACACCTTGAAGGAAGAGCTCACCGTGCTCCAGGACGAGAAGCGCGCCGGTCCCTCTTAAATTTGTAAAGATTTTTCTTGTGTAAAATCTTGGCTCTTTTTAATGCCAAAGCGAGATAGTCTTCGTGCCTTGTCTTTTCCGCTCCGCCTATCCCGTGGTCAAACGGTTGTCCTGAAAATGAATGAACAACAGCAGCAACGAGCAAAAACGGACGACTCGATACTTAGGCAAATAGAGGACGGGCGCACATTTTTCAAAAGGCATGGTAGTTTGCCGTCCACTAAGCCCCCGCTGTTAACGAAGGTCGTGCACCTAAATTACGAGCACGAGCTCGTTAACAGGAGAGTTAGGGAAATCGCGCGGCCCTTGTTGAACGACCTACGACCTCCCCCCGGTTGCGAGCATGGGTTTGGTCGCTATAGCAATAGCACGCGCGACCGTATCCCTCGAGCGTCTTGACCCATGCCCGTGAGGTTCGAGCATGTTTTCAAGGGACACGTGGGAGAGCATGTGATGTGAGTGCTTGACGTGACGCGTGTGAGACCCCGGATCGGCTATCCGAAATCTCCTGTGCATTTCCGTACTAGTCCCAGATCAGTAGCTAGTACACACAGTCACAGTGATACTTCATTGCCGAACATAACGAAACTTGTATTATAAATATTCAAGTATGGGCCACATGGCCACTTATTACAATACTCGGTCTAAAGACCGGAAACAAAGCAGCGAAAACAAAAGCGAAACGGGTAGACACCAAAAGCGCCCACAGCGCGGCGACTAGGAAACGCGACTAGTCCTCCTGGCAGCCTTCCTCGTACTCCTCACAGAGAACTCGCCCTCCTCGGTCGTATCTTGAAAATTTTCCGATGATGACATGTTGGTGTAGCACGTGAGTACAAACGTGCATTTCGGCAAGTCCGGGAAAATATGCTTATGTGGGCTTTCCAAAGGAAGCTTAGTAGGGTTCATTTGCATAAAGCCAAGTTTTATTAAACCATACTTAGGTAATAGCATTTCACAAAGCAACTTTTCGCAATTCTTTTTAATCATTGAAATACATAATATCGTAGTGAGGTTCTATCCACCATCACCGATATAAACGGCTCTATCCGCCAGATTTTAAAGAATCGGGGTTAATCATGTGACTCCATCAGGCCAAATACAAACACAGGTTCTTTCCACCTGGTTGGCTCTATCCGCCAAATCACATCCGAGAGTTCTAACCACTCCCGAATCCCAAAACAAAACACTTTTCAGCTTTCGAAAACAAGACCAGAATCTACCAATATGAAAGCATTCCTTGCTCTTGCCTTTGACCGCAGGCGCGGCTATTCGAATAGTTTTACTCTGCAGAGGTGTACAACTTTACCCACACGACACGATCATCTCCTAATGCCAAGCTATTAGCACACTTCATTTGGTGTGCCGGACGAGAGATCGTGACAAGGCCGTTACAATGTTTCTACCTAGCTAGACCCACCCGGCGAGGTTTCACTGGCCATTAGGGTTCCAACCGCCCAAAGATCTGTAAGCTTCCCCTCTTGCGCCGTGTGAGAAAAACAACATTGCCTCCATCCGTCATTCACATTCAACCGAATGGTGAGTCTAAACTAGGCTTCTACAAATTAGTTGGCCAGGTCGTACCATTATAGACATGTGGTAGTACGGTATTGCTTAAAATGGCAATCATAAGCGTCGGTCCTTATATGACTTGGGGCGGTACTTGCACAATAGGATCAAGACTCGATCCGCTCCCACCCGACATACCAATCCGCCCAAGTCCAAACCAGTTTTCCTTTTTATTTTGTTTTGGAAAAACAATATCAAACCAATTATAATACCTTTCAAGTCATTTTGGTAAACATTCATTTTTTTTGAGAAATCCCTCCCATGGGTTAACTTCATCGATAAAGATCCTAAGCAATTCTACCGTACTACGATCAAGGGATACCATATAAGCGTAAGCATGGTATAAGCAATGTCCTAGGGTTACAAGTAATATGGTTGTCGACATCAAAGAGAGGTAATCACAATTTGGATTAGCTAAGTCCTTATATTTGATATACGACTTAAAACATAGCATGCAAGTTTATAAAGCATTTAAACACATTTGAAAACGTAGGATCAAAATGCATCAAAGGGACTTGCCTTCGTTCGCGGAAAGGTTGTCGAACGCGTGAAGTTCAAGCAAGGGCGTGGCTGTCACAAGTGGCGATCGTCGTTTCACGCCGCATAAACGAGGCAATAAATAAATAACAGAAAATAAATAAAATCCAAAAATTACAAAATTAGTACTGGCAGGTAGATCTTGATTTTAGATGAATTTAGAAATTTGAATGGGGTCAAACGGAGTTCGGATGAGAAAGTTATGAGCTTCCGAAGTTTGAATTTCGAATAATTGGAAAATCGGGAATATTCCTCTCGGGTTTGACTGGGTCAAAGTTGACTGGGTCCACTGGTTTGACTGGGCCTTTGACTAGCTCTATTCCTATGACAAATTGGCCCCATGTCATTGACATGGGGGTTGCTTCCTCATGAAGCTTCCAGAACCCAAAGAAGAGAGAAAGGAGAGAGAGAGAGAGAGAGAGAGAGAGCGGTGGGGGCTCGCCGGCGAGGAGGAGTGGCGGCGGCGAAGTCCCGGCGGGTCAGAGAACCTGGCGGCGGCCAGGCGTGTGGCCAGGGCGGCCATGTAAGCGGCCAGCCAGCCTTAGCGCTGGCCGTATGGCGGCTGTGGCGGGCGGCCAGCAGCGGCATGGCGGCAGCGCGTTAGCGCGGCGAGCGCGACAGCGCGCCATGAAAGCGGCAGCCAGCGGCCGGCAGCGAGGTAGCGGCAGCGGCCGTGCCAGCAGGCAGCAAGCCACGCGAGGCAACCACAGAGCAAGCCCAAAATCAAAGAACAGAGAGCTACTAACACACTACAAAGAAACTTTCTTCACCAAAACTTGATTTCTCCCTCAAATTTGCATGAAATTGATCCAAACAAAAGCATGGAACCAATAGATAACAACCTAATGCACATCTAGAATGAAGGAATTGGATTGAAACTCACCGGAATGGATGAATTCGATTTACGAACCAGTTCGGCCGAAATTGGTAAAACGCGAAATTCGTCGCCACCGATTGATGCAACCTAGAATTAACGATTGGGTTAGATGCTAGACTCATCCACGGTCACAAGGACCCAAGTGGCATGAAGGAAGACTCACCGGAGAGGGAGAAACGACGACGAACTCAAGAACTCCGAAAAAAAACACGACACGAGCTCGGTTTTCTTGATCTAGAGAGCAAATGGTGGGGAGATGCAAAGAGGGGCTTACACCACCGGAAAGAGGGCTTTTATACCGAGAGATTAGAAGTGGTGGCGCGGCGTTTGGGACGAAAGCGGCCGAGTTATGAGCAATTAAAGCCATGAGGGCGTTTCGGTTTTGGGCGCCCGTCACGGATTCGGCGAGTTCTCCGTGAGAGGTGGTGGGGGATGCGAAGAGGCGGCGCTCGAATCCAACGCATAAGCGGCCGTTCGTCGATTGGAGTTACGTAGAGGAGTTACAAGCATTTAAAGAAGGGCACCTCCATTTTTGCAAGCTTGAAGCTCCACCAACCATGCATGGCTAGAGGAAGAAGATGATGAATAGTGTTGGCCACGTGTCACTCCCTCATTGGCCCTCTTTTACGTAAACGATTAAGCCCTAGAGAAAAATTAGGAAAAATGGCCTAAAAATTCGGAAAAATTCCTAGAGCCATTTTAGATTATTTGGGACTCAATGGAACTGGTTTGGTCGAATTTGGATGAAATTTGTGGAATTAAATATTCCGGAGTTTAATCATGCATTAAACAAAAGCCGCGCGAGATAAAATAGGAACGGATGTCCAAAAATCCGGGGAATGATTCCTAAAATCATTTCGGAATATTTGGAACATTTTAGAAGTGGTTTGGAGATTTTTGGAGCATTTTTGGACTCGGGTGAATTTTCGGGTACCGGCGGAACTAGAAAAGCCGATTTTTCGATCGGAGGGGAATAAATTCCCAATTTCGGAGGAAAATGGATGCCAGGTTATTATAAACACCAATGAAACTCCAAATTTTGAATTTACTTTATTTAAATTATGTTTTTCTCCAGAAGGCGATAATGAGGATGTTACAACGCGCAATGGCCGGGCGCGCGTGGGTCCGTCAGGCTTCTGATCCGTCCGAAGGGGTGTCTGTGCGATTGTAACTTGCGGTGAAGATTTGCCGCGAAAGATAATCGGCTTATGTGGACTGAAACCCCCTGGAGGCGAGCTGAGTGGTCTGGCGCAGGCTGTTTGCGCATTTGGTCGCTCACGCACATGCCAGTTAGAGTTTTGGGAAGAATTAAAGCGTACGTTCTTGCCCCATTGCCCGTTTGCTTTCCTCCTGTCACCAAGATCGCGAGAACGTGTGCCCTCGAGCGAGGCTAAGTCGGCTTACCGGGAAGCAGGGACTTAGGGTAAATCGCAAGATCTCAGGAAGGGTGAAAAGTAATAGGGTGGATTAAGGAACCGGATTTTATTGAAGAAAGGGAACTGTGAAAGTTGCAAAAGGGGAAATAAGAGATGCACAAATCAAACTAGACAAAGAACTTACGCAGTTGGTCGATGTTCCAGGTGCTAGCGAGCTCCCGACCATCCTCCATCGCGAGGCGGGCAGCCCCCAGGCGTGCTGTTGAAACGACCGTGTAAGGACCTTCCCACCTAGGAGTTATCTTGTTCGCTTTCAACAGGTCTTTAATTCGACGTAGGACGAGATCGCCGACTTGTAAGGTCCTTGGTCACACCGATTTGGCCGCGTGCCTGCGAAGGGCCTACAGGTAGACCGTGGATCGGAACAAAGCCCATTTGCGTGTCGCTTCTGCGAGGTCGAGGTCGAGTAGGCGCTCTCCTTCCTGGTTGAGGTCGTCGACCAGGTGCACCCTTGGAGATCCCAGCACAATTTCAGCGGCAAGACGGCCTCTGCACCGTAGACGAGTTGGAAGGGAGTTTCCCCCGTAGCTCGACTCGTCATGGTGCGAACTGACCATAGGACGGAAGGGAGCTCGTCCACCCAAGCCTGCCCATGCTGGTCAAGGTTTTTGAAGACCCTCTTTTTGATTCCTTGGACGATTTGTCCATTTGCTCGTTCAGCCGCTCCGTTGCTCTGTGGGTGAGCCACTAACGCGAAGCACAACTTGGTCCCAATGTCTTCGCAATAGGCTTGAAATAGTTCGCTTGTGAACTGGGTGCCGTTGTCCGTGATGAGGCGGTTTGGTATGCCAAAGCGTGTTACCACGTTATTGCGAAAAAACCTCTTGGCCGCTTGGGCCGAGATGGTCGACACGGGCTCTGCCTCGATCCACTTAGTGAAAGTGTCAATAGCCACGAGCAAGTATTTGCAACCCTTACGGCCTCGGGGAAAGGGTACGAGTATGTCGACCCCCCAGACCGAGAATGGCCATGTCAACGGGATTGCTTGGAGCGCGTATGCTGGCTGGTGGACCTTGCGGGCATGAAACTGACATGCTCGGCAGGAGGTCACTATCGAGCGAGCGTCTGCTAGGGCTGTCGGCCAGTAATAACCCAATCGGAAAGCTTTGCCCACTAACATTCTGAAGGACGAGAGAGCTCTGCACATTCCTTCATGGATGTCCCTGAGAAGGTACTCGCCTCTTCCTGGGTGATGCACCTGGAGAGGACTCCAAGTGCTCCTTTGCGGTACAAGACGCCCTCGACCAGCTTGTATGGTGCGGACCGTCTTGTGAGCCAGGAGTGCTCGGCTTCCTCCTCGGGCAGTGTCCCATGTGCGAGATACTGGATGAATGGCGTCATCCAATTCGCACTGTGCTCGAGGAAGGAGACGTTATCGTGCGCCTTTGGTGCCTTCTCTGCAGAGGAAATGGAGGGCTTGTTTACGTGCTCAAGGAGCACCCTTGCAGGGGCAGGTAGTTGAGCGGAACCGACCTTCGAAAGATGATCGGCCAGGGAATTCTCCTTCCTAGGGATGTAGAGTACCTCGAAATTCCTGAAGTACTTCTCCATCTTCCTAACTTCAGCCAGGTAAAGCCCCATTGAGTCATCGGAACACTGATACTCCTTGTTAACCTGATTGATGACCAACTGCGAATCACCCTTGACGGTGAGCTGTTGGACTCCGAGCGCTTTGCATGCTCGTAACCCGGCCATGAGGCCTTCTGTCGACGATTGGGGAACAGGCCCCCGCCGAGCTTACTTGTTGGTGGAGGGACCAACTGTGACCCCTTCTTACGTGAGGGATTACTCGAAGAATGGCTCACCAGGTTCCAACGAATGTGGACACAGCAGTTTACCCTGGTTCGGGCCTCTCGAGAAAGAGATAACAACCCTACTCCAGCTCTCGTTTACTCTTGCAATGTGTCTGAGTTTTACAGTCTGTGTGCTGCTACTGTTGTTGTTTGTCCCCCTCACGATGGGGACCCTTTTATAGCTTACAAAGGATCGAACTCCATGACCCCACTACCCGCACGTTCGGACCTCGTCCAAACGTGGCAACTGGTGGATCCTATCTTTCCGCCACGCTCCACGGAAGCGTAGCAGACCCAGCGGAAGTTACGCTCGGGTGGTTATTCCTACCGACCCGAGACCTCGTAAGGTCGGCCGATGACCGGCACCGAGCTTGGACATCTTACCCCGAGCTCGAGCTCGGAATCGACTGGAGTACGTGGCATTCTCGGTCCCACCCGAGCCGAGCTCGGAATCGCCGGAATCGTGGCCTTCCAAGCTCGATTTAGACAACCCAGGTAACGACCTCCTGGTGGCTCGGGCGGGAGCGAGCTTGGTCGTTGGTGGCATCCGAGGTAATTTATGGAAATTACCCGACCCCAAACAGCTAGCCCCAGAGGTTCAAGTGGGAAAAGGTCTAAGGAAGGCCTTCCCCTTGGGCCTACCGTTCCTCTGAGCATGTCGGTTTCTTGCCGGCGGACATCTGCCGCGACCAACGAGCTATTAACCTCCTTCGAACGAGCTTGTTCCCCGGCTCGTCGCTTGAGCTAATGCAGTGGGCCCTTCTTCAGCGGTTCCTTCTCCTAGAAGCCTGAACTGTCCTTCCTGGGGAACCGTCTTTTATGGCAGGACGGTTTCGATTTGCGTGCCCACGTGTCGTTTTCAGGATGGCGAACGCCTCAATCGCCCTCTGTGCCTCTAGGGCTTCCTCATCTCCTGGAGGAGTTTTTAAACACTCGAAGAAAACCCTTAGACTCACTTGGCCAGTATTGCGTCGTGTCTCACACTCCTGCTTGGCGCTCATCATTCTCCTTGATCATCTTCCTCATCCTCATGGCGGTTCGGCGTCGGCAAGCTCGACAGCGCAGTGAGACCCTCGAGCGGCGAAGTACCTCGGCCAGGTACATGGAGAGCCCACAGCGGCGAAGAGAGCCCGCAGCCGGAGGAGGGGAGATCGTCTCCACCGAGCTCTACGCCATAAGCAGGCTCAGACGCCGAAAGTGAGTTCGTCGAGGCCGTGCTCGCCTCCTGCGAGTGCGAGATCGCTCACCTCCACCCCAACTCTGTTCTCATCATGGCCATCTTTACCCATCTCTGCGAAGGGTTCGTGGGCGTCGAGCCCACTCGATCTCTTCTTCCACTTCTACACCCTTTCGCGCCTAAGACGCCGCAGCCGGGCTGCCTCTACTTTCCGCTGCGTCCTACTTCCGACCATACGAGTACTCGAGCTTCACGCTCAAGGACTCGGTGTCGAGTTGGGCCGACTCATGGTTCTACTTGAGGAAAGCGGAGGGCGGCACGCTTTCCTACTCCGTGCCGGAGGTCGCGCCGTCGAGACACCCGACCGCCCGTGGAGCCGAGGAGGAGAAGATCCTCATGACGATCAACGAGCTCACGTGCACGGGCTGGCCGTGGGGCGTTACCCGACTACGTCGAGGAACCGGATATCGCCCCTTAGGAGGAGGAGCATCCCTTCTTCAAGGTCGAGGTGGCAGGACATCGCCCGAATCACGCTCGGGTATGCCGTCGCCCTCGATCTTCTTTTCCGAGCAGAGGATGCCCCTTCTCCACGACCTCTCCCTTGGCTGGTATGCAGCTCCGGCAGAGGACTGGGTGGATGCGAGGGTGTCCGAGATGTTCGGCACCCCGAAAGGCAAGGAAATCATCGAGGGCCGCCAGATCCCGAACAACGTCCTTAACCGGACAGAGGCGGTAAGTTTCTGATTCGGACTTTTTTCCGAAGCCCTTGTCCGGACAGGCTTCGCCGGGGGCCTCCCGACCTCATTTGAGTCTTTCTCTTTTTCAACAGGAGAAGGTTGCCCTCGAGGTCGCCGTGTCCCAGCTGGGATCCCAGCTGGCGGGACGGGGTCGTAAGACCAAGGGACAGGCGGGTCGCAAGCGCCGCGCTCGATCTCCGTCGGCCACGCCGTCGCCATGACACGCAGCGCCCTGGCGACGACCACTCACCCCGCCAACACTTGGAGTATGCGGACGGCAGAGGTGAGTGAACTGAGATTGTGGATGGACGAGTACACCAGAAACAATCCCGAGCTAATGGCTCGTTGCGCCACGGCTTCTTCTTGTGAAGCGAAAGAAAGAGCGCCGCGGCGTGGCCCAAATGTGAAGGTTGAGCTGGAGGGCCAGATCGCGGCCCTTCAGGCGGAGCTTGCGCGGGTGAGCTCGAGCCCGGCTCCTGGGGACCGCGAGGAGGAGAAGGACGAGCTGGACCCCGCCCCCTTGGTCCCGAGGTCCCGTGGAGTCGCCCGCCACGCCTCAGCGCGCCTAACGCCGACTGTCTCGAGGTCGGCTTGGAGGAGGTCGACCTGCGGCCGCCAGTGGCCGACAAGGCGCCAGCGAGACATGGCCGCCCTCCTGGCCCGCGCCCGAGCTCGTAGCGGACGCCGCGCAAGGTCGATCTCTGCTCTCTTCTTGTTTGTCTTTTTCCCCTCGGCACCATTCTAACCCCACATCGTCTATAGTGGGTGTGGCGGTTAGTGGAGTTATGGGATTCGAGCGATGGTCGACGATATTCTTGACTTCGTGCTAGAGAGGAGCTAGCCCGGCTGCCGAGGTCGTCATGGGCGACGGAGCCGAGGTGGGGCCGAGGTCGCGTGAGGCCCGGCCCCACTGCCGGTGGCGGCGAGGCCGGCTGGAGCCGAGGTCACGGAGGCCCAGCCCCACTGCCGCCGGTGGTGACGACGTCGAGGTGGGGAGCCTGTTGTCGCGGAGCCCGGGACCGGAGGTCGTGTCTCGAAGAGGAGGCACGGAGGAAGATCGCGCCGCCGATGCCCGGGCCGTGGCACGAGGGCATCCCCACATCATAGTCGTGGAGTCGACGGTGATGAGCAGGCGCCGAGACTCGCGAGGATTCTTCCGGTGCAATGACATCATCGCCGCGACTCTTGAGAGATCGCCGAGGTCTCCCCGGGTTCATGACATCACGCGGGTCAGGCCGGCCCGGCGTCGGGGACCTTAATCTGGTGAGGGCTCGTCGGCGAGGAAGAGCCGGCTACCCCGCTGGTCGGGAGACAAGCCGGCTACCGTAGGTGGGCGAGGCAGCTCGAGCGGAGGGATCTGCCGGCACCGAGGCTGCTCGATCGAGACCGACCTCCCGGTCGTCGACCGTGCCCGGTTGATTCCTTTTCGGGGATCTTGCTGCGGCCCAGGGCCGGATACCTACCGGTGTCCCGGTTGCTCCCATGGCCGTGGGCGCCGAAGTGGTGGAGCCCCGTCGAGGAGGCGAGCCCCGGCGCAACTTCGCCGGGAGGAAGAAGAGCGGGAGGTAATCCTTGCTCTTGAGGCCGTCCCTCTCCAGAGGCGGAGGCTGTCCCCAGGGCAAAAGTCCATCGCCTTCGGGGCCAGGAGCTCGAGCTCAAGCCTCAGAGAGCCGATCAAGGAGAAGGGACTAAGGCGGGGATCCCTTACACGCCCGAGGCGAGGTGGAGGACCCCGCCGAGTTGTTCCATCGAGGGCTAGAGACCCGACTTTTTTGGGTAAGTACTCGACTTATGTACTTTTACCGAGAGTTTCGATTCACGACCTGAAAACGCCTTGTTCTTGCAGGTGCCGGAGTCCACCATGGACTTCCATGCCGCGACCGATGCCGCCGAAGTTGTCGCGAAGCACCAAGCCGAGCAGGGCGCCAAGATTGCGGAGCTCGAGCGCCGGAGTTGCCGAGCCGACATCTTCCGAGGCCGAGATCCGGCGGAAGGTGGAGGAGTCCGTCACGCGAGCTCGGGAAGCGCCCTCGGCCGGAAGCGGCCAGGCAAGGTCGGGCCTTGAAGCCACGGTGGCGACCTTCTTGCGCGACGCCGCCGAAGTGCCGAAGGACAATCGACCCGACAGCGGGAGAGTCGAGGCGACCGACAAGCGGCAGCGGCGAAGGTCGGGAAGCTTCAGCCGGCGTGTGCTCGACCTTGAGTCCGAAGCTTGACTCGGTGCGGGGGCGAGCTCGCTTGCGGGAGCAGAAAGCGTCTGGCTCCTGTAATTTTCTTTTTCTGTCTTTTACCTTAAAAAACTTAGGAGAAACTATCGATTGAATATAGAATGAGTTGGTTTAAATGGGCGTTTTTGTTTTTCCCGAGATGACAACGATTTGTTTCGTCTGGCGGTCTTACGCGACTTAGTGGTTAATCGTGACGAGGAAATGACTATCTCGCTCGAAAGTAGCACGCAGGTCGAGGTGACCATTTTGGCGCGAAAAGTTGCACGAGGCCGAGGTCGTGGCCACATGGTACCTCTATAGCCCCGCCGCCAACGGAGGTCGTGGGCGTAAATCATGAGCACGACCGTTGGCGGAGTAGAATTCTGCGGGGACCGTGTGGCCCTTAGGGTTACTGCAAGTTGGCGCGCCACAAGACCGGCCGACTGAGCTCGGAATCGCCGGAAGGGTGTCTGTGCGAATCTTTACTTGCGGTGGAGGTCTACTGCGAAAAAGATGGTCGTCTTACGAGGAAGGAGGCCCTCGAGGTCGAGCTTTTTGTCGTGACGGTGTTTTGCCCCAACGATCGACTTGCCCCGACACTTTGTCTAGGTCGGGCTTAATCGTAGAATGGGGAAAGAGAGGAGAGAGAGAATGGGAGGGTAAGGTGATAAAGTTTATTAAAGAGGTGAAAAGCAGGCGAGGTTAGACATGGAACTTACGCGGTTGGTCAATGTTCCAAGTACTAGCTAGTTCGACCATCTTCCATTGCAAGGCGGACAGCCCGGGCGTGTTGTTGAGACGACCGTGTAAGGACCTTCCCATCTTGGCGTTAGCTTGTTGGCTTTGACAGTCTTGGACCGTCGCGAACGAGATCGCCGACGTGTAAGGTCCTTGGTCGCACCGATTTAGCGGCGTGCTCGCGAAGAGCTTGCGGTGTAAACCGCGGATCGCAATGAGCCCGTTCACGAAGTTGCCTCCGCAAGGTCGAGGTCAAGAAGGCGTTAAGCCTTCTGCGTCGATGTTATCGGCCAGGTTCACCCTCGGGGATCCTAGGACAACCTCGGCGGGTAGGACGGCTTCCGCGCCATATCTGAGCTGAAAGGGTCTCCGTGGCTCGGCTTCGTCGTGGTCTTGGTGACCGGAAGGGCGAGGGTAGCTCGTCCACCCAGGCGACCATGCCGATCGAGGCTCTTGAAAACTCTCTTCTTGATTCCTTGGGCGATCTGCCGATTCGCCGCTCGGCCGCCCCATTGCTCTGTGGGTGGGCCACGCAGATCGCGAAGCATATCTTGGTCCCGACCTCCTCGCAATAAGCCTGAAACACCTCGCTCGTGAAGCGAGTGCCGTTGTCGGTAATGAGGCGACTGGCAGCCAAAGCGAGTTACTACATTATTGCGGAAGAACCTTTTAGCCGCTTTGTGCGAGATGGTTGATATAGGCTCGGCCTCGATCCATTTAGTGAAGGTGTCGATTGCGGCGAGCAGTATTTACAACCCTCCTTCCTCGGGAAATGGACCGAGTATGTCGATGCCCCAAACCGAACGGCCAGGTTAGCGGTATGGTCTCAGAGCGCGTATCTTGGTGATGGACCTTCCGAGCATGGAACGGCAAGATCGGCGGGAGGTTACTATTGAGCGCTGCGTCGGCCAGGGCCGTCGGCCAATAGTAACCCAATCGGAAGGCTTTGCTCACCAAGGTCCTAAAGGGCGAGTGAGCTCCACACATCCCGTCATGGATATCCTTGAGGAGATATTTGCCTTCCTCTTGGGTGATGCACTTGGAGAGGACGCCAAGCGCGCCTTTGCGGTATAAGAGACCCTCGACCATTTTATAGGTCGAGGAGCGTCTCACTAGCCGGGATTTCTCGGCTTCCTCCTCGGGCAGTGTCCCGTGCACGAAGTATTGGATGAATGGCGTCATCCAATTCGCGTCCTGCTTTCGAGGAAGGAGACGGTACCACCCGTCTCGGTTGCCTCTTCCCGGGGTATGGAGGGCTTATAGAGGTGCTCGATGAGCACCCGGCTGGAAGCGGGAAAGCCCCTGGCGAAACCGACCTTTGATAGATGGTCGGCCAGGGCATTGTCCTTCCTGGGGATGTATAGTACTTCGAAGTTTCTGAAGTACTTTTCCATCTTCCTTACTTCAGCCAGGTAAAGCGCCATTGAGTCATCGGAACACTGATACTCCTTGTTAACCTGGTTGACGACCAGCTGCGAGTCGCCCTTCGCAGTTAGTCGTTGGACTCCGAGCGCTTTGCATGCCCGAAGCCCGGCTAGCAGACCTTCGTATTCTGCTGCGTTGTTTGTTGCGCCGAAGTGCAGTTGGAGGGCGTACTGGATCCGCTCCCCCTGAGGGGATTCGAGGACCACTCCAGCCCCCGAGCAATCGTAAGCTCGGGATCCGTCGAAGTGCATGACCCAGCGCTCGAGCTCGGCCTGGTTGGGTTCGGGTTCGGGCGGGGCGGGGTTTGTCCATTCGGCTAGGAAGTCCGCTAGGACCTGAGATTTGATCGCGGTTCTGGCCGAGAATTCGATCTCGAATTCGGCGAGCTCCATGGCCCATTTCGCGATCCGCCCGCTTATCCCCGATTCCCGAGAATTTCCCTCGCCGGAAGTTGGTCGGGACTTGTATTTTGTGTGCACAGAAGTAGTGTCTTAATTTCTTCGAGGCCCACGAGGAGCGCATAAAGGAGCTTCGGACCTCGGAGTAACGCTCCTTTGGTCCTGTCAAGACCTCGGCCGATGTAGTAGATCGGCGGCTGTACCCCGCCCCGTTCTCTGTGATGACGGCGCTTACCGCATGGTGTGTGGCGGCGAGGTAAAGCGAGGAGGACCTCTCCTACTGCAGCGTGGTCAAGACCGGGGTCTTGACAAATCTGATTTAAGCTCTTTGAAAGAGCGATGCAGCTTCATCTGTCCAAGTGAAACTGCCGTGCTTCCGAGCGCCTTGAAGAAAGGTAGGCCGCGTTCCCGAGCCGCGAGATGAAAGCGACTTAAGGCCGCCATCCTCCCGATCGAGGATCGACCTCCCGAGTGCAAGCTCGGTGGTCGCATGTTCTCGATGGCTTCTATCTTCTCTGGGTTGGCCCCGATTCCTTGTGGGCCGATCATGTATCCGAGCACCTTGCGGCTTTGACCCCGAACACACATTTTTCGTGGTTTAACTTTATTCGATGCTTATTGAGGTTATGAAAAGTCTCCTCTAGATCGGATACATGGTCGGAGGCCATTTTGCTCTTGACGACTATGTCGTCTACATACACTTCCAGGTTCGACCTATTTGGCCCGAGAAGGTTTTCTGCATAAGGCGCTGGAAGGTTGCTCCAGCATTCCTTAGACCGAAGGACATGGTCGTGTAGCAGAATGTGCCAAACGGCGTGATGAAGGAAGTTTTCTCCTCGTCATCGGGCGATATACCGATCTGGTGATAGCCTGAGTAGGCGTCCAGAAAGCTCATCGCCTCGGAGCCGGCCGTCGCGTCGACCAACTGGTCTATCCGAGGTAGCGGGAAATTGTCCTTCGGGCATGCGGCATTTAGCCCCGTGTGATCGACACACATGCGCCACTTGCCTCCTTTCTTCATCCACGATGGTAGGTTGGCCAACCAATCGGAATGGTCAACCTCCCGAATGAAACCGGCTTTGAGGAGCTTGTCGATTCCTCTCGATGATGGCTTGCTTCTCCGGGAGAAGCGCTGAGCTTCTGCCGCCTGAGCTTTTGTCAGGCCGAATCGCTAGCCTGTGCTCGACGACCTCCCTTGGGACTCCGGGCATGTCGGACGGTTCCCAGGCGAACGTGTCCGCGCTTCTCCGGAGGAAGGTCACGAGCTTGAGTTCCTATTTAGGATCTAGGGAAGCCCCCACGTGTACGACCTTGTCTGGCTTTGTGTCGCACAACGGGATGGCCTTGGTTTCTCCCTGGCTTGGAGGCTAGCCTTGGGCCGGAACTCCTCGGCTCTTGCTCGGGCCCATGGAGCAGCTGACCGATCATGTCTAACGCCCTCTCGTCGCAGATTCGGAGGCTTTTGCTCGGGCTTCCTTGATCGTGATCACGCCGCCGGCCGGGACCTTCAAGCATTGGTACCGTGATGAGTGGCGGCCATGAATTTGGCGAAGCGCTGGTCGGCCCAGATGGCGTTATGGCCGATTCGAAATCGACCACTTCGAGCGTGATTAGCTCCGCTCGGAAGTTGCTCGGATGGCCGAACGTTATCGGGCAGGGCGATCCGCCGAGTGGCCTGGACCGACGTTAAGGTACTATCCCGTAGAACGACCACCAGGCTTTGATCTTGGAGCGAGGGATCTCGTGATCTCGCCCAAGACCTTGGCGATATCGTCAGGTCGAGGAGCTTCCGCAATCCACAAGGACCCGACTCATCGTGGTGTTGCAGATTGTTGGGCTAACGACCATCGGAAGCCTTTGGGGTTTAAATCATCCCCAGAGGCGTCGTCCTTGGAGAAGGTGATCGGCAGCTCGGACCACTTGAGCTGCTGAACAGGAGGCTTCCCCTGAGTGACACGGAGTACCTCGTGCGCGGCCTCCTTTAACTCCCGACGCGACCCATAGGCGGCGGAGCCCCCGAATATCACGGCGATGTGGTTTCTCGGCTCTTGGTACTCCATGTCGGTGTCTTGCTCCTCGGCGGGCTTCTTGCCCTTGACGTCTCCTTCCATCTCGGGGAGCGTGGGCATGGGACCCTTACCATTGTAGAACTGCTCCAGGCGGGAGGCCCACGTTCTGCAATTCCGAAGGTCGTGCCCATGCGCCTGGTGGAGCGGGCGTATAGGCACTAGCCCGCCCGCTGTTGGTCGCCAAGCGCTCTTGGTCGTCCCCGATTCGCTCGTTGTTCAATAACCGGTCGACCCTTTCCTTTCGGGGCCCCCCCCCTATATGACTGCGAGGTCGGCCGTTGTCTTTCGATGGCTGCCACCACGCCGGAGACGGAGGATTTTTTCTTCTTTTTGATTTTTTTCTCGATCGGGCTTACGCTCTTTCGGCTTGATGCCCCTTCGAGCCCGGCCGAGGGCAGCTTTCCTCGTCTAGCGCCTTCTTCCATTGGGCGGCCTCGTCCGCGTTAGCGTAACGATCGACCATGCGAACGGCTTCGTTAGCTGTGATGTCCGGTGGATTTCGAGGTCCCGAGTAAAGCGTCGTCTCGGACCCCGAACTTGAAAGCCTTGGACGACCGCCTCATCCGAGATGCTCGGTATGGAATTGCGCACTTGCATGAAGCGCCCGGCGAATGGCGCGAGGTCACGCCTCCTCAGTCAGTCGACGCTCAAGGTCGCTCCTTCCCCCAGGCGGACGTGGCGACTCACGGAAGTTGGCTCGGAGAGTGCTTTGCCACCGAGCCCAGGACCGGATCGAGTTCTCCTTCTCGGTTGAATAGCCACGTCGAGCCGGCCGCCCAGGATCAGGCGTAAAGTTGGCCATCACCCTTTCATCACCCCCCGGCAGCCTAAAATGGCCGTGGTGTAGATCGAGAGAAACTCGTCGGGTTCTCGAGTCCCGTCGAATCTCTCGATGTGGCCCGGCTTAAACCTTGTTTCCGGCCAGTCACTCGTCGCCGACGTCGCGAACGCCTCTGCACCCGAACACGGATCGTTTGGCGATCACCACGAGCGCATGGCCGGGCGATCCCCACCACCGAGCCCGAGTTAGTGGGCCCAGCGAGAGAGAGTCTCCTACGCTGTAGGATGGGAGTGGCCCGATGAGGAATGTTCGGCCGGATTACGCCTGTGGCTCGTGATTCCGCTGTCCCGAGAGCCCCGGGGAATTGCTCGGGTGCCTCCCGAGCCTGGCCTTCGCGCCCGATCCTCACTCTGAGTGCGGTGCGTGAGTCATCGAGGTGGTGGCGCTGACGCCGGCCGGGCGGCGTTCCTGGAATTGCTCTGGCGCCTTTTCCGAGGCCTCGCCGCCTTATGTCTGTGGCGATTTCCTCGAGGTCGTCGGCCACGGCCGCGCCCATGGCTTCTAGGTCGGCACGCTCGGGAAACTCTCGAGGTTGCGCACCACCGCGGGCTGTGGCTTGAAGGCGTTCTCGCCGGGGAACGCTGGGTAACGAGCTCGTTCGTCGTCGCGACGGGCTCGAGTCCCGTGACGCTGCGGAAATTCTCGCGAACTTCGCCCTGGTCTTATCGGTCCAAGGCCACCTCGGACTTGCCGCCGTAAGTCGGGCCGTCCGATTCAGGGATGCCTGCAGTGCTCTTTGGCCGCCAGAGCGGTGAAGACGCGCTTCAGCCGGGGATTTGCTCCCGGCATTTCCATCCTCTTCCGCAACGAAGACGTTACGGGATTGGACGGATCGCGAGGGGGACATCACGGTGTCTCCCCGTGAAGCGGTCCCCTGGTCGAGCTCGTAGAGGTCGGGGATGTCCAGACCATCGTAGAGCCCGTCGTACTCGTCGTCCGAGAGGCGTCGAGCCGAGCGAAGAACTGCTCGGTCTTGGCGGCCGCTTCTAGGAAAAGCTCCTGGAACCGTCTTGATTTCTAATACGGGCGACGCCGCCGCCCATTGTCGAAGAATCGCTTGTCCTCTTCCTCGATCTCGGGCGTAGAGCCCTGGTGGTTACTGGATTACGACATTCTTCGGGATTCCTCACGAAAGGAAAGTCGGTCCCCACGGACGGCGCGGTGTCGACGATTGGGAACAGGCCCCGCCGAGCTTACTTGTTGGTGGAGGGACCAACCGTGACCCCTTCTTACGTGAGGGATTACTCGAAGAATGGCTCACCAGGTTCCAACGAATGTGGACACGCAATGATTTACCCTGGTTCGGCCTCTCGAGAAAGAGATAACAGCCCTACTCCACTCGTTTACTCTTGCAATGTGTCCGAGTTTTACAATGTGTGTTGCTCTCGTTGTTGTTTGTCCCCCTCACGATGGGGACCCTTTATAGCTTACAAAGGATCGAACTCCATGACCCCACTACCCGCACGTTTGGACCTCGTCCAAACGTGGCAACTGGTGGATCCTATCTTTCCGCCACGCTCCCACGGGAAACGTAACGGGCCAACGGAAGTTACGCTCGGGTGGTTATTCCTACCGACCCCGAGACCTCGTAAGGTCGGCCGATGACCGGCACCGAGCTTGGACATCTTACCCGAGCTCGAGCTCGGAATCGACTGGAGTACGTGGCATTCTCGGTCCCACCCGAGCCCGAGCTCGGAACTGGCCGGAATGCGTAGCCTTCCAAGCTCTGATTTAGACAACCCAGGGTAACGACCTCCTGGTGGCTCGGGCGGGAGCGAGCTTGGTCGTTGGTGGCATCCGAGGTAATTTATGGAAATTACCCGACCCCCCGACACCTTCGTATTCTGCCGCGTTATTTGTCGCTGCGAAATGCAGCTGGAGGGCATACTGGAGTTGTTCTCCCTGTGGGCATACTAGGACAACTCCAGCCCCCGAGCGTTCGTAGGCTTGGGACCCGTCGAAGTACATGACCCAGCGACCTTACCCGGGTTGGTCGAGATCGGTCTCGGGCAGGGTGGGATTAGTCCACTCCGCCAGGAACTCAGCCAATACCTGGGATTTGATCGCCGTACGAGCCGAGAATTCAATCTCAAACTCGGCGAGCTCCATGTCCCACTTCGCTATTCGACCACTGGCATCTTGGTTTTCCAAGATCTCCCTGAGTGGAAAGTTAGTTGGAACCCGAATTCTGTGGGCTTGAAAATAGTGCCGTAGCTTCTTGGAGGCTACGAGCAGCGAATACAGGAGTTTTTGAACCTCCAGGTAACGTTCTTTAGGCCCGTGTAAGACCTCGCTAATATAGTACATCGGCCGTTGCACGCCGTCCTTTTCCACTGTTAACACAGTGCTTACTGCCTGGGCGTAGCGGCCAGGTACAGTAACAGGACTTTTTTTGTGCCTCCAGCGTGGTGTATATTGCGTGTGTGTCTGTCTCAATATGTCTCCTTTTTTTTGTGCCTCCTCCCCCCTCTAATGTTCGGGAGGTATTTATAATTTACAAGGGTATCGGGTCAGTTATGGCCCACTCCGTGCACGTCTGACCGTGTCCAACGTGGTCGCAACCGAATCCTACTTCTCCGCCACACCTGCGTCCTGGGCGCAACGACCCTCCGAAGTGGCATGATTATCGCCTTGACCGTTAGTCTTAACTCCCGACCACGCAACTAGAGCTCGGGGTCGGACCGAGCTGATTTGACACCAGCCCGAGCGGGTGAGCCCGAGCAACATTCTCGGGCACTGGCCGAGCAACAAGCTTGCACCATACGAGCAAGTCAAGCAACGGCGCTCGACCCTTCTTAGGTCACCCCCGGGGACGACCTCCGAGATGCACGGGACCGGGACGAGCTCAGCTGTCGTGGCATTATGGTAATTAAGGGAATCACCCAATCCCCGACACATTGTTTATACTTCATCCAAAAAATAGATACTAAATTTATCATACTTAGTAAATAAAAATAAACTATTTTTGTGATTACATAAAAAATATATGACTAATCGAATGGCCTATTAATCAGATAATACAGTCAATTAATCGTTCGACTGAGTTAATTACACTTCGATTAAACTATTTGTAAAGGTTTAATCACCGTTATCGATTAATGAACCACGTATAATTAATCGTTCGATTGAGTTAATTACACTTTGATTAAACTATCTGTAAAGGTTTAATCACTGTTATCGATTAATCAGCCGACTAAGCGGTGGAGGCCGTTTTCCACACAGTGCATGCATATGACGAGAAGATGAACCGCGTGGCCAAGGAGGACCTGAACGCAAATACAAAGAGCGAAGAGGCTTTCTTTGCGCGAAGTGGTGACGTAAAACGCCCGAGAGCTCGCCAATTCCTTCAGCTATAGATAGTTAATATACGTACAGCTTAAAAGAAACCATACGTGGTTTCTTTATTGATTCTTCCACATATGCAACATCACCGAGCCTCATCTCATCTGAGTATTTATAATGGCATTATTATCTCTATATAAATATCCAGTCCAATTTTTTTTGCATAACCCAGCTTACATACTCATAATTAACCTTTCAACACAAGACCGAAAGAACTAAAAAGTACCTAGACGTGCTTAGCCAACATCCATGTCGCGTCACTCCTCCAACAAGCGCAACACGTCATCTACCTCCGGGCAGCTCCCGATGATTTCGAACAGCACGTCCTGCCCCACTTCATCCACGCCGCTCAGCACTTCGGGCGGTATCACCGCCACGTCGTTGTTTTCGGGGCCGCCGCCGTCACCTTGCAGACAGCTGTAGTACAGCTTCATGAGCTCGTTCATCGGGCTCCGGGTCTCCTCCGCGACGACGCCGGCCGCGACCTCGGGCAGCACCACGGCCAGCTCCCCGCTCCCGCCGCTCGGGCGGTGGCACTTCCCGCCTGGGCTGCCGCTGCTGTCGCTTCTACGGAACTCACGCTTGCGCTTGTCCTGCGCGCCGCGCACCACGTCCTCCAGGCCGTTGCTGTCCCTGTCCTCCCCCTCTTCCTCCTCTTCCTCGTCGCCGTCGAGCGGCGTGATCTGCAGCGAGCTCTTGAGCCGGCGGCTCAGCGCCTCTTCCTGCTGGAGCACCTTGGACCACGTCTCGGACTCCTTGGCGCTCATATTCTGCTGCAGCCGCTTGGATTGCCACACGAGCTTGCGCATCTGGTCGAAGCGTGGGCTCATGTGCTTGACCACAGCACTGAGCAGGGAGATCTTCCACGCCTTCTTGAGGTCGTGCGGCTTCCGGTACGGCGGCACGCCCTGGTAGGCCTGCATCTCTCCCTGCGTACCCCACCAGGACTCCTGCCCCGTCGGCCACCACGGCGGCGCCAGCCCGCGCTCCAGCGGGAAGCTGCGCTGCGGCGGCTCGCAGTGCTGGATGAGCGCCGAGAGCACGGACCCCAGAGTACTGTCCTGGATGTCCTGGAGACAGTGGAGGCAGGATACAGGGCCCAGCGGGCTCTCGCCGGCGGGGCCGATCAGGGCCATCGGGCCGGCGCGGTCGAAGCTGATGTTGTCCTTCCACCAGCCGCGGAGGCTGTCGGAGGAGCCGGACATTGGCTCGCCGGCCTCGTCGATGACACCGTACACGAACCCGCGCGCGTTGCAGGCCTCCATCATCTTAAGCATGTGCCGGAGGACGCCGTCCTGCGCGCGGAGCATCGCCTTGCGGCGGCACCGCGTCTCGGGCGCGTCCTCCTGGCCCTGGGCCCCCGACGACGACCCAGCCTGAGCCGCCACGATCCTGGCGCCGCCGTGGTCCTCGAGCTTCATGAGCAGCATCTGGTCCTTCCATATGCGCTTCTTGATATCGGAGATCTCGATGGACTCGGAGCCGGACTCGGAGTCGCTGAGCTCCTCCAGCTCCAGCACCCCGAGGTCTCCAAGACCAAGAACAACGCCGCCGCTGCTGCCACCGCCATGCTCGTCCTCGTGGCCCATGGCCGACTCAGGAAAAGGATGCCTTCTACCGTGAATGCCTCGATCCATACACACTTACACGTACGTACTCTGATTGATTTTCGAGCCCGTGGATTACTAACTATCGACGATCTATGACGAGCGAATGGTTGCACCGGCGAGCGGTTTATATACGCGGTCGACGCAGCTGAGGCTGAGAAGAATTCAGACGCCAGCCGGGACGGGCCGGGACGGCAGGCAGGTGATGTCGCCGTGTGGCTACGGCCGGGTCCGTGAGTGCGGGATATTTTTTAAAAATAATACATTTGTAAAATAAAATTAAAACGTAAAAAACAATTATATAAAAATGTCTATATAACATCTTAAAGTTTGCTTAAAAGTCTGTTTGTCAACCCAAACTATAAAATCAGACATTTAACCTTCCGAATTTTACAATTCGGTATTACCCGTGTGGCGTTATGAGTGAGCTGTTTTGTCATATAGGATGATAAGTGTAACATCCTGAGAATTTTAGAAACGAAATAAAGTCACCATGTGTGTGTTCAATGCCATTTTTGAACTTTGTTGAATTGATTCGAAGAAAAATAAAAAAAATTTAAATTAACAAAAATCCATTCAGACTAGCCGATACCAAGACAACTCATAAAAATCCCAAACAATCTAATATAGAAAATAATTCTATAAAATATTAGAACTCAAGAGATGAACAAATACAAATTTTATTGAATTTTTGTAGCTCTAAAAATTCAATTAAAGATTTAAAAGAAGCAAACTTTAAAAAATTTTAGTTTGAATTCTACAAATCCAAACTGAATGAAACCAAGTGCATCCGAAGCTCTACCCCACGATCTTTCTGTACAAAAATTTCCGAAAATTGCTGAGACATTTAAGAGTATGAAATGACAGCTCCAAACAACCAAACCGAAGTAATTGCAACTGCACTGTGCACACAAGCCATTCAGTGAAATATCTTGTCCTAGCCTCACCGTCCGCTCACACTGTACATCGCCGTGCCCCCTCGCCGACTCCGCCCGTACGCCAGATGCTCCACTCCGTTGTCATGCACGCCTCACGCCATTTCTCTTCTCCCTCCTCTGCCTGCCGTGCCGACTCACCGTGCATACGCCACGCACAAGGCGCACGCCATGCAGCTGCGCCCGGCTGGCCTTGCCCGCTCCGCTGTCTAGTTATCCTCGCCTCGCCTTAAAACCGAGCCAGGCCTCTCCGTTCAGGCTACATTCTTCTCCTTCTACCCTGGCCAAAGCTCACCGCGTAACATCTCCTTCTTCCTCGCCGGTGAACACCTGAGCTCCTCGGCGCTGTGCTGAAGGAGTACTACGACTCATCCTCGTTGTAGCACCCTAGCTCCTACCCACTTTCTTCTCTTTTCACTTGCAGCCAACGCCCGAGCTCCGCCTTCGTCCTCGCTCACGGCCAGCTGCTTGCTGCGCTTCAAGAGAGTGAGTGGGGTAGCTCAAATATTTTGGCATGCATTCAAATCACAAAACATCTCAAGTCGAGTTGGCTAGAAGCTCTAGAAGTCATGAGACCTGAGATCAAATCCCGTCCAGCCGGCTACTGTTGGATTTTCTCATTTTCCTT
Organism: Rhipidocladum racemiflorum; assembly: GCA_036346355.1. NCBI lineage: Eukaryota > Viridiplantae > Streptophyta > Magnoliopsida > Poales > Poaceae > Rhipidocladum > Rhipidocladum racemiflorum. Next base: position 24,031,645 of record CM070572.1, read on the forward strand.
GATGTCTAATAAATGACACCTCAAATGGATTAGCTAGCCCGCTTGTCACAAGAGATTCCTACTAAAGCCAATCCCCCCCCCCCCTCCTTTTTTTTTACTTTATTTAGTTCTTTCCTTTATATTTTGCTAGGAAGGTCCAAATACAGTGAAATAAATTTCTAAATTTGAGTTATCTATAAAGATCTAGATTAGACTCTAGCGAATGGAATGGTTACGTCATAGTCTAGCAAAATGGGTACAATGAGTATCGCGTGGCGTGATTGACATGATTGCTAGAATGTTTCGTGTGGGTAAAGTGTACACTCTCTACAAAGATTTAAATCTAATTAATTAGTCGTGCTCACGGTCATGAACCGCTTGGGACATAATGTCAAGTATAACTTTTGGATTTTGTTTTTGCAAAAACTTTGGTAAATAATGGTATGATGAGTTGGTTTATTTCGTATGGTGGGTTGGCTGCAATTTACTTGTTGTTCATGACCATAGAGGGTCATGAAATGTTGTATACATGCTTTACATACCGTATAAGTTTCTTATTAAATGCTCTTTTCAATACTGTCATCATTTATTAAACTGCATGCTTACAAATAAAAGTTGCTTCATGCCAAAAATTGAATCTAGTATAGAAGCTTTCTTCTATTGAAATAGCCATGCATGTATAATAACTTCTATACACTAAAGTCTTGCGAGTATATACGTGTACTCACCGTTTGCTTTAACTAATATTGTTTAGACGAAGGTAACGATGAGCTACCCGATGACTCTTACTTCGTTCTCGGGTTTGACGATTTCATGGACAGATAAACTGAGTCTTTCCCCAGTCGGTTGCCTATGGGTTATGAATGGCACACCACTGTCCCGCTTTTGGACTTGTGTTTATTTCCACTGCTCTTTACTCTTTATGTGATATATTTGGCCGGTCGGCTATGGACATGTAATATTTAGTAGATGTAATAGTTTTTAATCTACTTTTATGTTATTTACATCTGTGTATGTGTGATGAATCATCTCGAATGCAAGATATATGGGTGCTAGGCTTTGATCTTCGGAACTAGCACTATACACATATCCGGGTACTGGGAATTATTTTCAACCATTTGACGCATGAACACGAGCGGTCGTTGTTCCTTAACTACTGCGATGCACACCCCTCGGCGGGTGTGGGCGGTACTAAGATTCTGAGACGAACGATGTGTGTTGTGCCCGAATGGGTTGACCTCAATCCCGATATGGTTTTCGAAAAGTGGTTGGAACTCTCTTGGTTGCGTAAGTGTGTACGATGGTAATCAAATGGTTCATATTTGTTTGGGTGTGGACCATTTAATTCACATCCATGCACGTGATTAGTTGAGGACAGTGAGCATACACTTAACTGGAGTATGTGTGTCACTTCTAGTCCAACGCGCAAACGAAGATCCGATCCATGCTCCCGGGGCCCCACAACAAGTTGGAGGAGCTTAGGTGAATAATAGATGGGGCTTACAATGGATTCTCTTCCAAATCAAAATAGGAAGCATGATTGGGAGTTAAGTGAGGGAGAAGCCATTGATCTAACTTGGCCAATGTATCATCCTACATAGCAAAACCATCAACTCATTGTATCACATGGGTAATACCATTATGCGAAACCGGGTCAGTGTGTTATTTGAACTAAACCGGATTACAAAGTTCGTGTGGTCATATGGACAGCCGATGTGGTCAATCTGGTTTTATAGTTTAGGGTGCTTAATATACTTTCGATCAAAATTTGAGGTGTCATATGGTCCTCTTCCTTACATAAATACACAAGCTTTTGAGACACGAGCTCGTCATCAAATTAATTTGCATAGATCATGGACTGTCAAATGAATTGGTGATAGAAGTTATATTGTCTACTCATTTTGCAACAGAAGCTTTCCATAAACCTATCGCCAATTCATTTTATGACAGAAGTCTGTCACCAAATAAATCAATGATAAAATTTTATTTAGCCAATAATTTTGTCATTGATTTATTAGGCCAACAGGTCTATTTGACCGATAGGCTTCTATCGTCAAATGAATTGGCGAAAAAATATTGTTTGGCGACAGAGGTATATTTATGTAATTATTATTTTTTTCCATATTTTTAAATTTTATTTTAAAATTGTATTTTTTTAAAGAAAAATTCATTGCCAAAGGTCTTCTCGGGAACTGAGCGCGCGCTCTCTAGGTTTCTCTAGACGCGTGTGCACATGGTTTGGACTTGGATCGCGAAATGTTTCTGTTCCGGCGGAGAAAACAAACACCAGGCTAAGTTTTAGCGGAAGAATGGCTCAAATATACAACATGTAATACGAAATTTCAAAATTATACAACATTTAAAAAAAATATCGAAAGTAACACCGTGGCCGCCATGCTTGGTGCGCCGCCGGCCGGCGGTCGCTGGTCGTCGCTTTGATTTGCCAGGAATGGCGGCCAGTGGCGGCTCTGCAATGTGCCCGACCCCCACGGCCCCACATGGCCTGGCTGCCGCCACGAGGGGCGGCGGCCAGGTGGCGACCATCCATCCCGCCCCTCGCCATCGCCAGGCTGGTCGCCACCCCATACGGCGGCAGCCAGGTGGCTACCTTCGTCGCCGCCCCCTGGCCCCCTGCTGGTCGACTCATGGCGGCAGGCGGCAACCCCTGTCGCCGGCCCCCTGCCGCGTCGCGCGTGCAACCCTGCCGCGTGGGAGAAATGACGCATTGGTACTCGTTTTTTGGTTGCTAATGCCATTGCCTGGATGCTTTTGCCACCGAAAGCAGCATGCATGTGGGAGAAACAGGGAACGGTGGTTGAAATAGCACGACATATCACGTCAAGTCAAATCGAGTTCGTATCCGATGCAGCATAAAGTACAGTTTACGGCTAAATTTGGTTCTAATCAATGTAATTAAGAATAAACGACGTGATTATGCGTAACATAAATCGTGATTAATGTAAACGTAGCAGTAATGACTTTTGAGCCTATAAATGGAGGTGCTGCGTCGCTCTCCTTGCGGTGTCTGCAAAGTAGAGCAGAGTGTGAGAGAAGAGTGTGAGAGCAGCATTGTATTGTAGTGCATGTTCTCGGGATCTTGAAGGGAAGGCCAACAAATCGAGAGCGAAAACAAGATTAATTAGTCGGTGGTTATAGTTTTTTGAAATTATCGCAAAGTTCAATCATTTTGCCTTACTACTTCTTGCCACGTGACTTCATATTGTTGTTTTTGTTTCGTAGGTACCGACGACGCTCCCCGAAAACTCGGAGCAAGGCAAGCACCTCCTTCAATCATGTTCATACTACAATTTTTCGTAGGTTTTGTTGTTTTGAACAAATGTTTGTATTAAGTATTCTATACTGTGAACCTGGTAGATATGCCCTATACTGTGAACCTGGTAGATATGCCCCTCATTCCATACAAAAAGTTCAATTAAATATTCTTGCATAAAGTAACAATCATCTTTTGGGTGTCCGAGTATCCCTGCAGGTCGGGACCCTCTGGCGAGCTTCCACTGCAGAACGATTATTCGCTTAAGCGAAGAATTTATTATTATTTTTGGACGTAAGCACTACTTGGACCGAAAGGAGTTGAGCTCCTTCTGAATTTTACAACTCGAGCGAAAGTAGACGCTTAATCCGACTTAAATATGGGTGGCGCGGGCTTCTGGACATTGGTAAGTTATTTTGCTTTATTACATATTTCGCTTCTTATTGTGGTTTTTGCTTCATGTAGATACCGACCTTGCAGATAGCGCACACGCAGACCTGTACGCCGGACCAGAAAACTCAGAGCAAGGCAAGCACCTCCTTCAATCATGTTCATACCACTATGTTAGCCAGATTAAGTTGTTATGAAGAAATGTAATGTACGCATGTGTTACATTCAATTAACACCCTATATATGGCGACCTACTTTAATCTTGTGTGGTTTGTTTATTTTTTCACAAAGTTTAATAATTTTTGTTTATTTCATACATGATTTTTATCTTGCAGGTATTTTTGACGAACATTTATTGGTTGAAAGCTCGATTTTTTTGATCTTCTGTACTACTTGGAGAAGGTTAGTTACAAATCTTCATAAATAATAGCATGTTTTGGTCGGTCTGCTTTAGTGACCAACTTGTTAGGTTAGATTGCCGTATTTTCGTTTATGCAATGTATTATTGTTGAGGACAGTGTAGTGTTATGCTATAGTGAAATGTTACGACGGTATTAGGAAACATTAGTACAATGCTATTATGACATTATGTGTGTAGCAGTAATCTATGTGATATTTTGTGCGGAGAATGTGAATTAACCGTGACACCTAAAAATGTTTACGTAAGTAAGAACATTACATGAATTAACAACCTTATTTTGGGACCCTCTGCCGAGGTAACCTTGTCTTTATCAGGGGCTGGACCCTCCGATGACCATCGGCCTGTCTGTATTTCACACGATCTTCACCTTAAGCATAGGACTGTGTTTTTTTTGGACGTAATCACAACTTGGACCCGAAGGAGTTGACCTCCTTTCGAACTTAATTACTCGAACCAAAGTTGCTTTGTAATCCGACTTAAATATTGGTGGCACGAAGTTCTGGATTGTGTTAAGTCATTTTGCCTTATTACTTATTCGACTTCGTATTGTTGTATTTATTTTTGGACGTAATCATTACTTGGACCCGAAAGGAGTTGACCTCCTTTCTGAACCTAATAACTCGAACCAAAGTTGTTGCTTAATCTGACTTAATTTTTTTTGACCCGAAAGGAGTCTCTGCAGAGGTCAGGACCCTCTCACGAGCTTATGCTCGAACGTTGAATCAGATTTATTTCGCATGATGATTCGCCGCAGCTAAGCATCGCTTTTTTTTGGACGTAATATCTACTTGGACCCGAAAGGAGTTGACCTCCTTTCTGAACTTTACAACTCGAACCAAAGTATCCACTTAATCCGACTTAAATATTGGAGGGCCGAAGTTCCGCACCATTGTAAGCTATTTTCCCTTATTACTTATTGGACTTCGTATTGTTGTTTTTGCTTCGTGTAGGTACCGACACTACAGAGACCGCACACGTTGACCTCAACGCTGCTCCAGAAACTCGAGAAAGGCAAGCATCTCCCTTATATCATCTTTGGTAGCACGCTTTACCATACTTATGTTGTTGTGATGAAATGTATGTATGCATGCGTTTCTCCTAGTAAAAACCATATATTGCGTGCCGGTAGATAAATCCTCGCATTCCATAAAATTGCGAATTAATCGTATCACCTGAATTACATGCGCACAAAAATATCGAAAAAACGACAAATTAATTTGTTATGTACGTATATTTGTTTTACTTAGTTTGTAATGAACTCGTAATGTAAAGTATACAATGCCTTTCTGTGTAGTAGTATTTTACATGATATTATGAGTGTGGAATGTGGTTTTAGGATTTAATAAATCAGCATATGTGTTGTGCTAGTATGTTATATAACATATACATAATTATATGTTGGCATACATTTCAATCAATGCGTAACCATAACATTAATGCTTTCGTAATTAAAATTTGAAGTAATGCCAATACGTTTAAAGATGTTAGCGGTGCGTGTGTGCATTTATTGTTGACTACAATTATGTATTTCTCTGATCCTCGATGGCGATCCCGCTTCATATATGGCATGGGGAGCCCGAAAAATTGCGAGGCCCATTTGTCAAAGATGCATAATTGTGCACACATAGAGACAATCAGAATCCACCGATAGAGTTGCGTCAAGATGCAAGAGCGTTGCACGCTCTTAGTGTTGGACCGTGACGTTGTACAAGCTCGTGGTAGATGGGGTTAGGCCCCATGTAGTGCCAAATAGCTTGCTTTACGTGTACAAGCCTATTCGAGCTCAGTGAGAACGAGTGCCTGGCAGTTCTACATGGAGAAGGCCGCACAGGAAGGGTTCGCACTAGGTGTTCACGTGAAGCTGGTCCCTCGCACCCCCGCTGGGGAGGCAGGGACGAGCCGAGCCCATGAGGAGGACATGGGGGTCAATGCGGACGAACAACCCGAGCCCGAAGAGGAAATTGCGATGAGCTCGCAGCAAGTCCCCGCTCAAGGGGCTTAGCGAGGGCTGGCGAGATGGATGCGCCCGCCCTCGAGGTTGATGCGGATGCCCTAGCGGATGACCCTCACCCTACTTATGGTGACGGTCCTGACGAAGATGAGGACCCGGGGCCAGCAATCGCATTTTTGCACTTGCTGAACCCGGCCGACTGTGTTCTGGCCCGCTTGGAGGATATTTCTAGGCGTGGGCAAGACCATAGCGATATAGAACTCGAGCAGGAGTTTGCGACAAAGGAGGAAGCGATGCACTTCTGCACTAATTACGCAGTCTTGACCGGCGTGACCATCAGGTGACTCGCTTCGGACTGCACTCCGCCGAGCTTAAATGTAAGAAAGGGCAGCAGTGCGAATACTATGTTCGTGCGAACCGCCCTAAACATCAGCACCATTTCGTTATAACTCGGTACACACCGCACACATGCACAGAGGCGCTTGTTCGGAACACAAGCGGTGTGGTGAAATCAAGATTCATCGCGCAAATCCTGTTAGACGTGCTGAAGGCCGACATTAGCCTCAGGCCCGCAACCATAATTGCTGAGATGCAGAACAGGACAGGGATGTCCATAAACTACTTGCAAGCTTGGCGAGCAAAGCAGATGGCTTTGAAAATGCTGTTTGGTAGTTTTATGGAGTCATTCAATTGGGCTCCACGACTACTAAGGCGGATAGTCGCAACAAACCGGGCTCGAATATGCTATTGCCGTCGAACCTGCGGCTTCCCCGATGGAACGATCGCTCCGTAACACTACTACCTCCTCAGGGTGTTAGGCGTTCGGTCCGTGCATCACGGCATTCGAAGAATCGCCCCTGTTATATCGTGGATGGGAGATTTGTGTCCGGCCATTACAATGTCACCCTACTCCCCGCCCTTGCTGCCGATGCAAACAACCGGCTACTACCGGCTTTCGCTGTGGTTGAGGGCGAAAGCAACGACAAATTGTTAGTTCCTGTCCCCTGGTGAAGACCTGTGGTGCGGGATAGGCCCGGTGTGCGTCGTATCGGACCGCAATGCAGCTGCTGAACGCCTCGATAGAATGGCGGAGGATGAAGATTGCCATTGCCGGTGGAGAGGCGTTCGGCGTAGATGGTGCATGCGCTACCTTGGGCGAATCTGTACACCATGTGCGTGAACAAGAACATGGTGAAGCTATTCAAAACCCTATGCATGCAAAACCAAGCTGCGCCAAGTTCGATTTATATTTAACCAAATTAACGAGCGCTCAAAGGAACTGTGGCGGAAGAGACCACGGAGGGCACCACAGGTAATTGGTGGCTCGGAGGTCTCCGTGACGGGCGCAAGATGACATTCGCTCAATGGATAGCGCGTAATCCCGCCGAGAGATGGGCCTGGGCGCACGATACAAATGGTGCACGGTAAGAACATGCCCTCTCTCGTCCGCTAGCACATCATTTTGACAAAGACTCTTTTCCACCTAAGCGGTATGCTTCTCTTCTGCAGATACTCCATCATGACGCAGCGAACTTGGCCGAGTCGCACAACAATGTGCCTTTGCGGGGGCTCGTTGCCTACCCATTTGCTCAATCATTGAGCTCACATTTTTAGGACCGCGAAATACTTTGTTGATCGGCAAAGGGCGGCGCATAAGCTGCGGCTCAACCTTCGCTTCCCCGTGTCGAGGCTTTGTTACAGCGTCGTGGCGAAGCTCAATTCCACCGCACGCGCGCATGATGGACCTGCGCAGAACATTTTTCTCGCCGAGTGCAAGCGCAAGCACCGTCGGGATACTCCGCGGGGACACAAACCCGTAGATGCCAGCTCGGCCCGTATGAGGCGACTCTGCTCATGCAACAAGCCTCGCTTAGAGCACATCCGCCGCCGCGTGCTAGCAGCGTGCCGTGACATGGGGCAACGACGGCACACAATATGTCACACCGTACTACCGTATGGATGCCGTTAGAGCAACATGGACGGGCATTTCGAACCGCTCAACGTCGGCAACAACTACAAGACCTCCGAACCCCTACGTGGCTCCGTGCCCACACTAAGGCGCGATCACGCCGGGTAGACCCAGCGTTCGCGGTTTGAGGGTGACATGGATGCGTCTCAATGAGACGATGGCCTTCAATGCCGCATCTGCCGACCAGGCGAGGGCATGACCGTAGAAGCTGCCCAAACAGAGGGTGATGTTGTCCAATGTAATATTTCAACTATACGCTTAGACATGCAACATCTTCCTACTACCTTCCTTTTGCATTCTCTTCGTGAAATTTCAGTTATGTAATTTATGAACCTAAATTTCTTTGGGTATGTACAGTGGTTTTGAAATTTCTTCTGATGTTATTTTTTCGTATTTCATTGTTTCATTCCCTGGAGATTATGCAAAGCTTGTGATGGAGTTGCGCTGTTGCGATCGAAGTATGATGACGCACCACAGGGCGTGGGCCTCCGGCCAGACGGTAACGTCATTACTACCTTTGTCGTAACGTATCGCAAGCGTCGCACCTTCGTTATGCTCAAGACGTTTACTTGCTTTGTCCTTGCAGCTTAACACTCTCGCATGCGTGGCTCCTGTAACATCAAGAGATTGGACCCTCGGTTCATATACGGCTGGGGACGGACGGGCCTGTTAGCTTCGCATTTATGGTGCGTGGAGCCTACGAAGGAACCTCTAAGGAAGGGACCAGTGGACCCCGATGCCTAGATCGCCAGGGCCCTTATCACCGCGTTGGTCGACAGATGGCGTCAGGAGACGCATACTTTCCACCTCCTTCGGCGAGATGACGGTGACCCTCAAAGATGTCGCCATGTTATTTGGCCTTCCACTTTCCAGTAAACCCCTCGTAGTGCGCAAGCCCTCCAAAGAGGCATGGAAGAACTATGTAGAGGAAAGGTAATAAATGTGAAAGCACACCGACCGCACTTATCCTGGGAGCTAACGTGATTTCCTAACATGTGATTTTCTTCGATGCAGGTTTGGCACAACGACACGAGGGAACTCAGGATCGTGAGTCTCTTTCACATGGCTCGACGCCTCCCTGAGGTGGACCATGTCTCAAAACGCCGACCCTGGTCGATAAATAGGCATTTCGAGGTGTACCTCTATTTCCTCCTTGCGGGGAATTTTATTTACAAACGGAAATGGTGATTCCGTTGCCCCCACCTCGTTTGGGTCGCTCGGGAATTAGCCGAGCAAAGTGCGAGAAGATGCAGCACCGGACTTCTATAGTCTGGCTCGGCGATTCGCAGACACATATCGCGAGATGTGTGCGGCTTGCCACGGCCTGACCAACTTCAATAATGGGAGGGTGCCCCTCGCTTCTCTGATTGTGGTCCTGGTCGTACCTACCCATAGCGACCAAGAGTGTCAACGCGGTACTACCCAAAGGCCTGTCGATGAAGCTTAACGTGCATCCACTCGCAAGGCCAACCTTGGGTTACAAATGGATGCATGGCGGACTCCGATGGGCCCAGAATCAGACCGCGGCTCCTACCCTCGCCTCGTGGGGACCTAGACTTCGACATCGGGCCGCAGTCACGTGGGATCCCTTTTCCACCAGGCCGCGACGGAGGTTGCGCCGGGAGCCGTATCTCCAATCGTGCACTGGGAGCCTCGGTATTGGATGACGAAATGCTTCCTCCTGTGCATGAGTGCCGTTGAGCCATACTCTCCGAGCGCGTTCAGCGCCAATTTGGGTACCGGCAGTCTTTCCTCCACCGCCTCCGAGACTCAAAGCTCCCATGGGTATGTCTCTACATGTCACATTACTTTCACGCCATTGTGGAAACCATTAATAACGTGTTGGATTGATCCGCAGGAGGAGTACATCGAGGCACAACTACAACTGGTCGCACGGAATAGCCGGCATATTGAGAGGTGGAACTCGATGGCCACCGAGGACGCCTGGAACCCATCAGCGCAGCCTCACGAGACGACACACTTGGGTACCTCGGACCGGTACAGACCTCGCACACGGGCGGTGCTCCTAGACGAGTGTGGCGATGCCAGTGCAACAAGGATATGCTGAGGAGTACGCAGAGCGCATGCACACACTGGTACGGATCGCACCTATCACATATTAAAAACGGGGGATATACCCAATTAAACATGCGATACGTATTAATTTGCGAGGCGTGAGGCGGAGTACATGCATGACCAGGCGGACGAGATCCTCACGCAGTCACAGGAGCAGCAACGTCAATCAAGCAATCCTTTACGGAACCTTCTTCGCCGCACGGGCCACCGCATAAGAAATGCGGTCAGAGATGTTGGTGGCCATAGACCGTCTACCCAACGTGATTACGAGGATGTACCGTACGAGGCGCCGCCCGCACCGAGCCCCCTGATGAGGAGCATGTCCATGGATAGACGTGCAACGCCTGTGGCTCCTCGGCGGCAGCAAGACCCACCCAGAGCATCGACTTCCTCCCGGGTCCCGAGCCATGAGAGCGGCCGGGGCCATGGAGGCGGGTACGTTGAAATAGGTGCTGGGGCAAACGTTCAAGGAGGAGTACACATCAACATGTCACCGTCCCCATCATTGCCGCAGGAGTCTTTTAGTACCCCGTCCAGCATCAACAAACATGGGAGGGACGTGTCGAGGGCGTACGATGACCTTATGGGATCCGGGGCTACATTCACTGATTTGCTCGCGACGACGTGTTTGCAATCCCTAGGGTTGGAATCGCGTCCCAGTAACCCCGAGGAGGCCGGTGGATCGAACTGGCAGGAGCAGCAGCCTTCGGACGTACTACGCGCATCGGTACCATGCAGACGATCGATGGCTGCATGGGGCATCCACATGACGCGTCGTCAGACGTCCAAATGTCGATTCGACTGAACGCGAGATGCTGCAGTTAGGTCCAGCGCAGCGGCTGGATCACGTGTCCCCAAGCGCCCAGAAATTTCACACCGTCGGACTACGATAACCAAGAACGTCGTGGTAGGGGGACGCCAGGGGAAGAGGAAGGGGAACTAGATCGTGTTGTATGAGACTTATGTTAACTTCTTTAATCTATGTCATTCAAACTTGTCAAATTTCTTTTGATTTTTTATGTTGCTCAAATGAAAAACTTGTCAACATGAAAAAGTTGCGTCTTGGAATTCTCTACAACGTTCATGTAGATCAAAGAATTAATCGAGCACAGGAAGACCTCCAAAATCGTGAATTACAGAAGGGTCCGTCGCGAACAGTTTTTGGTGTCCGGCGCAAATGCACTTACCTTTCCGATTATCTATGATTTTTTATATTGCTCAAATGAAAAACTTGTCAACATGAAAAAGTTGAATCTTGGAATTATCTACAACTTTCATGTACACCAAAAATGATTAGAGCACGGGAAAATCTCCAAAATCGAGAATTACAGAAGGGTCCGTCGCGAACAATTTTTGGTCCGACGCAAATGCATTTACCTTTCCGATTTTCTTTGAGTTTTTCTGTTGCTCAAATGAAAAACTTGTCGACATGAAAAAGTTGCGTCTTGGAATTCTCTACAACTTTCATGTAGACCAAAAAATGATTGCAGCATATGAAGACCTCCAAAAATGCGAGTTACTGCAGACCATTCAATTTGGTCCGTGACATACGTGATGAGTTGATATTTGGTCCGTGGGTAAAACATGAAATGTATAGGTTTTAATTTCGTGAAACGTATGTGCGTAACGGACTAAAGAGCAAATCAGTTGCATTCTTCCGAAAAAATAGACTCAGACGTGATATTTCACGGCCGGCCGAATATGCTTAAGTTGTCATATTTTTGCGCCGAATCGCTATAATTAGCCCTTTTCAACTATACGAAAATACATACAACGGAATGTGTAATTACAATGTTTTTCATAACATCGTAGTCAGTATAGAGAAGAGCAAATCAGATGCATTCTTCCGAAAAATGGACTCACACGTGATATTTCACGGCCGGCCGAATATGCTTAAGTTGTCATATTTTTGCGCGACCGTTATAATTAGCCCTTTTCAACTATACGAAAATACATACAACGGAATGTGTAATTACAATGTTTTTCCATAACATCGTAGTCAGTATAGAGAAGAGCAAATCAGCTGCATTCTTCCGAAAAAATGGACTCATACGTGATATTTCACGGCCAGCCGAATATGCTTAAGTTGTCATATTTTTGCGCCGATCGCTATAATTAGCCATTTTCAACTATACGAAAATACATACAACGGAATATGTAATTACAATATTTTTCCATAATATCGTAGTCAGTATAGAGAAGACCAAATCAGCTGCATTCTTCCGAAAAAAAAGACTCACACGTCATATTTCACGGCCGGCCGAATGTGCTTAAGTTGTCATATTTTTGCGCGACCGTTATAATTAGCCCTTTTCAACTATACGAAAATACATACAACGGAATGTGTAATTACAATGTTTTTCCATAACATCGTAGTCAGTATAGAGAAGAGCAAATCAGCTGCGTTCTTCCGAAAAAATGGACTCACACGTGATATTTCACGGCCGGCCGAATATGCTTAAGTTGTCATATTTTTGCGCGACCGTTATAATTAGCCCTTTTCAACTATACGAAAATACATACAACGGAATGTGTAATTACAATGTTTTTCCATAACATCGTAGTCAGTATAGAGAAGAGCAAATCAGCTGCGTTCTTCCGAAAAAATGGACTCATACGTGATATTTCACGGCCCGCCGAATATGCTTAAGTTGTCATATTTTTGCGCGACCGTTATAATTAGCCATTTTCAACTATACTAATATACATACAACGGAATATGTAATTACAATCTTTTTCCATAATATCGTATTCAGTATAGAGAAGTCCATTTCAGCGTAATTCTTCCGAAAAAAATGACTCACACGTCATATTTCACGGCCGGCCGAATGTGCTTAAGTTGTCATATTTTTGTTGCGACCGTTATAATTAGCCCTTTTCAACTATCACGAAAATACATACAACGGAATGTGTAATTACAATGTTTTTCCATAACATCGTAGTCAGTATAGAGAAGAGCAAATCAGCTGCGTTCTTCCGAAAAATGGACTCACACGTGATATTTCACGGCCGCCGAATATGCTTAAGTTGTCATATTTTTTTGCCGACCGTTATAATTAGCCCTTTTCAACTATACGAAAATACATACAACGGAATGTGTAATTACAATGTTTTTCCATAACATCGTAGTCAGTATAGAGAAGAGCAAATCAGCTGCATTCTTCCGAAAAAATGGACTCATACGTGATATTTCACGGCCACCCGAATATGCTTAAGTTGTCATATTTTTTGCGACCGTTATAATTAGCCATTTTCAACTATACGAAAATACATACAACGGAATATGTAATTACAATATTTTTCCATAATATCGTAGTCAGTATAGAGAAGACCAAATCAGCTGCATTCTTCCGAAAAAAAAGACTCACACGTGATATTTCACGGCATCGAATGTGCTTAAGTTGTCATATTTTTGCGCCGATCGCTACAATTAGCCCTTTTCAACTATACGAAAATACATACAACGGAATGTGTAATTACAATGTTTTTCCATAACATCGTAGTCAGTATAGAGAAGAGCAAATCAGCTGCGTTCTTCCGAAAAAATGGACTCACACGTGATATTTCACGGCCGCGAATATGCTTAAGTTGTCATATTTTTGCGCCGACCGTTATAATTAGCCCTTTTCAACTATACGAAAATACATACAACGGAATGTGTAATTACAATGTTTTTCCATAACATCGTAGTCGTATAGAGAAGAGCAAATCAGCTGCGTTCTTCCGAAAAAATGGACTCACACGTGATATTTCACGGCAGGCCGAATATGCTTAAGTTGTCATATTTTTGCGCGACCGTTATAATTAGCCCTTTTCAACTATACGAAAATACATACAACGGAATGTGTAATTACAATATTTTTCCATAACATCGTAGTCGAGTATAGAGAAGAGCAAATCAGCTGCATTCTTAGAAAAAATGGACTTATACGTGATATTTCACGTGCCACCGAATATGCTTAAGTTGTCATATTTTTTGCGCGACCGCTATAATTAGCCATTTTCAACTATACGAAAATACATACAACGGAATATGTAATTACAATATTTTTCCATAATATCGTAGTCAGTATAGAGAAGACCAAATCAGCTGCATTCTTCCTAAAAAAGACTCACACGTGATATTTCACTACGTCGAATGTGCTTAAGTTGTCATATTTTTTGCGCTGACCGTTATAATTAGCCCTTTTCAACTATAATGAAAATACATACAACGGAATGTGTAATTACAATGTTTTTCCATAACATCGTAGTCAGTATAGAGAAGAGCAAATCAGCCATGCGTTCTTCCAAAAAATGGACTCACACGTGATATTTCACTACCGGCCGAATATGCTTAAGTTGTCATATTTTTGCGCCGACTGCTATAATTAGCCCTTTTCAACTATACGAAAATACATACAACGGAATGTGTAATTACAATGTTTTTCCATAACATCGTAGTCAGTATAGAGAAGAGCAAATCAGCTGCGTTCTTAGAAAAATGGACTCACACGTGATATTTCACGGTACGAATATGCTTAAGTTGTCATATTTTTGCGCCGATCGCTATAATTAGCCCTTTTCAACTATACGAAAAATACATACAACGGAATGTGTAATTACAATGTTTTTCCATAACATCGTAGTCAGTATAGAGAAGAGCAAATCAGCTGCGTTTCTTCCGAAAAATGGACTCACACGTGATATTTCACTAGGCCGAATATGCGCGCTTTCTCGTCTGGCCGTCGCCTAAGTCGATGTGCCGCAAACGGAGGGATGGGCACTACAGACACTTCGAGCTGCAGCTTTGCTTCGCCATACCCTCCCATTGCGCTGCAAACGCTTCCACGTGACGCAGCATCAGATGCACTGGAAGCTCTGCCAGCCCCCACCGCATTGCAAACGCTCCCACGTGCCGCTTAGCCTCAGATGGACCCTCGCTCATGCTACCGAGCAAAGCCGCCACCGCCTTGTTTGTCCCTTGTGCCCTCCTATAAATTACAACGCCGCATGCATTTCTATCGGGCAATCGCGAGTGAGTTCATGAGATTGCGATCGAGTTCAACCCACAACGCGAGTGTTTCAAAGGTATTATTTATGAAATTTATTTTCGACTGATCGTTGACATTGTTGTGTTGTTGGGTCAAGAAGTACGATGGATATTGATGGCTTCTTGGGGGCTTTCCAGCCATCTGTTCCTTTTATGTTTTTTATCAAGTACATTTCAGTTATGCTTGAATCCTACTCTTCTAGGCTGAAATATAATTGTTTCCAATGTGTAGATGGACAAGGATCCTGAGCGGCTCGATGAAAGGTCGGGCCTGGACAATCAAAGAAATAGATGGCATCGCGGTGACTGAATAAAATTGCTAAAGACAACTTCACCCTTGCACAGTTCAAGTGCCAACGAATTCAACAATTTTGTTAATGACATCGGTTATTGCTAGTAGCCTCGAACATGTCGCCATACAATCTAACGAATTGCTGCAGTCAAACCCCCCACAGCCAGCACAGGAGGACACTAAGCTCGTTGCCAAAGAGGAGGACACCGAAGGTGTAGACCCAGACTGTTATCTTCCATGTGACTACGAGACTGATGACGAGGGCAAACGAGACCGCTGGCAGTTTTTAGAAGAGGAGGGTATTGATGCAGATAGTGATGATTCTGGAAAGTTCTAATCCAGAATTGCGTGAGTTGTTCAAATAATATGTAGTAGTCATGTACCCGTCATGTACGTTGGCGATGTACGGTATTCCAACGTTGTTTCTCCCGTGTTGTGATGTTATGTCGTAACTTATATATTTCAACGTTGTATTTTCCGCCTT
This sequence comes from Rhipidocladum racemiflorum, assembly GCA_036346355.1. Taxonomy (NCBI): domain Eukaryota; kingdom Viridiplantae; phylum Streptophyta; class Magnoliopsida; order Poales; family Poaceae; genus Rhipidocladum; species Rhipidocladum racemiflorum. Next base: position 24,047,510 of record CM070572.1, read on the forward strand.
TAATATCTTTTGTCGTTACAAGCCATACGAAACGGCACAACACCGGATACACCAACTTAACAACTTCATTCCATTTTAATACTCGTAAAGACGTAGTAGATGCAATTTTCCATGACCGTTATATTTAGCCCTTTTGAACTATACGAAAGTACATACAACAGTGTGTAATTACAATATTTTTCCATGATATCGTAGTCGGTACGTAAGAGCAAATCAGCTGCATTATTCCTAAAAATAGACTCACACGTGATATTTCACAATTTGAATATGCTTAAGTCATCATATTTTTCCGCGACTATTATATTTAGCCCTTTTGAACTATACGAAAGTACATACAAAGGAAGTCGTAATTATAATATTTTTCCATAATATCGTAGTCAATATACACAAGACCAAATGGGCTGCATTCTTAGAAAAAATGGACTCACACGTGATATTTCACGGCCCGCCGAATATGCTTAAGTTGTCATATTTTTCCGCGACTATTATAATTATCCATTAAGTTGTCATCATCCAAACTTTCGTTGCATTGGCCTCGAGACGCCCTTGTCAAGCAATCACCGCAAAGCCTGCAGGATATATCATGTCATCAAATGCATGCGTGGCGTAGAATGCCTTAGTCGTCATGTCAAAGCATAGCCGCCAAAGCCCGACCGCACCTCCCTAGCAAATACAAAGCTGCATGCATTTGTCGCTTCCAAGCACAGCAGAAGCCAAAGGAATCCGATCTTTGGCGGATTCGTTCTTGCTTCAAGTCCGCTGCTTTATCAATTCAGGCTATTTAACCCCTTCCTGGCTTCCCAAAGATTGCATCAACCGAACAACCGCTTCCAATACAACAAAGAGAACCATCCCCGCAAACCAAACGAGCAAAGACCAATGGAGTTTCCCTCGCCCCAAGGCACAAATAAGCGTTGTCCAAACCATCCCTCGACGGCAGACGGAGGTCCCCATGTGCCTATGCGGGATCCTTGCCGCTCCGGCAGTCAATAGACAACTCATACGTGCGGTATGAAGTGCAGGAGTTGCCGCAACCACGACTGGAGCCAAAGTGAGGATGCGGCCGGCGTGAGAAGCCCAGTATGTTCATACTCGCATTTTGTGTTGCATCGAACACGCATGTGTCTAACACCATGTGATGTGACCAATTGCAGCCTCCATCAGGCGAAGTTCATCCGATTCTACGACGCGAACAAACTCTCGAGATGGAAAAGGATGCGGAATCGGAGTACTCGCATCGGAGGCTATGGTGGAGCAGCAGTGGTGTGAGCAGGATCGAGGAGAAGCGCATAGCGCTGGCCTCGGAAACAGTGCTTGCACGTAGGAGGCCGAACCCGGCAGCCGCCATGCCGGCGCGGAGAGGGAGGCCGAAAAGTAGAGAAAGCGTGAGAGGGCAGCTAGGGCGGGCGGCAGGAGTCAAGGATTGCGTAAGGGAAAATATCCTCGCCGCTTCTCAAGAAATGTACGACAAGGGGCCCTTCTTGTTGTTCCCTTTCCCTAAGGCATGTTAGGTTTAGTCCAGATATGCCACATTGTTTACCATTCGTAGTCGCACGTAATTTATCCGCCCATCTTTGACCAAAACTACTGAAGTCTCAAAAAAATTATTACACAACTATCGGTGACAAAGGTACAAATAAAATATTACACAATTATCGGTATTTGCATTTCAATCGGATCCCGGGCCGAATAACCAGAGGAAACTAAAAAATTCAAGCAAATAATGAGACAAAAATAAATAAAGGTCGAGGAACCGCCGCTATTTTTGATATTTTTATTTCTTGTTGTATATTTCTCTGATTTTATTTACATGTTGTATATAAAACCGCTTTTCCCACCGACTAATGAGCCAACCGCCGAATATGGACGCGAATAATGATAGGTAATGTCCTATACAAATTGGTCAAGTCTAACATTCCACTAAATTTTAAGTGATACGGAATAAACCAAAGAAGGAAAAAGAGAATGAGATCAGTATTATAGATAATCTATTGTATGAGTTATTTTTACATAATATAATAATATACTATAAATAACACTGCCATATGAGACGGTATTATAGATAATCTATTCAATGGGGTGTTGTATTAGCATTAAAATACAACAAAGATACTACTATTCCGTTAAAGGTAAAATAGACTCAAACAAGAATAATGAAATTAAAAAGGTATTACAAAATTATCGATGCATAAAGGTACACAAATAATATTTAAAAATACAATTCAAAGCATATTCTTAATCCAGATGATTTGGCGAAAACTATAAAGTTTTCTTATCAAATTTGGAGTTGTCTAGCGAAAGTTATTTGCATTTCAATGTCCTACGAATAACTCTGAAAACTAAAAAAATTCAACGAAATAATCAAATAAAAATCAAAAAAATTGGGGACACGTGGCGTAGCGAGACGAGCCACCGTCAGCCGCCAGCAGTGGGGAGTGGCGTGACCAGCTGCGGCCGCCGCCATGTGGTAATGGCGACGCCGTGCGTGTGGCACATACGTGTGTGCCGCCGCGGAGCTGGTGGGTAATTTTGATAATTTATTTTTTTGTTGTATATATTTGCTATTTTGATTTGTATGATGTATATATATTTGAGCTTTTTTTCCAAGTTTTAGCCATACCACCCAATCCCAGTGTATCACTTGTTTATGTGCATATACGGCACCGCATGTTCATGTAATCATGTGGATGTGGTAGCGACAGCCAGGCATTTGGTTTGCTCAGCAGTCAGCAGTCGTAGCCACTAGCCACATAAACAAACCAACTCAGGTTGTCCTGTTTCAACACAGAGGGCACTACGTTA